>VXAA01005682.1:449198-501518 GCA_013399115.1 Anseranas semipalmata | reverse complement strand
TTTTTTTTTTTTGTAACAAGACAAGTATAAAACAAAATATGCCAAATTAATGTCTTCATTGGTAGCACTAGCTTACTTCCAAGGGACCTGTTAGAGGGGTCAGTTGTCCCACTGGGACACAAAACTTTTGTATCCTGGGATACAAACTCTTTTTTTTTTTGACATTTTCAGATGCTTTTCTTCCAGATTTTACAAGCTTTAGGCTGCCTATTTGGTTCCTGCCTTTGTGACCTTGATGTCTCCACTGTGAGTTGTCCCCTTTGGTACTTCTGTGGTATGTCGGATGGGTGTTCAACACCAGAGAGAGCTGGTCTCCCTGCCTCCAATGTACATGGTAGGGTAATAGAGGGAAGATTCTCCCTGCTCATAAAATCAGGTGATGTGTTTGGCATCTGCTGTGGTTGTCCCTCTGTCTCAGCTGCCTGGCACCAGTCCCCTGCCAGCAGATGGCTTTCCCTGCAGCGTTGGCCTGGACAGGGCCTGGGCATGGCAGGGTCCACTGGGACAGAAGTCCTTCCCTCCCTCAGATAGCGGTAGACCAACCTCACGTGGTCCTAACTACAGCAATGGGGATGCACAGATGGAGCCTTTCCTTTCAGTGGCAGCTCCCTCAGTCTGCACTGTGCTGTTGCAATCACTTTTTGATCTATCATAGTGTTTATATCAACTATCCTCCAGCATTATTTATAGAAACACAGATTACTTTAAATATTTTTCTCAATACCTTGAACTGGTGAACAGATCTGAAAGAGCTGATGAAGAAACAATATGCAATATACTACATACCCTTCAAGCTATAGCATAACAGTTAATTTGCTGACTTTGTCCTTTTTTCCTTCACCAGCTCCTTTTTCTTGCCTTCCCCTCTGGCTATGCAGTATAACCCTACCAGAGAGATACCAGTGTAATTGCTGGGCAAGACAAATCAATGTGGATTTTGAGTCGGCTGGAAGTGATGTACATGCCCTCTTTTTTAGGGCAGCCCTCATACAGCCAGGGCTGGAAAGCAGAAACATGCTCTCTAATAACCCCACCAGATCCTCAAAAGGACTAAAGTGGTGCAGCAGATCATTTTACCATTGTAGTGCTAGTGATACAGCAGATACAATGTCTGCCAGAGCTCCTGCTATAAAATAACATACTTCAGGAGTTTGTAACGTCACTATGGAAAATGGTGTTCCACTTTTCACTGAGGCTGATACTGTCCAATCAGAAGCAAATCTTTAAAGAACTTAAGATAATAATCTGGTAGGTTTTAATTTATGAGAAGTCTTCCTTGTGTTTAAGATTAAGGATTTGCTCCCTGTAAGCTCATGTTTTTCTGTCTGCTGCTATCAGATGTGGCTATGCTTCCGTCTTTCTTTCAGGATGCAAATGCTGTGTGTCCAGACCTTGCTGTACTCCACCACGCTGGGCAGCTTTCATTCACCACGTGCCCTGCTCCAGGAGTACGAGTGCAAACAGCAGCTGGAGGAGCAGCACACATCAGTCCTGGGCTCTCTCCACCTCGATCCCAGGCTGATCAACATTCCTATACGGCTTTCACACAGAGACGGCACTAGCAGTGCATGAGGACTCTGGAGAAAGTTGGTGTTATCTCAGCCTCAAGAACTACTACATTCAACTGGGAAAGACAGTGTTGTGTAGCATGTAGCTGGCATAATCGTACATAAACATAAGCCCGTTTTTAGTAAAGCTATTATTTTGCATGAAGAAATAATAAGGGTGAAAAAAAAAAAAACCAAACAGAGCCTACCAGTAACTTTCTTACAAAAAAGAGAAGAGCAGAAGAACAAAAGCATCAAAGATGATAAGATCTCTGGGGACACAGCCTGCCCTTGGAGACAAATTCCTGAAGGGCATTTTAGTAGGGGCCTTCAATGTCAGCTTGCTGTTTGCGTGTTCCTGCTACAGAAACCAGAATTATTTTCCCAACGTTAAGATTCCAAATTCAGTTGTGTGACTTACCTTTGTATTATTTGCTGTTTCAGGAAGATGCTCTGTTCCTGTAAAACACTACAATTTTATGGCGCTGAAATGCCAGAAGGATTTGGAGTGACTTTCACCAAGCCACCTGAAAAGTAGGTCAGTGGCTATATATTTTAAAGAGAACTGCAGTACTACAAGAGAAACTGAGTTAATCCTGATGTATATGATGAATGTACCCCCTAGCCCCCTAACCTCGCTGCAGGGGACAGTCTGAACATAAATCTATCTTCACTAATCTTTTCGCAGCTGATTATTTCCAAAGGGAAAGGCCTCGTGGCATTTTCTTTTTCATTAAATACCATGGAACAAAATTGCTTGAGTTTGTTTGTTCAAACAGAGACATCTAAATCCAGATTTAGCCTGTAAACTCTCAGAATGGGAAAGTAAGATTTCATGGAAACAGAAGAACACACAATAAAACTTAGTTTGAATTAATTTAATTCTGGAATTCCTCTTCACAATGTAAATCTGCAATTAGCTATATTCACATAAAAGACAGACCTCTCATAGTGATGGTTCAGCTAATGTGTAAGTTTAGGTCTGTGCAGCTACATGCAGTCGCCATTAAAACCCTGCAGGAAAGCCCTGGCGTATTCTAACTTACTGAGTTTCCCCAGAACAGCTCTTCCCTGCTGTATTTCATTTCAGCCTTGGTTTGTTGCTTTTAAACAGCTATTTTTAAAATTCTGAAATCTCTTTTTAGCTGGCAGGCAGAAAACGTAGGCTGCAGACAGAGGGATGTGTAGGGAAAAGGAGGAAAGGAGGTAAAGCAAATCTGAAGTATGTCAGAACAAATTTAAACATCACTTTTAAAAACAATATTAAAACCTTTTTGTACAGAGCAGACACCAGCAGACAGAGCAGGGATAAACATGCAAACTAAACTTACAAGTATTGCATGGAAGAGCTCTCAGAACAATTCCTATTGAAGTATAAACCCTTGGACTAACGTGATTAAAAAAAAAAAAAAAAAAAAAAAAAAAAGAAAAATTANAAAAAAAAAAAGAAGACAAATTATCTGTCAGTAATGAAAAATAAAAATAGAAACATCCAAGTGACAATGGCTTGCCTAAGATGGGGACCGATGGTGAGATCAAGGATTGTGCAAAGGATTTTGGTAGCCTCCTAGGTTGTGGGTGAGCACGAGCTCCCTGTTGGACGTGTGGGGTCAGAGGACTGATGAGAGTCTCAGAGAAGCAAGTCACCAAGAAATATGGCAGTGTTGCACCCATTACTTCAATAGCATCCAGATTTTGGAGGCTGCACTTCAGAAATGCTATGGAAAAGTGGAAGCAGCAACCAATGCTGGTGCTGGTGCTGGTGCTGGTGCTGGCTGGGTGATCACCAGAGCAAGCAGGAGTGAGGGCAGCGATGGTCTGATGGACCTCAAGACATTTTGTCCTGATGAGAGGGGACTGTGCTAGTGAGGAGCAACTTCGGTGCAAATCAGGAGACTCTGCTGTGAGACAGAGGCACAAGCATGAGGACCAAAGCTGTTCTCCAGGGCTTTTCTTTTGGTGAGAGAGATAAAAATATCTATAGAAAAATCTAATTAGCCTGTTAATGAGGAGATTCTGAAGTGGTCTGTCACAGTCTGTAAATAAAATGGTTCAGAAAACAAAGTCCTAGGGATTCAGTGGATGGAAGCTGGGGCTGGCTAAGTTCAGGCTAAAAATAAAATGTAGACCTCGACCAGTGAAACAGCTTATGACAGGATGTGTTTAGCTTCTCTCTTGCATTAAATCTTTAAATCAGGATTAGAATTCCTTAAAAAATGTTCTCATTCAGTCAACAGATAGGCTTTCAGCAGGCATTCCCAGGGTAAAGGGTAAAATTGTAGGGAGTTATGCAGAAGCCAGCAATGATGCACCCTGGATTTAAAATCTGTGACTTTACAATAACCACCCTTGAGCAATATGTGATTAGAAGGGTTGAAAATGTGTTAATTAATACTGAAAAGCTAATCAAAGTGGGCTGGTAAATCAGACAACCATAAAGGACAAAATATAGAAACAAGTTAAGTTTTAGTGCTAGGAAAATAGGTAGGAAAGAAAAGTGTTTCCAGAAAGCAAAATTTCTCCCTCAGAACAACCTTGTGTAGAATGATTAATTCATTGTAGGCTTTTTGTGGTTAATGAATATTTAAATGTCCCTCATTTGTGCATAGGTGAATCAGTGGCAAAAGGTCTATGTAGCGTAGGACTGCGCGGGATTACAGAATTGCCATGAGGCTGTGTATTTTGCACACAAAGGGTCTCACACTGAGAGCAGAGATGGGACTTGGGTCCTTCTCCTGCACAGCAAGATGATTTCTCTGAATGGTGGATGTCTGCTTCTGTGAAACACAGCCAAGCAGCTCCAGCTTTGCCCAGCTGCGAAAGGCTGCAGATGAACTTGCTATAGGAAAGTAAACCTCAGCATCATGAAGATGCTTGTGAAATCCTTCTGGGATTTCACCCTTAGTATCTTAACATGTCTGGTTAATTGTCAAGTGCCAAGTCTACATTCATCAATTAAATGAGAATCGTTACAAACTGTCTCACCCATTGTCACAGAGGCAAAGGTTCCTTTCAACTCTAATAAATTAAATTAAATTGGCTCAAACCCTGCAACCACAGACAGATTGGCTTTGTGCTGAGAGGCATTACTTTGATTGACACCTGTCTGGCTGACCGGGAATGGTTACCAGAATGAATGGCATCAGACAAAGGGGTTTTGTGTGTTACAGGGGGGATTTTACATGTACAGTCACACCATAAGCTGTCAGATGCAGAGACTAGGAGAAGCAGCAACATAGCATTACTGGCTTTAGGTTGGAATATAGGACTCTGCTCCTAGATAAACATGTGGCTAGATATGTGTAAATGTTATCACTGTTGCTGTTTCATTCATCTCTATTTGAGGTATCAGGCAGGAAACAATGAGTATCTGCATATAACTGCAACTCAGTAAGAAAGCGTATCTCACGTATGAGATTTTCTCCACGTTTCTTCCCAGTTAGCAAACATTGCAATGACCCCAAAAAACTACAGTTTACCTTTGTTGCCAGAAAGCTGATCTAGCTGATCTTTACCTTGTCTGCGTGTTTTTAAAAGCCTTTTTTTTTACTGTAACAGCTGTCTGCTCACCAGTACAGATGTGATGCCCAAACTTACCATTTTTAATGGTTTCATCAGATCTCCGTGTGCAAATGCAAGCCATTACACGGTGTCACTGTAATTCACCTTTGCTGAACCTCATCCACATTGAATATATTCTGAGCAACCACTGCAAACTTGCATTCAGTATGAGGAAGCTCTATTGCCACACCGACTGTCACATGGCTATGTTCAGGCACCAGGCGCTTGCATGTGAAATAAGGAGTTGGCTCATAGCAGTTCAGGATAGGCACTAACAGTTCAGATTCCCAGCCGGTGTAAATCGAGGTGGTTTTCCTTCCACCTGAGGATCTGGCACGTGGGATTTCTAAGAAGAATGGGAAAAGCTTGGAAGAAGATGTATCAATTTTTTAAAATTTACTGAACTATTTTAAAGGTGCCCTTTTCTAACACATTGTGTATTTGAATTACACAGCTGCAGCTCCTTCAAAATGCAGTTAAACAGGCTGCAATTTTGCAAACATTTAAAATTGAGAATAAATAGCAGGGGAACTAGATGGCTATGTTTATATGCAAATCAATATCCTAGCTGTACAAGAAAGGCTTAATATTCTGACTTGCTCTTATGAATTTAGGTACAAAAGAATTCAAAGTGATAATACCAAAAATGGATTACTGAGGAGGAATATACCAATAATTTCATCATGAAAATGTAACTGATCATCAGCTAAATACATTTAGTTCTGAGTTTTCTGGGCTAGGTCTTGTTGGATACCTCATTCTGAGAAACGTTCAGTCGAATTTAATTGCAGCATTATTTTCTGATCTCTGTTACTAGAATCCCCAGTCTAGAAGTAGCAGTGTCGCCTCTGTCTTCCTTCCTCTTAATGCTTTTGGTATGATTCTCACAGCAGAAATGCAGGTGGGTGTAACCACAAACAAACTTATCCAGTGAAGCAATAGAAGTAGTCTGCACAGGCGCTTTCATCAAGGTTGGTGGCAGACAGAGGGTGACAGCTGATAATCTTGCACTTCAGAACATGGTGCTTGTGGTTTTTCTCAGCACTCAGAAGATAAGGGCTCTTTCTAATCCATTTTCCTTTCTCCTCTCAGTCTTTTGAGCACAGCAGATTTTTGTGATTTGCCACTGACTTCTCCATGTGCTATAGGCTGTTTATATTAGCAAGTCACATCAAACAGTAAAGTGATTTGTATGGCAAAGCAGTTCGTGCTGAAGATCCGGAGTCCGTACCCCCTGAAGAAGCTGTAGGCTTGCAATACAATTATGTAATGGCATCAGAAATTTGCATCTTTCAAGGAGTGTTTCTGGACCAGTTCTAATCTTGTCCTGTGGTTTGAATGCCCAGTTGTGGTTGAAGCACGTGAGGTGTCTTCTGTTTTTGTTTCATCCAAAAGGAGTTCATCTCATGCCCTCCAAGACCACTCCAGGATGAAAACAAAACCATGGCCAGTAGAATATGATCAGGAGATTCACTTCATAAGCAGACTCATGATCTGAACTGAAATCTAATACAGATGTGTAGACACCATCATTTCTAAAATACAGATCTTTCTAGTAGAATTGTGGAGAAGATTATTTCTAAAAAAAAAAACTGAAAAAAAAATTAATCTCCTTCTGGGTCTAAAAAATCTAAAATTATGGAGATGAAGAAGACACAATACTTGATCTATGAATGAAAATGGAGTGGTAAATCTAGCAAGTGTAATAGCACAATCCACAGCTCCTGGTGCTCTTTCTTATAGGACAGGTGTTCCAGGGACCAGCCTCCCTCTTGCTTATAAAAGAAACACAGCCAAAAAGCAATTCTTGCTTTTCCTAGAAATGGGATAGAAACCAGTGAGCCAACAGTAACTAAACTGCAGTACCAAAACCTTCTCGCAGAGATGAGAGCAGAAGAACACTGTGACCCCAGCCTGGCCTGTCTTTAAGATACTGTCACTTCCATGAGGCGTGCTCAAAGCCCTCAGCTGCCGCTGCCCACAATGGACGTCCCCTCCAGCACATCACCCACAGATTACAGTGAAGAAAGAAGTTATATGAACCAGACCTGGACCGAATACAGTAGTGTGTATGCCAGTATCACTCTGATGATGGGGATGATGACTCTAATGAAGACTGTGTGTCTACTAGAGCCTGTGTGTCTACTACAGACTGTGCGTCTGTAGAGAAATACTAAGAAGGTGAAGTGACTGCTGTCTTTGCAAAGATTCCTGCACCAATATACAGTAAACCTGGAAATATCATTTTGAGAAATGACCGTTCATAGTTCAGTAAGATATCCAGGTGTCTAGGTCACTACTTAAGAGTCAGTTTTGACAACTATTTCATCAGTTATGCAAGAGACCCAAATGAAAATCATAGATACTCATTGTTCATAGGGAATTCAAGCTGATGGCACCGCTTGGCCTGTGGAGGGGATTACACAAGAGGTCAAAAAAGTGAATTCATGTTCTTTAATATGCTAACAGCAAACACTGCTTTGGGGAAGGCAAATCATGTCTCCGAAATGTACTCGAGTACTAGTGTACTAGTGAGGAGTTGACAAACATGAACAGCTCATACTGTTGACGTATTCTACTTAGACTTTCAAATGCTATTTGAAAGAGTTTTTCACCAAAAGCTCCTAAAATCAAATCTATTATGGCATGTAAAAGGTTGGTTCTTACCAGGATAAATTACTATTTTAAATATAACAAATGGAGGGTACGAATTAAAGGTCTATTTTCACAGAAGGGAGAGGTCACTCTGGGGAGACAGAGCCCTGAAGAGATCTCCATGAGAGCTTGTGATCTGAGGGCACTGATGAGCTATAAGGTAGCACTGTGTGATGATCCTAAGGTATTCACGTAGGAAAAGAAAAGGCCAACTCTGAATAGATACAGATGGATTTCATGAAACTGAGTGAGCTGGGTAATGAAACAGAAGATGAAATTCAATGTAGGTAAATGTAAAGTGATGAACATGGGAAAAACATCTCTGGCTTTATATATGCAATGATAGCTTCTGACTGAGTTGAACGACAAAGGAATGGGATTTTTAAATAAATAATTCTCTAAAAATATCAGCTCAATACATAGTAGTGATAAAAAAGCAAGACTAATATTAGGAATTACACAGGGAAAGGAATAAAGAACAAATCAGAAATTATTAGTATGCAGAATATTAATCCACATTTTGAATGCTGTATGCAGTTTTGGTCTCCCTATCTCAATAAGTATAAGGTAGAACTGAAATAGGTGTACAGAGGGAGAAAAGGAAGATAAAGAGAAGAAAGAAAGAAACAACTGAGGGGAAACAATGGAGTCTACAGAATCATGAGTGACATGGAGAAAGTGAAGAGGGAATGATCATTCCCTGTCTCTCTGAATATAAGAAGAAAGAGGCAACAAATGCAACTAACAGGCAGCAAATTTAAGACTAACAAGATAAAATATTTTTCACACAGGGTATAGTTTAAGCTATGAAATGCTTTACCACAGGGTATGTTGGAAGCTAAAAATTTCCATGGGTTAAAAAAGCAACTGAGATAAATTAATGGAAGAATAATCTATTGAGTGCTATTAAATGCATGCTATGTATTAAGTACCTACCATTGAATGCGTTTAATAGGCTATTAAATACCACCTCCAGCTAAGGAAGTCCCTGAGCCACAACTCACTGGAAGCTGGGAGAGACTATCAGAGAAATATCACTATGTGCTTGGCCTTTTCTCATTCCTTTCCTTTGACATTTGCTACTGGTCACAGCTGGAGAGAAGAAACTGGGTTAGATAGATAGACCTTTGATCTGACCCAACGTGGTTATTCTTATGTCCGGAGTGACATTTGGAAGATGCTACGTTCAAATTTTCCTTTCCAGGATGAAAGATGGCAAACCCAACAAAGATAGAAGTGGCCTGGGTCCAACGTGCACCTCACCAAGGAGAAACCATGCTCTAGTGGCTGGTAAGATTTCGAATGGGCAGGATCTGCCTACTCTGACCAGGGCACGTATTTTGGCATCTCTGTGTTAGGAATTCTTTTTTTTCAGGGGTAGTTCATATACAGCTCTACTGCCTTTTTCACCTTCACAGACTACACCATAGATAGAAACACTGAAAGATATGCTTTTCTAATTATATTAGTAAAGGTATGGCTGCCCCACAGATGAAATTGTGTAACGACATATTAATTAATTTCTCACATACTCAGTTTGAGCCTTCAAGGATGAAAGAATAGCTCCTGAGAGTGCCACCACCTACATGCAAAGAGATAATCAAAAATATTTTTTTGATTTTCAGTATCTAGCATGCTCAGCACATTGCTATTCAGTACTATGTCCCAGCTGTCATTCATAAATTACTTCAGCTATATTCCCTCCTTTAATGATAGGAGCACACTCCTTAACAAAAGCTGGCTGTCAAAACAGTGTATTCCATTTCGAATCAATTAATTTTATGTGTACATCTAGACCCACTATAAAATATATGTGGAATAATTGTCTTCTGGAGTAGAGTTTATGCTTAACACCCAAAGTAATTAAAACTACATGAGGACAATTTTGACAGTGTACTTTATCATTGGGACTTATTTTCCCATCATACCCTCCAGAGGGCAATTTGATGACCATGTAAACAATTAATCATGTATGAATGAACTGTGAAAGCTTTTTCAGCAGTCCAGAGATTTCATTTCCTTAGCAAACACATTGGTACATAGCAACAGCAGCATTAGTACCAGTGCCACCAATGTGGTGTAGGAGGCTCTGGTTGTTAGAGGAGCAGAAGAATTCTGCTCCCTTCACTCTCCAGAGAGCTCCAGACTGCTCTGCTCTGGCCAGCCGAACTGAGGACCAAAAGTGGTGAGTTATATCATGCAACACAGGTTGCTAGCAGACACCCATGCTATGAAGATACGTTTTTAATTCATCATACCACCATTATTCGATGACATGAACACTTGGAGTAGCTGATATGCAGCATCTGCCTCAGCATGGATTCACTCAGGTAACTGGGTGGAATTCCACTCCTCCTTGTTCTCCTCCCAGCTCCTGTCCCATGTCACACACTGTGCTCCTAATCCTGTAATGGGGTAGCACCCTCCTCCCCCACGTTGTCAGCTGGCCCTGAATGCTGCGTGTTTGCACAAAAAGATGTGAAAACATATAGCACATTGTCAGCTGTTACAAGCAGTGGCCACTCCCAGAAGGAGTGTAATGAGACTCAAGACAACATGTAATGAGAAGGAAGGGAGGAGGACAAGCTAATCAAACAAACTGAATACCACATGCAGACCAGGACTCTGCTAATGGCACCCTGAAGAGATTCGTGCTTGTAGGATCAACGTAATTGTGTCCTTTATCTGTGTGGATGTCAGGAAGACACCAAATGCATTAAAGATTAATGAACACAAGTCAGGACTACGATGCGCTGTGGACGGAGGTTGTGTTGCATGTCCTGTAACACAGCTGCAGCATCGTGTGGTGTTGGTGGAGGAATTTGAGCACACAATAAATCTGCCAGAGATGTAAAGCTGTACGCAGGAACCTGATCCTCTACAGAATTTGGATGACTGTGTAGGGGTCCTCGCGCTGTGATAAGGGAAGTCTCTAGTATTGCAGCCAGAGCACGGAGGCGTTGGTCCTGGATTGTCTAACCTTAACCAAAACCAATCCTGGCTTTGTGGTAGCAAATCCCAATACCGTCATTCAAGTTTCTCCCATTCCAGTCATTGTTGAAGAAGTACTACAGGGAGGAAAAAAGGGAGCAGGTCCCTAGAGACCCTGGGATAAACACAGCCATAACTACAGATAAAGAGTCCTTGGAGAGAGTTGTGCACAAATTCACATTTTATCCTTGAAGGTGGATTCTGGAAACTGTTGAGTACTGTGAGAAGAAAGAGGAAGATTGGTGACCTTTGTTCTGTTTCAAGAAAAATTGAGTAGAGAGATGCAGAAATATAGTCTTTGTCATGGGAATGTAATTACCCAATATAAATATTATCTTTTCAAAAACAGAAGTTTACAAAGTTAGAATGGTCAACTATTTTTTTAAAAAGTGGATGCCTGAATTCATGCATCTAAATAAATGATTCATTCCTAGAATTCCTGGGTGCACAACTCCTCTGACAGTCAGACCATGGACCTTCACTTTTAAAAGTTTTGTCTAATTGTACTCCAGATAATTAAACACACACACAGAACAGAGCAATGCACAGATCTGCTGAAGCAGCATTTGTAACAGGGCTTTTTGCTGTTACAGCAGCAGTTAGCAGGAGTTGAGTGAGCTTAACCCAGTCTGGCAGTGCTTCTGTCAATGGTGACTGCAATGCAGACATATTCAGAAGGAACAGGATAGGAAGGAGTGGCAGTGCATGATGAAGAGGAGTTAGGGTCTATCCCATGTGCCACAGACTTGCTGTTATGCTAGACAATTGCTTAAAAAACAATATTTTCTGAGCTGTCTCCCAGATACATTCCTCAGTTTAAGTGCTGCAGGCAGCTGGATTTACTGTCCCTTTATGAGCTGGGAAGCAGCAGAGGGGCTCTGGCTGGGTAGAGCCTGTACCCACCAGCTACATCTGACTCTGCCTGGAGAGATGCCAAGCTGAAGTGATAACTGAGGGTGAGAGAGCTAGGGTGGACAGAATGCCATGAGCATGAGTCTGGCCAGATCTCTGCAGGTTTCACTGCTGGTTTTTAATTGGCTGTGTGTCTTTTGGAAAGGCTTGAAGGAGACCTAGGGTGGTCTCAGTCTGCCCTGAGAAGATATTCAACAAGTTTAAAGTGCTAAAATTCTAATGTGCACAAATATAAGATCAGGGTGCTCTCTAGTTGTGAAGCCTTTTTGTGTCTTTTAGGTCAACCCCTCAACAGATTTGTTTAGAATAATAAAACAGAAAAGCAAAGATCTGGAAGTTAATTATTTCTTTATGAGTACTTGTTAATTAATTCTTAATTAAGATGCGGTGCAAAAAGAGTTTGCTCTGTACCCACATCATTTATTTGCTGAAGGCTGTTCGACTAGTTAAACATGTTAGAGCAAAACCATTTATATACTCACAGTTTTGTAACTCTTTATGTTCAACATGCCCTGGTAAGATCACTGTACCTTATCCAAACAATATGAAATCAGTTCATCGTCTCTTGGAAGATGGAGCTTCCTTTTCTTTAAAGAGAACAATTCTGAGCAGCATTGTAACTTATACATAAAAGCCAGATATTTTCTGCATGGATCATTGTATTTAGATGCAAATGTAGCCTTTGGATCTTGCTTCATTGATGTACAGGGTAATGCTTCTGAAAGGATATTGCTGATTTCTGCAATATTCAATTTATATAACATGAATTAAAAAGACAAACCTACAACACTTCAGCTAGTATTGTGGTATTATGGGCACGTAAACCCACTGCTAGATTTTTTTTTTTAATTCAGCTTGTATGCACCACTGAGTCCCTAGAATGGACAAATCCACAAAATGTGTCTATACCAGAGGCGTACTATTCACTTTGTGTAGATGTCTTTGATTCATAGCAGAAATTGATTTCTGAGTTATTTAGAATTGTAAAGCTCAGTCTCTTTGCCAGTTAATTGCTACACTATCTTATGCTTCACACCATAAGGAAACACCCTTTTAAATATGCAAAGAAAAAATCTAAAAATAAATCACAGCTGCTGTTAGATGGGGGTCTAAAGATACAGCCAAGGCAGAAAAAAAAAAAAAAAAAAAAAAAAAAGAAAAAAACAAAAAGAAAAAAAAGGAACATACAATTAGGAAATACAGCTAAACCACTTTTAATATTGAGAAATTCTTTTTCTGTTCTCCAATCAATACTCATTAACAGTATCCAGAACAGAGAACTTTGAATATAAAGCACTGAGATAACAGCAGTAATTACAACATACGGTTTCATAGCTGTAATAATTTCCTACTCTCGGTTACATTAATGACTGCTGTAATAATTTGTATTTCACTTATAAGGACCAACTTATATCAACATGTTTCTTACTGGTATGTTCAATTTAAGTTCAAGCCAATATCTTAATTTACAACAACATAAAGCTTCTGAAGGTGGAAATGAGTTTTATCTTTGCAGCAGTAATTGCTCCTGACCAGTAATGGTAGCTTGACCTTACCCACACAAGAAGATCAAGTGCGTATATCAAGCCCTGACATGTTATCACTGATTTCCTACAACCAACAAAGTACAAATCTGAGAAACACTTTACTGTATTGTATGTATTCACATCAGATCTATGATGGAAATCTCATTTATTGCACAGTTCCAGTTATTCTGCATAATGTCTACCTCACCAAAAAGGTAATTTTTTCTTGTTCCAAACTTTCTTTTGGTGGGTACACACAGCACAGGTGTGTCAGTAAGCAAGGGGAAAGTAAAGAAGGGCAGCAGCAAGTTTCAGATTATAGAAAAATGTTTGCAAGTTTATCACTGGGTCAGCCTGGTAATAATAGCACAGACTCCCATGTAAATACTGCTCTGGTTTTTCCCTAAGTTGATAACAAAACTTAGGCTAGCAATTGCCCCCACCTGGTAAAATTACACGGCTTTATGCAGTTAATACAAATTTCAAAACCTCCAGTTTTACACAAGTTCAAGATTTTTGTGTGTTTGGAGAGGTCTTCAAAGTAAAATTGCCTGCTTGCAGCAGAAAGAAGTGATTAAATGGACCACCCAGCACTGGAGACTGGCCTTAGCCAGCTAGGCCAGGCTGGCCAAGCAGCTGAGTTACTCCTCGTGCTGAGGAGCAGGACAGGGTGCTTGGCTGGTGTTTTCTGCCCTGTGAGTAAGCACCTGCAACCAAAGCTGGCTGCCTCAAAACCTTCCACGTTTTCAGCCAGACTGCAATGAATGAATTTTCAGGCTAGCCTCCTTCCTGTGTTCCTCGTTAATTAGGAAGTACTTGTCTCATCTCTTGTGGAGGGAGTGGGGATAATTTGGTTTATTGCATCCCTCCATTGCAGAAGCTGGTCCCATATCACCCCATGTCACTTCACTCTTCACTTCTAAGTCCCTTACAAATTCCTGTCATGAAACAGGGCTGTGGACAAGAGCTGTCATGGAGATGAGAACTAAGGAAGGCAATTCAAAAAATGCTGAAAAAAACTTCTACTCAGGCTCTTTCCCTGTTCTAAACCCAGAACTTCTCCCACAGACAAAAGATGCAAAGCACCACATGTGGGACAGCTGAACTCTTTATGTCCTTTTTGGGCAGTACCTGACGGGGCCTAGACCTGGTCTGAGCCTGTCACTGTCACTGGCTGTGCCCTGCTGTCCTCGCTGGGCACAGGGGATAGCATCGCACCGGTGTGGCATGGCCTGCCATCCCGTCTGTCACCACAGCCCCAGCTCCCCAGTGGTGTCCTTCCCTCCTTTCTCGGCAGGTCCGCTCAGGCCTCTGTGCTCCAAAAAGGCCGGTGTTGCCATCCGTTTCAGACTGTTTCAATAAACGCAACGCTGATGCTATTGCTAGAGCTCCTCTCATCCTTCCCAGCCAGAACTGGCATCGGCTGCCAACTGTGATGGTTGCTCATTTAAGATCCGTACTAGTACCAGAAAATGAATGATAAAAGTCTTGCTCTGGCAGGCATCAAGCAGAGCTAGAAAGCATATGTGCAGTTTGTTCCAGAGACTCCTCCACAACTATAGCAAATGGTTTTATTCTGTCTTTAAGAATTTTCTTCATCCAAGGCACCGTGCAAGCCATGACAAATGAGTCATTCCTTAACAAACAATTTGTATCAATTAATGATAATACTGCACTTCATAATAACAAACCTCAGGGCTTCACCGTTTTTATGATGTTTTTCAGTTATGCTTCTGGACATACTCAGTCTTTTCTCGTGGGTAGAGATGACCACCGGGACAGGTGTTTTTCCCATTTGCAATCTCCTCGCTCCTGTCCCTTTCCACCACTACCAGCCCTGACCGCAATAATACAGGGCAGCAAATTGAAAAAATTCTCCTCAGTTACACAAATATAGATGTGAATGAGGGATGTGAAACATGGGAGAAGATCCCTTGAGTGCAGCAGCAGCTGGGGCAGGCCATGATATGGAGACCATCCGGAAGCAGTGTGGAGACGGCTGATGCAGGCAGCAGCCTCTCTGGACACTCTCTGTGCTCCCCAGCTCTCTGGGGAGCATGACTAGGACGTACATAAGCATGGACAGCTGTTTCTTCACTGTAGGACAAAAGTGCTGCAGTGGAAATATGGATTGCCAGGCCCTGGTCCCTGCCCTCAGAAGCAAACACCTCTTACAATTCTTCTTCTGAACTTCATGAGCACTGCCTAAAAATCTCTTCATTTATGCCATCCTTGAACAGCTGTTCCAGAGAGCACTATTTTCGACATGGGGGACACCTTCTATTTCCCAGCCTAACTGTATTTATATCTAGCATGCAAAACATTGGCTTGTGCCAACACTGTCCTTTCTCTAAAGTGTTCCTACACCACCGCCATGGTACAATTATAGGTAAAAAGTGTATCCCCCCTCTTACTCTTCCCTGCTTGGATGACCAAGTCAAGGGCTGCCAGCTGTCTCTCATAACACAGACTGCCCCTTTCCCACCCTCTGCTGCCTGTTGCACTCACTGTTATGATGAGGGACCAGTCCAGTAGGCAGGGCTCTTCATAAGGCCTCATCACTTCCAATACTTCCTAGAATCTCATTTGCTTTTCATATGATTGCCTCCAATGGTGGTTAATAGTCATTCTTCGGTCAGTTGGCAAACATGTGCCTCTCTCTCTGGCTGGCAACAATAAAGTCCTTGCTTTCTTGTGTTTGAGTCTTGTTATTCTCAAATATATAGTCTTTGGCTTTATTGAAATTCATTCTGTCTCTACTGCTGCAGTACTGAAGTTCATCTGGTAATTCCAATAGGATATCCAAGCCTCCCCTCTTTTCGTGATACTGCCCAGCTTCATGGCATTAGAAAATTTCATCAACATTGCTCTTATTTATTGTGCTGAAATCACTGATGGAAATATTAAAGAAGATGGGTCTTAAGACTGGGGAATTTCCAGTATTAACATCTCTCTGATTTCATGTTTCATTGCTACTCCCTTTACTCTGCAGACCCCAGATGACAAGTACTGACAGAAGAGCTTGTGCACACAGAGCAGTATCTTTGTGGAGCTGTGCAAAGAAGGCAGCACCAGCCCAGGCAGATTGCAACTGAGATCTGGCAGGTGGTGACTGTTACAAGCCAGTGTCAAATCAATCCAATGCCAACCAGCAAACCATTGATACAGAATCACAAAAAGGCTTGGGCTGGAAGAGACCTTAAAGATCATCTGGTTCCAAACCCCCTGCCATGGGCAGGGACACCTTCCACTAGACCAGGTTGCCCAAAGCCCCATCCAACCTGGCCTTGAACACCTCCAGGGAGGGGTCATCCATCCCTGGACGCCCCATATAGTGGTGGGAGAAGTTTGTGAGGTGATTACCAATGAATTGTGGCTGCAAAACAGTTGATTTTCCTGTTGTCTCTGAAGTGATAGCCAGCTTGAGGAGAGCACAGTTCCAAAGTGCCACTGGTGGCATCCATAAATGTTCCTTTCTCATATACACAGTGGTTGCATCATAGAGACTCTGAGGACACATTAGTGTGAAAGATTAATACTGAACCATTAAAGATGGTTTAGTTGATGAGGAGGGCAAATTCAGCTGCTCTCATGCTAGCAGATTCAAGCATGCCCAGCATACCTACAAGTATCTATTCTAGTAAACTGTTAGGTCAATCTGTGAGACCACGCCTGGCCCACCATAGTTAGCAAGCTTCCTGAGTAATTCCTGGGCATGGTTAGAGATAAGTAGGTGGTTTGCATGCAGCAGCCCTGTTTTGGAGGATGAGATGACTTATTAGCATAGATGCAAGCTATTCAATGCTAGTTGGCCTCAGCACCTGGGAGTGCTCCTAGGCACGTCTAATTTATTATTGTAGACACAGCCTTTGTGAACACCGCTGTGGGATACATTGGCAATGTGTGTAGTGCTATGTGGCCCAAATCAATTTGAATATGAAAGCATCTTTTCTCCTTTAAAAAGTATGAGTACGTGCTGCTATTTCAGGAGAGTTCAGTGTACCCTCTACCAGCCTGGCTGATGAGGCCATCTCCTGCTATGAGAGCACCTGGCAGGAGATGGCTCAGTTGTGCAGTGAACTGCTGCTTAATGGAAGCAGGGCCAGTTTTAGGCAAACTGAAAGCAAAACGGCACTGTCTGCAACCCAGCTGAGATGCCAGGCAGCCCAGTGTTCTTCAAAGTCATGGGGAGGGAGGTAAATGGCACAACAATTATACAGATAATGCGAAGAGCTTTTGCCGGTGTGGGCTCAGGACACCATCAGTTCGCAGGTCTGGCACAGGCAGCTAAAAAGCTCATCTGTCATCACTGGGAGCAGTCCAAAAGAGGCAGGCATGGAAAAGGCTTTGTGTGCCTGGAGCTTTGTGTGGCAAGCGGTGGTGCGTGGGGAAACAGGGTGAGGAAATGCAGTGCCGTTACTTTGTAATGTCCATGCCAACTGGCAACTGCCTTGTGTAATTTTGAAATCTATTATAAGTTTGGATGAGCCTTTCTGTTCCTTGTGTTTCCTTAAGTACTTATCCACCAGTGAGTTGTGGAACTAAGGTCTTTATTAGAGCAGATAACGGATGTTGAAAAAATAATAAAAATAGCTTTGTTAAGAACCAAGTAGAGAGTAAATAAGGATTGCAAATGGCAGCAAAATGCCTGCCATGCTATGTGTGGAGAGGGTCCCAACACCAGGCCGTGTCTCTTCCCCCGCGATGGGGTTACACGTTACCAGTACTTCTGCCTTTCTCCCCAGTGTTGCGGTGGGCAGAGGAGGAAGGGGCCCAAACCTGTGCCAGCACCAACGTCCTGACTGACCTCTGCCCACCACAGCATTTCCTGAGTCCAGCAGTACAGAAATGGTGCTGGAGCTGGGGCTATGGGGAGATCTGCTGCTCGGTCCCCTCTGCCCTCTGCCCCTGCATCTTCACTCTCCAGCTGCACTTGTGGCAATCTGGTATCTCCTTACCCTCTCTGGCCATCACCAACTTGTCCCTGTCTCCTCTAGCTCCTTGCTCGTGGTGGTGGCCAAGCTCAGACTTGGCCTGTACATCCTTGCAGTTTCTTTTTCTTCCTCCTATCCCCTGGTGGGTGAAGTTCCCTTCTCCAAAGCTTTCAGTGGCTGCTGCAGTCCAGAAAAAGTGCAAGTCCTGACATACAACAATGAGTGAATCACAGTATTTTCTCTGTCCAAGTAAAGTAATGAAAGAAAATACCTTTTCATTTTCTTTGCCATAGCAAAGTCACAGCTGGATACATCTGTTAGTTCACTAAGCCTTTGTTTCTTCTTTCAATGTGTGTCTATGAGAAGCGTTCGCCTCCTAGGTTATTAGCATGCGAAACAATAGCAATGGCTTAAGATTTCTGTTATTTTTATAAAAATAAAGAAAATAATTTTTAGCTTGGCAGATGGCCAGGGCAAACTTCAAACATGACCTTTCTTACCAGTTATGTTCTTTATATCATAGTCCATCTATGTTAATCTACTGCAGATGCTAAATTGGAAAAGGCACTGTTTTCTCAGCTCTCACATAAAACTGTTCCTGAGCTAAAAAGCCTTTTGTCACTTGATGATGGAGCAACAAATCAATGTGTGAAGAAAGACTGCAAGTTACAGGAGGGAATAAGAATTACAGTGACTCCTTTGAGTTCAAAATCACCAGGCTTCATCAACCAAGACTGAGAAAATGTAGGCAAAAAATCAGGATGCTGAACTGTCATACAGGAGCCCCTTCACAACAGATCTGTCTTCCCATTTCACATCCTGCTCAGGGAGTACGTAGAGAGACCAGGTAACACTCCAGTGGCTTTTCAAGTCAGCACAGCCAACTGAGGTCATAGCAGAGACCTCACAGGACATTGCCTGGATGCTAGTACCAGTGTTAAAGTGTCCTAAGCTCAATATGTACTATGTATAGATAGATGGAATATACATATATACAGTCACTTCTGTTAAGGCTGCCATTTTAAAAAACTTACAAAACAGTATTCAGTTATAAGCTAGTAGAAAAAGTCCCTAGCTGCAGGCTTTGATTTTAGCTTTCCTTCCACTGGGATCACACACACTAGTGATGGCAGAGAAAGATGTATCATCTTCCCTTGACTGAGACAAAATTAGTCCTGTAGCAAGTAGTATCAACCAAAATAATGTCAAACACCAGTCATGAAATTACATGGAATATTTCTCCGGGCAGCATCAGCTTGGATAGAGCTGTGACTCCAGTGCTGATGATGCTCCTTCTCTGTTTTGTTCTTAAGTTTTACCTAAATGGTCCTGCAGATGCTTGCTTGCACTCCTGCTTCCAGGATCTGCCCCAGGGCTAGGTCTGATCCTGCTTCCTTTGCTTTCAGAGCTTTCTCCAAGGCTGCTGCCAGTCTTATCATGCTCTAAAAATCCATTTGCTAAGCTATGATAGGCATCAAATACAGCTGTGGGTCTCATGCTTGTCAAATTTGTATTAAGAAGAAAACTATCTTCGGTGCCTTAGCTTGCAGTCAGGGTCCAAAACGCCAACGTGGAACAAAGTTTATGTTTATGGACACTTGCTGCAGTGCAGTGTGGGTAAAAGGCAAACAGAAACCTGTGTTAACACTATCGATAATCCAACATTAACAGGGATGTTTAAGTCAAAACTCACCAGGATTTTAGGTCTATTTTCCAACCCCCTGTTTTGCAGCCCTTCTTGCCCTACCACATCTTTGCAGTAAGGTGCGGGGCTCTGAGGAAGGCTTGCACTGTGTGGAGTGGAAGACGTCTGCAGAGCTCCTTACGTCGTGTATGTGCACAATTCCCATTGCCCAGCAGGCTGTTTCTGCCATGGGCAGAAGGGAACAAGGTGCCTGCTTAGACTTCCATACAAATATCAAGAAGTCACAGGGCCTCTTTTTTAATGGGACACCAGGAGCACTCCACAGCAATGAATCCTAGTTTTAAGAAACCTAACATGAATTTATGGTAGGATACATGATCAAGCTAATGATGCCCTGTGCACAGCATGTTTTGTCCTTATATGCCTAAGAGAGCAAGGTCAGCCTTGTACTGCCATAGTAACATCACCAGGTTTTATGAGCTTTCATTAAAATAGGTTGGAACTTAACTGCTGATATGTGTAACATGTAGGTCTGGTTCTCCTCTCCCTGGCCAAAATAGGATTGCGCTGGTAGGTGTGAGAGCTTAAGAATCATTTGTAAGACCTGGCTCTGTGGGGAGTTGGCTGTGGTAGTACAGTGTGTGATGGACGTGAGCTGGGGCATGAGCACAGACCATTCTGGCACTTCAGGCATGAAGACAGATACATTCCTTGTGTACAGCTGAACAAACTTCATACCAGGATTTCTCAATTTGCCTAAGAGAACTTCCACATTTCCATTTTGACCAGTATGTATCATTACAATGCTGTAAGGACATTGGCATGGCTCTGTGTGACTTACCATTCCACAGCAAAACTGGCTTTGCTTATGCGCAATGAATGTATTTTGTGGATCAATTTACACTTAAGCATGGAAAATCAAGAAAGGTGGTAATACTAGTCTTTCTCTGGCTGGTTGTAGCTAACGCCTTCTCTGATTTTAACTTATGGCCTGGGAGGAATGGTTTTACTGCCATTGAACCATAAGGGGAAGAGGAAAAGTAAAGAACAGCTGGGTTTAATGAGTTGGAACAGATGCAGGTATTAAAGCAGTGTGTACACTTGTCATTCAAAGAGTTCCTACATGTATATAAATGATGAGCAATTTAAACCAAGACTTCTGTTACAGAGGTTACAACAGGCGTACTGCTTTTAAAAGGTTCAAAACTTGGTGTCTTAAATTATTTTATTTTCTTTGCTACAAACAAGTCCAAAGCAATATAATTTACGGAGGTGTGAACTATCAATCTGTATTTTTATATATGATGGACCTTTCATTCTGGACTGTGTCACTGGTTTCCTATTACAGTTGTCCTTTCCTCCTGTTTCGCATTGTATGTCAGGCTATACGAGTATTTCCAAGGCAAATTCCTGTAATGCTGGTTGAGCAACCGTTTATTCTTTTGAAGACCATTCCAGAGGTGATGCATCAATAGTTTCAAATCTTTGGGCAGTGCTCTAGCATTGCTGGAAAGGAAAAAACTTAAATCTATTGAAGAGAAATGTGATCATTTTATAATTTCAGTGAAAGCGTTAAAAATAAATCATATGTTAAGAGGATCTCCAGACTTCAACACCAACACAATCTTAAATGACAGGATCTGGTATAGGGAATGTGGAATTTTCTCTGTGGGATTAAAGATGTCAATTTATCCTCATGTAGATAAATTCAACTGCTTAATTTTAGACTGAGATTAACTATTTTTCATGGTGGTAGCTTTGACAGTTTTCAGTATCTAAGCGAGACTGGGATGAAATTGTTATGGAAAAACTTTTCATCAGTAATTTATTCTTTAAATCAATGCTAATAGTTAGTCCTAGGGCTAGAAATTTAATAAAAATATAATGATTATTAAAGATGGCTTAGAGGAAATTAAATGTCCCCAAAAGGTGTTGCTTTTACAATAATGACAGTATCTGTGCTTAAAATTCAAATCAGCTTTTCCTAATTACCCGTGAAAAATTACTATTTCACTTTTATGGATTCAATCCATAAAAGTCTTCCTCTACCTTCAAACAGCTACCTGGAGATACGTGGACAGCAAGTAAAACTACAGCTGTCCCCAGGTCTACAGCTTCTTGCATCTCTGGAGGGGATTCAGCCTGCAAGAAGTCGGATGGTCCACTTTGTCAAGGGGCTGGTGCTTGGCAGACTTTTGTAACCGGTCTCCTGCCAAGAGCTCTTTCCAGCAGATGGTAACAGCTGGGTTATGACTGACTTCGAAAAAGTACAGAAGGAGCCCTTATGAAGGGCCCATTGTGCCATACCAATGATTTTTTCTTGCGAGTGGGCTTTTGTTGTACCATGGCATAAATTACCTCGGCGGTTGGGTAGGACGCACGTTAAGTCAGCTGGTTTGGTAAAGCAGAGCATTAGGCTGGCTCCTGCATTACAGAAGAAGTCCCAGGGACTCGAATGGCATCTAACCTTTCTGTATGTGAAACACAGACCTTAAAGTAACAGAGGATCTTAATGCTTGTGTGGAAAATACTTGTGGTACTGAATGTTTTTAATTACTGTAAGGGTGGCTTTCAGACACTGTAAAGGCAATTTAGTAAAAAGCAGAAGAGTGCCTCTATCTCTATCGTAGTCTTTTTATTAATGGATGGATCCATGCCACACAATACTCTGTAAAACAGATGACTATGTAAATCATTTGTCTCACTCCAAATGAACATTATAAATACTCAGTTTATGTCTAAATCGTACAAAAAAGTGTTTTGATTAGGTGTATCAATAAATCTTTTATCACTGTTCCGTTGTTCTAGAAATAATTTTATTTTATTCATATTATGCTGTCAAATCATTCTTTAGGCTGCTCTGGAGTAACCAGAAGCCTAATTAGCAGGCCTGTAATGGCTCAGCAGGCTGTATTTTAAAATTCTGGTTGACATCCAATACTCAAGAATCCAAATTTCATTCAAAGAATTTTTTTTCCTGATTGTACCTCCAGCACATGTCAAAGCTCTAACACATGCCAGTTTCCGCACAGTTTAAGTAATGCCAGTAAGAGGGGTTGACTGCAGCTTTTCCTCCTTATTCAGATATAAAATACTACACGCTAAATCTCTGTTGATTAAAGAAGAAAGGAAAGGGAAGGTTCTACAGGCACAAAGCTTTGTGGTATCTTATGTTAACATTAACATAGGGAGTGTCTGGACTTTGGTTAGATCTTGAACTTTTGGGGTTGTTCTCATGCTGACATACAATAGCCAGAATGCAGTTCTTGTTTGGCAACATTTTTAACTTGTTTTTATTTAGGAACAGGTTTCTGGTGATCTTGTTGTCTTCATGTGGGGCCTGTCTGTCTGTAATCCCCATCTTTTCATTTTGAATTCACAGAATCATAGAATCATTTAGGTTGGAAAAGACCCTTAAGATCCTCAAGTCCAACCATCACCTAACACTACCAAGCCCACCACTAAACCATATCACTAAGCGCAAATACAAACATCCACACATCCCTTACAAACCCCCAGGGATGGTGACTCCACCACTTCCCTGGGAAGCCTGTTCCAATGCAAAACCACCCTCTCCATGAAGATATCCAATCTAAACATCCCCTGTGTCCAGTGTCCAGTTGGAAGCACTCTTGACAGAAAGATAGTGGTTTAAATCTGTGCAAGTAACATGGAGATAGATAGGCAGCTGGATAGAAGGTACAAACTGCTCTTAATCTTGCTACGGGAATGACTTGAGCATGGAGAGTGTAACTGTTGCGAAATTAGAGAGCCCACACAAAGGGGAAGTATTGTGACTGCCTCAGTGCAGAACATACTCAGATAGGTATTTATATCTCTTCTTAAGCACGAGGGAATCCAATGGAAATTAATATCATTAGCCCTACTGCTTGAAGGACTACTTGCTTAGATATGCCTAATACAAAAAAATCACCAATCCAACCTGCCAGCGACCAAGACAAATCCTCTGTATTGTTTGGTGCTGGTGCTGATAGCAGTAAAACACCTGGCAAAGGTCTGTCTCAAAAACCAAGCCCTTCAAGTGTCACAGTGGGACCTGATTTTCACCATTCAGGCTGAGAACAATGTTGTTACATCTCACAAATGGATAGCTTTTCTTCAGCAATAATCCACTTGCTCAAAACCTCAAATCAAAGCCCAAATTGCTTTACATAACTAGAGCGAAAAGATAGGTGTAGGTTTTGCTGTAGTCCATGCCACTGTAAATCGGGAGGAACTCCTTTCATACACACAGGATTAAACTATATTTACAGCAGTGTAGCCAAAAGAATACAGCCTTGGAGTCCTGAAGTGCCCTGACGCAGAGATTTATTTAGTTGTGGGCATTTTCTTCAGATAATTGTACAGTAGAATGGCTGTGGCTGCACAGAGGAATAACATAATCATCTTTATTTTATTACTGTTCCTCTAATGCTAACATCTGGCAATTAGCGTTGTCCTATTGTCCAGATTACAAGTGGACTCTGCCCACCGCAGCCCCATGGTCCCAGCAGGGCTCTCATCCAGCTGTGCCCATGCAGCTGCGCCGGGAAGCTCCCGCACCAGATAATATTGGATGTGTGGTTAAAGCCTGGCACAGGTACTGCAGCCTTCCTAATCACACTTTGGAGTTGTTTTTATCTGCTTGCTGTCTTTGGCTGGGTGCAGAAGAAAATATAAGGAAATATAAGGAAACAACAAACATTGAGGGACCCCTCTCCTGCACTCCTACAATCTTGGAGTCAGAGGCTTAGGGAGCTGAACTGCAGTAGAGCTACTGGACTAAACAGCGTATGATAAAACTATTTGTTGTGATTTTTTCTAATCCCATTTTTAAGCCATTTATACTTTTAAGACCACTTTTATGTTTTCTTCTTGTGAGACTTTCAACAAAGCCCCAACAACATCTATCAGGCTGGCAGTGAGGTTCAGACAGTGTATTTCAAAGCTGCTGGGACAAGCATGCATGTAAGTG
This sequence comes from Anseranas semipalmata, assembly GCA_013399115.1. Lineage (NCBI taxonomy): Eukaryota > Metazoa > Chordata > Aves > Anseriformes > Anseranatidae > Anseranas > Anseranas semipalmata. The sequence continues at coordinate 476,772 of VXAA01005682.1, read as the reverse complement.
AAATTTTGCAGTCATGCATCATCATCCAGCCAGGGAATGCCTAGGGACAAATCTGATCAATTACAACAAAATCTTAACACTTAAATTTCAACTGTTCAGCACAAGAAACCTTGTCACATAAATTTAAGGAATTATGTACACTCTGTGAACAGAAAATAGCCAATTACATTCAGCCAAAGTCACTTGGGTTTCTTCAGATGTCTTCCACCTAAATATTGATCAATCCGTTAACATTTTTATTATGTGAGCTGGAAAGATTAAAATCATGTATTTTACCTCTGCCTAGAGGAAATTCTCTTTTCAACCCTCCCAGGCAGTACCTATACAACACCAATGTCACTCTAATTTTAAACACTGACAAGGAACCAATAAAAACTATTGCTGTTCTGTGTGTCCCCTGCAGCATAGCTTTCTGTTTCATACAATCTAAGGTCCTCCAGATTTGTTTCAATGTTTAACCTTTACCTTTATGTTGAACCTTACCTAGCAGCCTGCTGGTGTACAAGAAATTGTAAATTACAATAGTTTCAAGGGGAAAATACCTTTCATTGTTTTTTTTTGGGGGAAAGCAAAGCTGATGTTATTTTTCTTTCTCTGTGAGGCTGCTGTACACAGCTTCCAAACAGCTGAAGTAGTCATTGGAGTGATCCAAATTTAAGTATCCTGGGAGTGATCCCTGTAATTATCTAAGGAACATTCATTTGTGGATATTAAAGGAAAAGTTAAAAATTCCCAGGCAAAAATTATTATTATTCTTGCAGTCCACTGTACAGTAGGAAAACCATAATTTTTCTGCCTCGAGAGCTTCATCAAATTATCTGATTGTTCAGCTCAATCCAAAGAGCACAAAAGCCCTTTGTTACAATGACAAAAACCTGCTAGATAACAGCTGAATGAAGAAGGTGGTAAACAGTGAAGCTGCAAATGTGGCCACACGTTTTAGGACTGGAGTTTTTCCACTCTGGTTAAAAGCTGCCATCCCAGGGCAGGGCCGCACTTCCCAGACACATGAGAGCATTTCTGCACCTTTGACCCAAAATGATGGTGTCTTTTGGACAACCAACAACACCAAAATCTTGCTGGGAGGAGTCCACAGGGGAAAGATGGGATTCTTCTCTCTGTGTTCCTCAAGTCTGTTCACTACTACCACGGCAATAAGCAACATTGGATCTGTTGTGTTCCTAGACCTGAGAGACTGAAGGAATTCACCTGAAGTGTGCTTCTGAGCTGCACAAATTTGTTACCTGAGGGAGCTGTTTGTGCACAGCAATGGCCAGAATGGTCATGTGCTGGCTTATGGCCAAAAACACAGGTTAAAGATAGGTTCTTGCTGGTTGTACTTGTGAGCTGGAGACTTCTTCCTTTCTCATAGCTGCACATCAAACTCACCCAGGCAGGCAAGAAGAAGCCTATATCTAATTGGGAAGGCACGGCAGGCAAGCTATGTAGGAAACTGAGGTCATTTGCTGACATAGCTGACATCATGTTCAGCCATCCTGACCTCATCTCGCAGCTAAGTTCAGATGAAGGAAGTTAACACAGTTAGGTCAACTTGTCAATAACTATCTTTATTAACATCTCACTCACAGGCTGCTGCCACTTTACTTTCATTCTGCTTGGTAGGTTGGGGCAGGAGGAAGAAAATCGTATTCCCAGAACATCCTCCAAAGCTAGCTGGCTTCTTCACTTGAAATTACTTATCACTGACCTTTTCTTCTCCTATCTAAGAGAATATTTCACAAGCATACTATCAGATCTTTTTTGACTTGTCATAACTATAATAACACTAATACGTATTCTCCCCCCCTTTATTTTTTATCATTGTGTATGCTGATCTCTACTCATGAACCAACTGCACGCTCCAAAGAAAGATGGAAAAATACACAAAAAAATAGAAATATCCTTTAATTTCCTTTTTTGTAGATCTTGGCAGACAGAGTTGTAATGATACTGAATTCTTTTTGGCTTCCTCATACCAGAAACTTATGTTGTAAAAACCTTACTGACGAGAGCTGCAATTTTTGTGAGATCAGTCCAAATTTATTCGCACCGCCAAAGAATTAAATTACAATATTTGCTATTCTTACAGAATCCAGTGCTGTAAGTGCACTTCCTAAGACATCCTTTGAAGGTACTTTGGGATATCCAAGTCATCTGCATGGGCTGGCAGGCACAACATGGGACTTAAGGGAAGATCTGCACCTTCCTATAAGATAGATGGTTGGAGGCCAGGCAGGATGCACCCAGCATCTAAATTAACACTAAGCACCCATGTACAGACAGCTGAATCCTGTCCAGGAGTGGAACACTCTGCCACTTCTTTTTTTNTTGCCCCTTTTTTTTTTTTTTTTTTTTTTTTTCTCTTGTATCCTTTTGAATCTTTGCATGAATTAAGTAGAAGGAGAGAGAAACCTTTCCTTAAAATCAAAGGGTAGATGTGGTAAGTGGGGGATGTTGCTGTGGCCAACAAGTTTTTTCCTGTGATCATTCATCATCTTCCACCAAAGAAATTTCAAGTCAGCATGTTTAGGACAATAAGAAAAGAACCCAGGATGGACAGGACTAATTAGGCAATCTTTACCTGCCAGGAAAGAAATAGCTTTGTAACAGCTAAGAAAAGCACACAAAAGACTGATTCTTTCTTCTTCAAATGCAAATAAGACTCGGAGTACATTGTGGCATGTGGCACACATGTCAGGGAAATGAAAGGCATCTGATATTTGCTTAGCTTCCAACAAGAGAGTAGCATTTTGGCACAGCTTAAGTGGCAAAGAAAAGCAGGTGTGAGGTATGAATTTCACATTACCTGCTTCTATTGCCAACATTACATGCTCTGCTACTTCAGCTGGAATCTCACATTTAGGGGGCAGAAAAATGCCATTGGGAAACATCCGAGAAAAAAAAAAAAAATTATACAAGCTCTGGTTGTTCAGCTGTAGTTTGAGAAAATGCTTGTTGGGAAAACCCATTAAAGAAAATCTGATCTGACTCGTCTAGCTGCAAAATATAAGTGAGCTCCACATAATGTTGGCACAATTAGACACAGTCATCATTTCTTTGGCACTTAGCATTTTTTAAAGGAATTATACTAACTTGGTACTGGTTAGAAGGCTATTCTGGTTTTAAAGAGTTTTTATTTAGTTGTATTCAGAAATTTCAACAAGAATTTGGAACCAACGTCACCTGGATAAATGTAACGTCAACCAACCATTGATGCTAAAAGAGCAAAGGTATTGTAGTTGAACAGTGCCATCCCTTCCATGAGCACACAGAGACAGATCAACGTGCCTCAGCACGTGCAATATGCAGGGAAGGTTTTGGATGAATCTTTCCTCTCTTGTTTGCACAGAAAAATCACTCTCTGAGCACAGGAAAGCAGAAGGTGAATGGACCCAAATACACTTGCTGAACAATACTCTCACCCTATGAAGTCAACTCCCATGGACTCAAAGATGCTCATCTAGGGAGTTACTGCCTCCTGGTCACCTCAGGAAGGACTGCATTTTGTCACAGAACTCCTGTTTTCAATCAGTTTACACCAGCCTTAGCCTGGATCCCTGTTGCAGTGAAATAGCAATGGGAAGCATAGGCTCCTTCTGCACGAATCCTGGGGAAACATACAGGTAGGTGCCCATGGCAGTCTGATGCATTTTCAAGGAACCATCAGCCCAACGTGTTTCTAAGTTGTCTTTCATCATGAAACTGTTGAAAATCATGTAAGGCATTTGCTGATTATTTTAGGGGGCTTTTTTGGTTCCTACTCTGTCATTGTTGGTTACCTGACTTCAACAGTTTCTAGATCACAACTCAATAATGAAGTTGGCAGTTTATCCCTTGTTTTTCTTTTCTGTGCCAGTATTACCCTTTACCATTAATCAGCAGTTTCCAAGCAACTTACTTCTTCACTTTGATACTGTAATTGATACAATACTTAAAGGCTTTAATGCGTACCTATTTAATTGAGACATCTCTTTACCAAATGTCATCTGGAAAAAAAATGTCTTTGTCAGCTCAGTACAGCTGGTATTTCTCTGGAACACTTACCCTCTGTGAAGGTAAAACAGGGTAAAACAAGCATCAGGCTTTTCAGCTGAGGTTTCCAGCAGTGGCTGAACAGCATTGCATGGACCACACCAGGCTCCCAAAGGGGCAGAGCAATCTCTTTCATGTATTGATAGTGACCAACGGGATTGATACCACTTTGGTATTTCATCTAAATGTGATGTATTTGCATGCATATGCTTGTGCTGGGTGAGTCCTAAGGAAAAATGCACATACGAAGGCAAGCTAAAACTGCTTCACATTTGGATACTTTTCCTAACGAAAAAGTTTCATAAATACATAAATTACATTGTCATTCCCATGGCACATCTCTTCAGATAGCTTCCTCATTTTTGCTCCTACAACTTGATCGTTCTTAGGCAATGTGGAGCCAGTTATGCATAGATTTAAATCTCAAGTTAATAGGAAGAGCTATTTCATGGCCAAGTGTGCAGTGTCACTCAAAAATTTGCAGTTTTAGCAAAGTTGTTGGTGGCTTTGGTAAGTTTCTGATGAGGATCAGAATCCTGCTTGGCTATTTCTCTTTGTAAAATGAAATTTTAGCAACACAGAGTATGGAAAATGGTTTAGGCTAGCATTTCTTTGAGTACAGCTTCTTTCTGGACCCATCTATCTTTGTGAAACTCCTTTCAGTGAAGTTCCCTCCTTCAGCTTGCCCTCTCCACATTTCTAGGATGAGAAGGCAGCAGCCTTATTTCTTTAGATGGAGAGAATGATAAATATTTGTAATTAATATCTGAAAGAACTTACAACAACTCTGGAAACTGCTGGCTGCTGTTAGATGGTGGGTGGCAGTCTTGGGGCTCTTCAGCCACACGTAGCTCCCAAGCTGGTCAAGTGCACTTGGTTGTGCTGGGGCTGCATCCATGAGCAGAGGGAGGCTGTGCTAACACGGGGCCCACTGCTAAGACGAGTATCCAGCAGCAGGAGATGCCGGAGGGACTGCTGACACCAGCACTACCGGCTTGCAAAGGAGTACTGGGATGCCCCGGGAACCTACTGTCATCTCACAGTCTCATGCCCACAATCCCTCAATGCTTTGAAGTATTTGGGCTCTTGGAAGTTTTGTAGCGTTAGGAAGCTGGGTGGCTGTTCCTTCACTTGTATCTTTATTTTGTGATCCCTTTAAGTCTTTTGGAGGTGCTCTAACAGGAAGAAAGAGGATGAGTCATAACCCAGTTTTGTGAAACCTGGGCAACATGACACAGTTGAAACCACAGGTATGATAAGAACAGCGGAAAAAAATGACAGTTTTGACATTCCTGAAGATAAATGGTCTTTACTGAGGAACTGTATCATTAAAGAGGAAAAACATTGCATTATTGACATAACTATCATGAAATAGTATGATAGAGAAGCAACATCTGAAAGCAATATAAAGAATTTCCCCAGAACTTGATCTTCTAGGAGAAAGGTTTTACTCATTGAGCTATTGCAGTGAGAATAAAAACAGCTGAGAATACTCTGAAAGTGGATAAGGAAGGTATATAACATAAAGCAAAAATCCCCTAGCATGTCATGTGACATACGTGATTACACTCCCCAGAGGCAGCCAACGTATTGGTGAGACAACACCGATATTAAAGGTCAGAAATTGTGAACACAAATCACAAGAGGGAATAAAGAAATCTCCACTCATGAAGCACTTTAATGAGATGGAACTTCCTGTCACAGCTGTAGAGTTTATATGTATTGACTACGTCCCGAAAGCCCCAGGAGAGGGGGAGGCAGAAGAAGCTTATCAAGACAATGAGCAGCACAGAAGATTTAAAACTTAAGTATGTCACTACAAAATAGCCCAAATCAATAACTGAAATAGCTATATATATTTGTATGAGGCTGGGAGATGAAATTCTTCCTCTGAGTTGATCATCTCTGCTTGATTACAATTACCTGAAAGCCACACAAAAGGCGGCACAGGATAAGGTGGTGGAGACCTCTGGCTCATCACAGGAGCTGTCTACTGCCATAAATGTATTTTGTGAGACCCCACAGGCAGTTTCCTCTTTGTCATGCACTGCTGCTGTTCTCCAGTGGTGTGCTCGTTTCCGATCAAGCACAGCAGGAGCACCATTCTTATTAGTTTGGACAGCAGAGTATCTGCATGGACAAACCTGTCTTGTGCTTGTAGCATCGGAATGGGCTATGAATGATCACCGTAATTCTGGTATTGCCAATAAACCAAATAATCACGGTGCAAGTGATTTAGTAAACACGTACAAGGACAGCTTGTGCCCCCTTCTCTGCCTTTATTTTGAAGTGGTTATCCCCTGAATATTTGCTTGAATGGCTCACACATTCCCTCTTTAATATGCATATGCTTCACACAAGGTGAATGAAGGTAATGATGGAATTGGCTATTCTAAGGGCCCTGAGATGTTTAACTTAGCTAATGTAGTTAAAGGGGCATGAAATGTGCACGCACTGTCAACAGTTCAAAACTGAGTGAAATTGCAATGATTTCTTCTGCTTTGAGGGACATAGAGAAGAATCTTTGATATTTTAAAAACATTTTAAAATCCCTGTCTGGAAGAATTGACCATTTAGAAGTAGCCTAGTAACCCACACTCTGTTATCTCATGTCATCAGCATTGAACAGTGACCACTGATATGGTGGTGATTAATCTTTTTTGATCTGTGGATCCTCACAATTTTCAAGTGGAGATGGAGACTCCTTGATCCTGACTGGAAGCCTACCAACAGTAAGAATTTTCCTTTTAAAATAATCTTTCACGAGCCCACTACAAATAGTCCATGGATCACTAAGGGGCCACAGGTTGAAAACCACTGCTTTAAGAAATGATACTTGCTTCATTCCTTTATTAACTGGCAAAAATGCTTAAATAAAATTCACCAGTTTTGCTATTTATATGGCATTCCATATTCCTAATTTCATCAGTGTAGTATAATTTCCCTGGGAATACCTATCTAAATTGTCAGCTGCTGCCTATTGTTTATCTAATGGAGTTTCTGTATCTATAACAACTCCTGCATTATCTTATTTATTCTCTTCTGTCTTCTGATGTGCATACTTCAGTTAGTACAGAATAATGTAATTATTACACTATTATTATAATCACATAAGGAGATACCTAACAAATACTTTAAAATGGCTCATATCTGTATTCTACTAATTGCTGCAGTGTTTGTGCATATCACTGACCGCACTGTATCTGAAATTCTTGTGTGAAACCAACTGAATCATACCCTTCTTGTGCTATGCAGGTTTTTAACCACACATGCATGTCTGTTATTCTAATACAATGTCAGGCCAACATATTCATGATCCAGTTTGGTTTTATTTTCCTCATAAATGAGCATAAAACTGCGAACAGAATGAGAGCTTCATGTGAAGGATGTCCATTCAGAAAACTGGCAATTTACAATGCAGAATATTTTTATCATGGCCTCTCATAAATGCAAACTAGCTTTATATTGGAATTACAATACTAGATTTAGTACCATATCACTGATGTCGATATGTTTTCAAGTCTTCTAGTCACATAGGTGAAAAGAATTCTCTAGAATGACTCTCTTGAGATTCCTTATGCTAATTAATAGATAAAATGAAATGAAACTAGTTACAGAAAATGGTTAGATAAAAATCCTCTCTTTTGATATCTAGTTCCTTAGTCTGCTAACTAGGCACTTAATGTTTCAACTTCTGTGTTAAGAAGGTATTCTATAGTGTAATCCATGGTCTACATGTGGGTGATGTCTAGATACCTTCCTGAAGTCTATAAAACGAGAGGTAAAAACTGAAGCATAAATAAGCTCATAGAATATCAGGTGGAAGTTCCTGCCATGGGAAGAATTAAACCACATGGAGAGACTATCCTGGCTAGTTACCATGTTCAGTTGAGCAATATTAGTATAGTTTGCTGCCAATACTAATAACCTAAGACATCAATATACAGGCACAGCTATTCTTAGCAGAACACAGCAAAAACAAACTGCTTTGCTTACAATATTCATAACACTGAAGCATGCCCTTAATATAGCACTACAAATGTCAATAAGCTGCTGAGCTCTTCAAAATTTGTAACAAGTTATCCAAAGCACAGACAAACCTTCAGGAAGTCTTTGAAAACATAGATCAAATTTCAATGGAACTGCTTTCTTCAAATCATGCTGTTAGGGCACTTCTAGAAATGGTTTCCCTCTTAAATTATGACAAAGTTTCTGTTAAAGTTAGGTCTGTCAAATGGGAATGTATCTGTGGGTCACTGTGTGTAAGGACCTTTACAGTCAAAATGTACACATTTAATGTACCTGGAGTTTCATGCATGGATTCCAGACCTCAAGGTGCTAACCTTGGGTGGCTGCCACTCATTTCAGCTCATCTTTGTGCCTTGTGCTATTATGATAATGAGCTTTATTTGCTGGAAGCAACTGCATATTTTAAATCAGCATAAAAATCCGAGAAAAAGCTGCATGTATTCAATGTAGTATTTATTACATAGAGAAGAAAAACAGACGAAGAAAAGCTTTTGAGCTTTTGTTCTATCTCATATGATGATGTAGCTATTATCATCAAGAAATCATCAAGTTACAAAAGCCAGGAACTGGCACAGTATGTTCTTAGCCGGTTAAATACTGCATGTTATTTTAGCAAACATTTCTGCTGGCAATTGGCAACCTCAGGCAATAGAAATACATGTTTGCAGAGGAGTAAAGAGCAACGAGGGAATCTGTTTATTCACTCCCGTAAAAGCTTTTCTTAACTGATATGCAGTTACTATTTCAGAATGAACTGTAAACCAAGCTCATTTTAAGCAGCACTTTTGCTGGTTGGGTTTAATTTTATTTCTGAAAACCACATTAACAGCATTCAACTGTTAGTTGGTTTATAAATGGTATACAAGATCAGTAGTACTATTAGTATAAAACTATGTTTAACTTCTACAATTTTCAGAGGAATAAAGGATCTTTATGAACTTTTCTTCGGGGAAATATTTTAAAAATTCAGTAACTGACATATGGTGTAAGAATATTCAGTTCAACGGAAGAAACAAAACAAGGCAGAAAACACAGACTGGTTTATATTTTTATGACTCAGTACTATAGGTGCTACTCCAGTACAGTAGGGGATTCATCCCAACATGTCCTTCAGCATGGCACTAGTATTTTATCATGACTTCCTACAAGCCCTTTGTGATCTTGACCTTCTCTGTCCATAGCTCTTACAAGGATATGCCCCATGATATCGCTCCTGTCAATGTTTTTCTGCTTCCAGAAAGAACTCGTTTTTACTGTCAGGGACATTGTCTTCCTCAAAAAGCCTCTTCTGGGTGGCTGTCTGGAAGCATCACCTCAGTGCAAAGCAGGCAGGCTGCTGGATTTGTGTTGCCTCACTTCTCCTTAGTAGTGGCTACTGCCCTGAAGGCAGCATCACATTTTATTCCTAGACTACACAGAGTTATAGCTGGATGTGTGGACATGAAATTTTGATTGCTAAATGCTGCACCTATCGATATTTGTGACAAGACTCAGAGAAAAGAAAAAAGGATAAATGTGCAGAGGAAGGAATCAGCTGAGGACAAGATGAACTGCAGAACCAAGTAAGTGCACGGAGGTATAATACCATACCTGAAATGAAGCCTTGAGAGCCCTCTGTCACATTATGTTTTGGAAGGAGAATCTGAAAGACCACCAGATTTTATGGGAAGAAATGAACTGAAGCACAATAAAAAGCCCTAGCCAAGACGCTAAAACCAGACATGCCCAAACTATGGAGACAATAGACTCCAAGACTTCTGAAATGTGAGCCTTTCTATAGTCAGAAAACATTACAGAAAAGGAAAGTGATAAGTAAAGAAAAGAATCCTCCCTGGATCTAAGAGAACCATGAGGATTAATGAGAAAAAATGAAAATTGTCTGACTATAATTAATATGATGGTCTTTTTCTGCCCATCTTCATAATTAAAGTGTAAAAGGTGGCTGCGTTTTTTCCTTGCTATGTATGGTGCCCAGATATAAATCATCTATGGGCTCATGACTACATTTCAGTGAAACTAATGACATGAAAGTCTGTAGAGTTGGGATGAGGCAAAATTTATAATAAAAAAGATCAGCCTGGTGAAAGGAATATTAAAATTATTTCTATTACACTATTATATATTTTATGCCTATTCATGTTACTACGCTTTGGGAATGTGCATGATTATCACTTGGTATAAGAATCATGAATCATTCAGTTTCGAAAGGTCGTCCCTGGAGAACTGTCTCAAATGCAGACATTTGAGAGTTCCCAGATTACTTGCTCAACTTGGAGGGACTGATTCAATGTCCTTCATGGATAAATCATCAGTTTTTCTGAAAAGGCTTTTAAATGTTGTGCTTCAGAGGTCAGTTGGAATCACTCTGGCATAAATTGAGGGTAGTCGAACATACTGGGGTTAACTACCACCTGGGTTTAAAGGCAGATGAAGAAATGGTGTTCTTTTTAATAGCTGTGTCACCTTGCTGGCTATCTATCTAATTTAGTTACTGTAGAAGTTAGCACTCTTTCACCAGAATTATCATAAGCTAAAATTATTGCATCTAGAGTATGTGTAGAGAAAAACTTGCTTGTCAACATGTAAGGAAGGATCCACAGTCCCTTGGTTTCTATTCACAGGCATATTCTATTCTTTGAAGGGAGGAAAAGAGTATAGAGCCTCTCAGTTCAGATACTTGTTCTTTTACATTACTGCAAATCTCTCAGTCTTCAAAAAAAATTAAAATTTAGTTTAAGAAGGCAGAAATGGTTTTCAGTTATCCTAAACAGATCACTTAAGAGGAAAGATGTAAATTTTACTGCTGACAATAAATGTTAAAATGTTAACTGATCAGACTGTGGAAAGGAATAAACAATTTTGTTGTTGTTGTTTAATTGTGCAGCATAAGTTAAACATTTTACATGAAATTACTATCAAAATACAATAAGAGGAAATATAAAATGTTTTTGCTATGCCATTTGGAAGTCATTACGTGCCATAGTACCAACAGTTTGAAGAGTGGAGCCCTTAGAAAAATCAGTGATCATTCTTTCTTCCCCAGTCCTTTGCTGACATTATTCCTTCAGTGCTGCCACAGAATCCAATGGAAATTTTGCTACAGATTTTAAATGGAATAGATCAAGCTCTTTATGTTATGATAAAGAAAGATACATTGGCATTTTATACTTTACTTTTGCCTCCTAAGTATAAAGTCCATTTACCTGGCCCTGGATCTGATCCTTCATATCTTACTCAGGAAGAATTTCTGTTTACATCAGCCATTTATTGGTTACAGAGAATTCTTTCAAAAGACATCTCACAGAAATGTATTGTTTTCCCATAACGGAAAGACTATGATTAAAAGAGAGAGAGAGAGAGAATAAAAACATTAAAAGTGTATTTACTCCCCTGAGTTTAGTTTTGTTACTTAATTTCTATTGGCTAAATCTCAGTGAAGAGAATGATTTTTCTCAATAACTGTGTAATTTAAAAAAAAAAAACGGAGGACTTCCAATAAACAAAGATAAGCTACTGAGTTTACTCTTTACAAAGGATGCTAGATACTTAATGCAGTTCCTGTAGATTGGAAACATAGGTCTGTATTGAATATTAAATAAAAATTCCCAACATGTGTTCAAATGCCATTACTACTGGGTTTATTCCATCCTATCCCTAATCCTTAATAAGATCTCAATAGCATTGAGCAGAACAAAGTAATGAGACCATTGTAACAATTTATCAAGGAGCTTTCTGCCATCTAGTGGAAAATATACAGTTTACACCAACCACATGAATATCTAAAAGCCTTTGTTTAAAGACTAGGTATGTAACTGCTGTATCTAATCCACCAGAAAAAATGTATTCACTTCCAATAGTATTGCCTTTTACAACTAGTCTCTCTTCTCGTTGATATATTGCAAAATAATGCCTCTAATTTATCCTTAGTTGTATTAGCTACCCCTTATATTTATCCTCATTAATATCGTCATTTACACAATCATATTGAATAAACTACAGTACTTCTAAATGATATCAAAATCTGTCACTTAATAGGGACAGAATTAACATAAAGAAAACAAAATACATACTTCCTCAGCAACCTTACTTCTTAAGTTTATGGATAAAATACGATAGCTTCGCCTAAGTTTTATTCCATACCCTCTGATGACAGTATGCAATTCTAAGTGGCACAAGGGCCCAAAGCAGATCTTCTATGTCAATTTTATGTCAAAAGCTTGCCATTTTTCCTAACTAACACTACTGGTCTAACAAAAATATTACCTCTTTCCATATATCTTTTTTTTTTTTTCTCCTCTCAGTATTCTCAGAGGATCACATCTACAATAGTAATATATTAAGATAACTACTCCAATTAAGAAGTTCCTAACATGGAATATTATCAGAACAATGCAAATCATAATCAAGGCATAATTCCAACGAGGTAGGGCAGACAGCTACTATTTGGAACATCTAAAATCAAACAGTGTTTAGGAGCAGGTCAATATAAAGCCCAGTGGCAATAATAACTGCATTGGTTTCTGTTTGAGTGGATCTTCACACCCCTAAGAGGTGTTTATGCTCCTTAGGTTTGGGTACTTAAATCCATGCCTAAATAGGCATTTAGAGCATTACACAGGCAAAAGAAGTCAGTTGGCCTCTCTCCTTCATTTAACCACAAATGTGCAGAGCCCGGAGCGCCCCAGGTCATTAAATTAGGCTCGTAGGGCAAGTGGTCCAAGTCCCACGAAGGGCAGAAAAACAGCATGTAAGGGTTTAGGCTACACGCTGCCACGTAGATGGCCTTGTACACTACTGGGACGTGCACCATGCCCCAGGCTCGGTGCAGGATGGGGACAGCAGGCGCAGTGACAGACATGAACACTTCCACACCAGCAACTATCTACAGAGGAGCACCCACACCCCTCACGCTGCTGGGAAGGTTCCCACCTTCCCCTCTAAATTTAGGCTTCAGCTCCTTTTGCCTCCCCGGCTGCCCCCAGGCCCACGGTGGAGAGGTGCGCGGACACCCCAGGCTCCGCAGCGAGAAAATGTCGGGGCACTGACGGCACCCCGACGGGCAGGCCGCCGTGGCGTCCCGCGGACTACATTTCCCAGGTGGCTCTGGGGCAGGCGAGCTGCCCGCCCCATTTCCCGCCTCTGCGAGGGGTCTGCTGGGAGTTGTAGTAGAGGGGCAGAAAGAAGATGGCGTCCAGGATCCACGTAGTGCTGCGGCCGGTGAAGAGTATTATGGTCCGCTTCTGCCCCTTCGAGTCCAACGTGGAGAGCACCAGGTGAGGGGGCGGCGGGGGGCTGCAATGGCTGCGGCCCCCCGGCGGCGTCGGCGTGCCCTGGCCCTCGGGCCTGCGCCCGGCGGGGCGGCCTGGGCCTGCGCTGAGGAGCGGGGCGGCGGGGGAAGCTCCGCCCGGCGGCTGGTGCCCTGCTGTTTAATTAACAACCTTTAGTAATCAGGCCGTGAGTTGAAACCTCAGCGTGCCGTGTGCCCCAGACCCCTCCACCGCGCCCTGGCATGTGCAGGGTCTTCTCTCTTTTGCCCGTAGAAACATAAAAACATAAAGAGCTCCTAAAGGGGACCCTGGAGCGGCCACCCCAGCCCGGCTGCTGCCAGGGCCGCGTCGGTGACAGGCAGAAGACGAAGCAGGTCCAGTGCTGTGACCGCACTGCTGGGTGGCTTGCTGCTGCTGCAGGAAGCGAAAGTAAGAACATAGAGCGGGAGGAAATCGCTAAGCAAATGGCAACGCATTTTGCTTGCTCTTTGAAGAAGAGTCTTCCTTTCACAAACTTCTACAGCTGCTGTACCTTGATGATCTTGGTCTTTGAAGACTTGCATTTATCAAGGGTTCATAGTTCAGTCTGTTCTAGACAGAACCTCGATGTTTCAGAATGATGGAGGAGACAATGCATTTGTCTAACGGGCTCTCTGTTATGGTAACCATTATCAGGATGTTCACAGCGTTCGTTTTGTGTAATTCTGCGGAGGATCTCAATGTCTGAGTGTGCACTCCTGCATGCAAGCACGTGCATTTAGCTTTATCAGCCAGTCCCTGGAGAATCACCTCTTTCAGTTGTTGAGCCTGTAGATGGGAGACTAGTTTCTAGCCCAAGTGCCGGTAATGGGAGAAAGAGGAAGCAACAGCTGCTGCTGTGCCTTGGTAATTGACTGTTGGAGAAATCAAAGTAATTATGCTTCTTGAGTGATAAAAGTTCTGCACCAAACAATTGTAAAGTGTCATTTTGCAATAGATTTCCAGACACATCTACTTTTGAAATATGCTATTAACACAGCTTAGCTTGGAATGTCTTTAAGCTGCCAGAATGTCAAGTAGATGTCATGCATTTCACAAATCTACTGAAGAGGGGTAACATTATATAAATAATTACTGTCTCAAACCCAAACAAGAAAACATTGGCAAGCAAGCAGTGTATAAAGAAAAATTAAAATTACTTTGCTGACGCCTGTATTATTATTATTAATCCAGCTGAGGGAGATGCAAAAAGTGTGTACACTGAATTTTTGCAAAATTCTTTGGTGTGCTTTCTATGTGTTAGTATATAAGGAGTACCCATTTGGATTTTTACAAGTGATTACCTCATAAAAAGTACACGTCTGAAACTATTAAATACAAATTCTGCTTTGTTTATACTTTTGTCACCCAGCAATGTCAAGCTATTCAAATCGGTTTTTGAAACATCTTCCATATATTTACTGTAATTTCTATCTAGAATGTACTCAATATATTTTCTAATATATTTTCAGAAAATTTCTTGAATGTATAAACCATAAAAAAATCCAAGCCACGAACAAGAACTGTGAAGTGACTGCAGATGTGAGACACGATGGGTCTGAACCACTTGTAGATGTTATGTTTGGTAAGAAGTTCATTTTTAATCTTTACAAAAAGTCCTTCCAGGTTTGCGTTTTTACAGTGTTATTGTCTCCTCTATGATAATTTTTGCTGCGGTTACTTTTTTTTGGTTCTGGTCCACACCTAGATGTTGTGCAGCTGGGAGGAAAAAAGGAAGAGGGAGTCACTAACAGCCTCTGACTTAGCCTGATATCTAGAGAAACATGTATATATGTCTTTGTACTAGTTAGATCTGGTAGGGTTGAGTCTACTTTTGCAGTGACATACTTGTGGGACCGTGAAGTCAAGCTGAATTACAGGGAAAGAAGTGTAGCTTTGTTTTGATGTAAGAATCTGTTCACTTTCTGTAATTTTTTTGTTATCTGCGATAGAGTCATCTTGGTCTTGAGAATAGAAAAGTTTAATGCTTTTAGTTGCTTATACAACTGAATAACTTGCTATGTAGCTTGAAGGAACTGCTCATATAAGACCATCCGTGTGCAGATGGACTTGCAAAATGAGGTCAACTGAAGTACAATAAATTTCTTGGTTTCCTTTGAGGGTACAGCGAGTAGGCAGGGCTGATGGTGGAAATTTCATCAGTTCTGGAAGCAGCCCAGCTTTGAGGCTGTGAACAGATGGCTGTAATCTGCTTTTGTCCTTTTCTCTGGCTGCATCTTCTTTCCTGCTGTGCCGTAATGGCCCAATATGGCATGTAGCCCATTAAAGTTTTCATTATTATTTTTTCTCGTTACCCACTTTTCTTTAAGCTTTCATATATTTAGTGAATCAGTGGAAATGTCAAGAGTGCTGAATGTGCTTCGTTTTGCTGAGGAAAGTCAAATTATTTCAGTGTTGACAGTGGTTGTTTCTCCCTCCCCCATGCCTCTGCCTTTCCCATCCTTGACTCTAACTGGGATGTATTAAGACTTAAGCAGTAAAGCTTAATGTTTTTCAGTGTGAAACAAAAACAGTTTGTTTCACTAGTGCCAAGAGCCACAGCTCTGAACTCTTCACTTTCTAAGAGCTGATTTTTTTCCAAGTGGAGAGTTTGCAGCCGTTGCAGTTGGCAAATGGGACTGGAACTTGGATGCCATGCATGAGATTGCATTTTATGAGTTTGAGTACATCTTTAATTTTTACAAGATTTGCAAATATAAAAATTTAACTTAGGTACTGCCCTTAATTTCTAATGCTCCCTCCCTGTTTTAAAGTGGTGGATTTTTTTTCCAGAATTTTAGAAATCCTAGTGCTCTCTACTTTTTTTATGTTATAACCACCAGATTGTGTAAAACAATTCATTGTTTTGGCTAAAGAAGTAAGTTAAACGGACCATATACAACATGCTGCTAAAATGCTGAGCCATGTGTGGAAATTATGCCTGCCAGTGCCTTCTGTGCCTTCTGTTAGATGACTTCGAGGGCATAATGTGAGGCATTACAAAATATATGTTCTTACTATAGATATATTGAGGAAAATGTTTCTTATTTTTGAATTATGCAGTACAGAAATTAAGATTACATGCTTATTCAGTGCAGTTTAATATCTTTGTTTGTTGCATAATAAGATTTCGTGGTAAGTGGACTACTTTCTAATCAGACAAGATGAACAGGGTATTTGGATTTGTAGATACAAAACATAACTGCACACTAAAGTAATAGTGACTTAGACTTTGTGAGTTCTTGAAATTTCTTTCCTTTACAGCTGACGGAGACCGATTGATAATGAAAGGAGCCAACCTGACAACAGTAGAAATGTTAACAGCGTTGGGGTCCAGGTGTCATGCAAAAGAGCTTAAGGCAGAACAGAAAAGCAAGAAGAAGAATCCCTGAAGAACAGAACAATAACTGTGTTTGCATTTACATGTGTTAAAACAGGAAGCTGTACAGAAGGATTTTCTCCAATGCAACAAATTCCAAGAGAGATTGCTGAAACACTGACCAGTTTAACATAGAGCAGAATGAGCTATTTAAATGTTCCCCTGTCTTCGCCAAAATGAAAACATACTGGATCAACAAATCATCTATGAGTGGGTCGGAGTGACTTAAGATGCGTGAACGTATCTTTCTAAGCACCTACCTCTGTCATCTGCAAGTTGGACTACTGTCACATGTATTTGCATATAAATATGAATACTGCACATTAATTAATAAATACTAAAGTGAAGACAAGTCTCTCAAGACATTATTTCCAATAATTTTTTTGTATGTTGGAATGCAAAATGTTGTAGCAGTAATAATTTTTGAAAATTAAATACAAATATCTGAAGAAGACTTTAAAAGTATTCATCATTAATGTAGCTGAGTAACAGCAAGCTACAGAGTAGATTTTCTAATACTCAGTTTATATTACGTCTGTTGCTAAGTCCCTGCCATTTTCTTCCTCTCTTTTACAAGAAAGCGTGAGATTTGCTAAATGTAAATTTAGCTCAGCAATTAAAGTAACAAGGTAATGGGACTGTGAACACACAGTAGAGCTATTCATCCTGTATAAAATAGCAAAGTTTAGCTCAAAAGGAAACATAAGTTAGTGTTTTTGATAACCAGAGAAAAGGGCTATCTTTGAAGTTCAGTTTTGTAATATTTTTGTCACTCAGTTGTGGGAGATTTCATTAAATATTTTATAAAGATCAAAGGGAGAGCTTTATTTGGTGTTTACAGCCCTGTGTCCAACCCTATTATTTATTAATTTAAGTGCTTGGGTGTCTCATCTGTATTGCAGAGCTCTGTGGGTTTGGGAGGGCTGATCTGTCCTCAGGCTGTGCAGGTGAAGGTGTCAACTACACATGCATTTCATGCACATCAGTTTTGTTCTTGTTCAGTTCTTAATGAAAATGTAATTAAAGTTCTAGTTTCAAGAACTGCAGGTGCAGCCCTATTGAGAGCTATTAGTTCTACCTGTTGTTAATCAGATGCTTCACTTTTAATAAAGTTTTAGTACATATATTTCCAACAGTAATTTGGCAGCAGATTTAGGGCATGAATCTTGTCTCTAAAACTAATTCTACCGTACTTTTGCCAAGATTTGTAAATGGACACTGTCCTTTCTGAAAGCACCATTGTTTTATCTGGCCCGACAGTCAAGGTCTGTCTTCACAGCTTCTTCACCAGGTTGTTGAAGTCAAGGTGGTATCTTTATGCTGGAGATGTAGAGCTGTGCTAAAGACACCTGTGATATTTTATGATGTCCTTTTCTGCGTGTTTGCATCAAATAGAAGAGGTGAGGTAAGATGATTGGGGCAGATGGGTCAATGGAATTCAGGAAAGGATAACAACACATGAATTAGTTTGTCAGGGGTGAATACCTTCTCTGCAGTTTGTTATCCTTTTTTCATTATTATTATTATTATTATTATATATTTTTTTTAATTAGGCCACCAACTCTTTGGAGTGGTTTCAGAATGCTGAGCTCCTGAACCTGCTGATGAGCTCCCTTCTGGTGAAGGAGTTATGAGAACATCTGAAATTGCTTGAAAGGATTGCAAATCCTGTGAAGCTAGAAGAGTATCTAAGAAAGTGAACCAAATAGAAAAAAGACTGTTCAAAGGACAGTTTTGGTTCCTTGTATGTTTTTTGTTTGTTTGTTTGTTTGTTTGTTTTTCTCCAGTTTAGAAGAATATTTTATAGCATGATGTTACATGAAGAAGCCTTACAGAGAAAGTAAGAAGTGGAAAAGCACTGCAGAATTTTCATTCCCCACTTAATCATGTATTTGTATGCTCAAAAGCCTTCTTACAGTAATATATTTGTGATTTTTGTGATTTTTTTATTTTTTTAACAGTTTGTATAGCAGTTAAGTAAATTGTGCAAAAGTTGTCTTTAAATGTGAAGCACTTACATCCATCATAAATAATTAGCCATATATATCCACCTAAAGAATAAAACTGGGGTTAAGTAATATTAAGGTTCTAGAGTGTTTATATTGGTCCAAGATTGAGGTTTATATATATGATGAGAAAAGAGAGAAAAATGAAGGTCCCAGTTCAGCTTTTTATAGGCAAAATAAATCTTCTCCTCTGTTGAAGAAATAACACAGCTATTGAGGAATGACTGACAATTCAGTGGGCAAAGTGTTAGCTGATGCTGCCTTTTGCTCTGTGTGCTATTAGCTGCAATTTGCAATGGTAAAAGTACAGTATGTTTTGTGCATGAAAAAGAAGTAATTTTCGAGGATTCAAATATGTAACAAAGGAAAATGTACAGGATAGAAAAATAAAGCTAAAAATGTGCATTTTCAAGACTACAAGATACTGAAGTGATACAAACAATATGGGCAGGAGGGTACTCCTCTGATGGGTATTATGTTAATATGTAGAAAATTGCTCTCCCTGTACCATGTAGATAAGGGTACAAATGGATTTTTAAAGTGTGTTAAAGATAATCTTTAATTAATTTGTTTAAGCATTTAGATAATTTTGCTGTGAGCTCTTTGTACAGTATCAACTTCTGCTCCTGTGTGACTGAATGAAACAAAGCAGAGTGACCTGCTGCTCTGACGTTTTATCGACATCCACAGGCTGGGGGTGTGGATATAGAGGGTATTAAGGTCAGTCATGCAGAACAAAGCAGGGTTGGATGAGCATTGACTTTGCATGTTATTATTCTCTGACCCACAAATCTTGATTATAATACCTCACTGAAAATGTAGCCACTTGCCTAAATATAAAAGGAGCTGGAGCAGGTCCTTAAAACACTAGGATTAACTAAATACAAACAGCACACCATGTAGCATGAGTAGGATGTCTGATAGCAGGTGATGACATTAAAATGTCTAGACCTCTAACACCGGGAGATTTAAAACTGATTAGAATCATCTCAGACCTGTTTATCGTACAAATAGCTCATCATTTATAAGTTCTTGTCAGTGTGCAGGGAAAATAGTCCTTAAACAGATGAATGTGCTATTCCGATAACAATAGCTGGTCAGGGTACTTAACTTCCTTTTTAAATATCTGCAGCATCATTTTTTGAAAAAGTTAATGGTATCTTTATTAAAGATTTCAATTGGGAACAGCAGAGTTATTGAACATTTCCACAGGAAGTTTTACCTACTAGCTGGCCCAAATAAGTAAGAAATTTCAGGCAATGTCACAATGCTTTTCCTGTGAAGTAGAAAGAAGTAGAAACGCACTACCAGAGGTAGTTCATGCATGCTGGTGTAAATTCTGTTCCTTGTTATTTGCAGGCAAGGATTCCAGTATGGGTGATTCAATGCTACATGTTGTAGGAACAACTGAGTACAATCCAGTACACTGTGCAAATGTCACTGGAGGAGTGGAAGATGCTTTAAGTCTTTAAATTCTTTCAAAAATATTGGGTCTAATATACATTTGTCAACATGCAAAAGGCATCATCTACCGATTTCAGAAAATTGCCTGCAAGTATTTGTCCTATTGGATGTGGAAGAATGCATTAATTTTGCCTTTTCCTAGTTCTTCACCTATGCTCTTTGAATCTTGAATGACCAAGGAATTAATGTAGTGTAATGAAGCGAAATTTAACAAATTTATGCACCCCTTGTAGTTGAATTGCTGGCTTGCTGCCCACCTCTTCAGCTGAATGTGTGACCATTTTCCCTGGGTGCCAGGCCTGGCTTCTCCACTTGGTGGTTTGGAGCCACCTCCCGACTAACAGCTCACCTATCAGCAGTGCCTCTCTCAGCTGCACTTTCCTCCCCTCCCTTCTTCTCCTGGCTTAAGTCTTTTTCCTTCCTGCAACTATTTGATCTCATCCGCTCTTGTCTTCTCCCTCTGGGAGGCCTGAGTCAATCTTCTGAGCCTTTCTAACCATCTGCCAAGAGCTTGCAGTAGCTTGAAGCAATCAAGAAGCTTTGCTCCTGGTAGACTGCTGCTTGTTCTCTTCTTCCCTCTCAACTGTGCTCTGTATGCTGAGAAGTGTTGGGACAGAGCAGCACTTTGCAGAGCCACTTTGCTCTCTGATTATCTTTTACCTAAGAGCAAATCATCTTTATGTTGAGCTGGCCTTCTCAAGATTTTACAAAGTTAAGGCTGTGCCCAGGGTTAGATGTTAAGAGGTGTGAAGGTGAAGGAGTTCCCATGTTGATCTGTTTTGATCATGTCTTGTTTTATGTTTCAAAGTGGTATTTGAAAGCAGAGTTAACATAAGCTTAGTGGCTCCGCTTGGCTTGAAGCACTTTCCTATATACCGGCAGTGTTGCAAACAGAGGTTAATAGCATATCAAATGAGGTGGCTGCATTGTGCTTCACTGGATGAGGGAAGTTGGACGTGCTTATATGTGAAAAGAGAATTTCTTTTAAGACAAATAGCTGGCAGACCTGTTTGTGGAGGGAATGCTTGGTCAATAGGAACAAAGCCTGGGAAAGGCAGAGTCCTTCATGGACAAGTTTTCATACCTCAGAGTGATGATCCCTGCAGGAAGTTCAGAGGACAGGCAGGAGGCAAAGCAGCACGTTCCTTCTTTACCCAGTTAATACTTATCTTTTTCTTTTGACCCCTTACACCCTTTTTCAGCAGGGAGTGAAAGACCAGCTGGACTGTAAAAATAGCATGGTCAGCATGCAAAACCAGCAAATTTATCATCTCAAACACAGTTCTTCCTTAAACTGTCTTTTCATTACTAGTAAATCTGAGTGGTTCAAATCACTTGCATGAATAAAAGAAACAATGATTATTTTAATTGAGCTTTTAAAGTTTCTTTTTCTAGGTGGGACTTCAGAGAACTTCTCTTCAAAATCCATTTCTCAAGTGAATCCCACAGTGTTTACTGGAAATGGCAAATTTAGGAATTGTATGGTTATTTCTTCCTTCCCTTCATATAGCTCAGCACCAAGTTAGATTGCTCCCTAGTATATGCATATACAAGAAAAGGTACCAGAAACTATCTTATGGCAGAAACGTAGGGGAAAAAAAAAATAAAAATAAAAAAAAATCAGGGAATTGCAATGTAATTTCTTACATCCTTATAGATTTTCTCTGGCCTGAATTTTAGATATGTAAGATCATATCGTGAGAAGGAATCAAGGATGTAAACCCAAATACAATGAGGCTTTTCAGGTCTAGAAGAGCAAACTGGAAAATACCTGCCTATCCTGCATGGCCACCTGAGATGCCAGAGGCAAGAATTTTCTTAGAAGATCTGCTGAATATGAGTCACGTACTTAAGACACTTGACAAACTTAGCATGTTGGCAATGGGAGTGGGATAGTAGTAAAAAACAGCTTTAGCTTCCAAATGTTTTTTTCCTAGGTTCTTTCTACAGTCTCTGAAAGAGAAAGCCTTTCCTGAAAGGTGGGTCCGAACTGGAAGCTGTGAGGAGACTTTGCTTTTTGGCAAAAGTTAGCCTTCATGGGCAATCTATGTCACACCTAAGCCCTCAATGCCCCAGGACAACATCCTTTAAGGGACCTGATCTGGTGAACAGGCTACACATAATCCTAACACCTTATGATGAGGGTTTTGCTCAACATAAAGAGCAGTAGCCACAGTCCTTCTCACTCCAAAGCTGCTGAGAATGGAGCTGTCACCTCCACATCACAGCTACGAGGTGAGGAAGGGGGGGTTAGGGGACCTTCTGAGGCTGTGGCAGCACTACATCCAGCACTCTCCTCGTCTTGGCAGGGGCACACTCCCATTCCTGCAGCAACAACCAACGTATAACACGCTGGGGGTGGCGGAGGTCTTCCACAACCCTTCGTGTGACAGGTGTGCCACTGTGCAGGAAGGAGAGTGCAAGTCATGGAGCTGGTCAGAGCCTGGCAGAGGAAAACCTTGGTCCTCTTGAACACTGAGAAGACCTTGCCTCTGTAAAGGACAAGTGGCTGGTCCTGTCCTCCAGGTGTCTATACCTGTGATGCTCTCCTTGGTGAAACCCTGAGAAAGAAAAGTAGTGCAATTATTACAACTATAAATGAAACTTTTTCCTGAGGTTACCTTCACAATGGTCAATTAATATCCTTAGTAATGCAACTCTGCTTAGAATACGCAACTAAAAACGAATGTTAAAACTTTATACGGCCCTTCTAAAATCCAGTGGACAGGCCTGCAATTTGTGATTCTAACTTTCATATGCTAATTACTCAATGTTTGTAGAAATATTTTTCATCATTATTTACTCCAAATAATTTTGCCATTTTTTGTCCTTACCTTAACCTTATGTCCTTGTTGTTTGAGAACACACAGAAAGGACAAAGTAGGTTATTTTTATTTGGTTTTATAGACAGAGCTTTAGGCTAATTTTTTGTACATCTGAGTTTTCTAAAAAGCCATGCAGATTATTAACTTTCTGGTAGTTTCCGCCGTGAGCAGGTATCCCCTGCTAATAAGCTTTTGTTTTATGTGGATTGAGGGCTTTTTCAATGTTCAAACAATGGACAATGGACAGCCTTGGACAATTTGTTATCATCCTGATCTTTTTTAACATTGCAATGACTATGCTGATTATGAATTTCTGAAGAGAAATAAAAATATATTTATACTAATGTGTGGATGTTTGTTCTTCAGGGTAGATGCTGCTGCTAAATAAAGAGGATTTTTCAAAGCTTCCAACGTCAGACTCAAGCTCGTATATCTGAAGTCACCATGAGGTGAGCTGGAACTGAGATCAGGCCATTTTTGTCTAAAATGAGGAAAATGAAGCCTGGAGTTGCTCTCTCTGGTCGCTTTGGTCTCTGGTGCTGTTCCTGTCATTCAGTCAAGGCACAACTGATGAGCTGTCATAACATCACAGCAGTAAACTTTCCCCTCAATATAAGTGTTTCCCTTTAAATTTGCTTTAAACATGCTGACAACGGCGTACAGGACATACGCTGAGGCTGACGGCGCGTTAATTGCATTATGGTAATACTCTGCGGCATCAGCAACGATCGGGGCACCAAGCGGCTCGGCGCTGAAGGCAGCCATGCGTGAGCCAGCCCGTCCCCGCCTGGCCACCGAGAGCCCCCGCAGCAGCGTCTGCATCCAGAGCGAGGGCTCCTTAGATGAAGCCGTGCTGCGGAGTAAGGCGGCTTTGTTTTGACGTGATGTATTGCACAAAGCCCGTTGATAAAACACAGGCTATGCCCAGCTCGTTTAGCTCAGAAGTGATGCTGTGCCTATACTCTAGAAGAACTTAAACATATTGACATACAGATGAAAACATGCAGGTTCGTGTGTTGCTTCATAATCCCTGGTCTAGTATTGCCCAAGTACAGAGCTCCTGAGATGGAGGAAAGCTTACCTATGCCAGCTATGCAACTGTAGCATGCGTTTCATCATGTCTGCCCAGTGATGACATGGCTGGGAAGGGAAAACCACACTTGTACAACAAGGAAACAGAAACAAAGCTGTGCCACCTATGCAATTTTTCCCATCCATGCCTTGGGGGTGAGTAACTATTATTCATGGACTGTTTTAATTTTTTTCACAGCTAGGTGTAGGATGAAGAGTAGAATGTGGGCTGTGCTGTCCAACTTTCCTGGCAAATTCTTAAGACTTTTTTAAGAGGTAGTCTTGTCTAGAAGAAGCCTACTGCTTAGGGAAGGTACTATATATGTGTGATATGTCTGTACACTGGGAGGAAAGCAAGATCCTCCCTTTTACACAGTCGGGCAAAGCATAGTGCTATCAGATTGGGTCCCTTCCAAGTTAAACATATGGGTATTTTAATGAGTAAAGGTCTAGGGAAAAAGTTGCACCTCCTATGCAACCTAATCAGCGATACGTTGCAGATGAGTGAGGTGGTGCTCTGCCTTGCCCAAGGAGCAGGTATTATGACTCTGAAAGACAAAACATGTCTTGGCTTACGTGCAATGGGCAAAGCCATGGCTACGTGAAGAGAAACCTCAAACACTGCTGGTCACAGCTTCCTAGCTCTCCTGTCAGCCGAAGCGTCACTGCAAGACGCACGGTTGCCCAGAGGAGTAGGAAGAAGGTTTCTCTGCACTCTTTTGCCTTGGTCCTTTTCTTCACAATTGGTAATAAAGGACTGTAATATCCTCCCCTCCTACAAGACGCAAGGGCTTGACTACCTTGGAAAAACATCCTCTTTGGCAGGCCCAAACTGCCAGACCGGTGGTTGCTCCTGACTGTGGCTACGTGCTTTCCGTGCAACTAACTTCCATGGAAAATTTTACACCTCTCAGTGTTGATTTGATTCTCCTTCTCTTGGGCAATGTATAGTCTAACGTGGAGAAGAGGACAACTTCTTTCAGAAAACTTAAGCTGTCTGAGCTGAAACAGTAATATGTGGCATAGGAATTGAACACTTTCAGGTGTTCATGAGTGTATGTATTTGCTTCTTCTGTTGGGATATGTGTAGGGAGGAGAGGAGACCACACACCAAACACAGCTGGCCATGATGTCAGCATCAAACTAGGCAGGAACTGGGATTAACAGAGACAGATCCCCATGGCCCAAGCATCTCTGAATACCTGACCATTTTATTTTGGCTCTCAAAGTAGGAAGCTGCATTCCATCCCCTTTGAAATATTTGGCCAATATATGTACAATACTGTCATAGCAACAAATAAAGTACATTTGGTAGTCCAGCCCATTTGTACCTTACCCCAAAGGACACATCTCTGGTCCTTCTAGTTAATTTATTTTAATTATTTTATTTGATATATGACATACCACAAATTTCAGCACTCTCTTGTTTCAAAGAATTTTTGAGATGTGGCATTGACTGTATCACAGACAGTAATCTATATCACTGGATTAATTTGCAAAATGCTAGATTTTTGTAAAAAATTAAGAGAGATTTTTACTGTATCCTAACAGTCTGTTTTTCAGAAAAGAGATATAAGACTCTCTTTTCTTGTTATATCTTATATGAACTTACATGCGTAGAGCTGAAAATTTGTAAGGAAAGTAAATCAAAACAAACGCCTTATGGGAGGATTCAAAAACATAGCAGTGTTCTGCACAGGTGAATAGGTGGATCTCCATATCCTTTAGATCCAGGAATACTGTCTCACCACTAGATGGAAATAGTGGATTTTACATCTTCTGTTGCATTATCAGCACTTACACCAGCATAATGTTTGCGTATCATAAGCTATCTGCAGGC
This sequence comes from Anseranas semipalmata, assembly GCA_013399115.1. Taxonomy (NCBI): domain Eukaryota; kingdom Metazoa; phylum Chordata; class Aves; order Anseriformes; family Anseranatidae; genus Anseranas; species Anseranas semipalmata. Next base: position 450,841 of record VXAA01005682.1, on the reverse strand, counting down.
AGCGCTGCAGGAAGGTGGATCAGAAATTCTTTGCTAGCATAGGTGGATGAAAGCCAAGACTTCTATTTCTAGAAATCATCCCCGTTTTACAAGACTGAAGACTTCCTAATTCCTGAAAGATGATTCTCTTTGATCCCTGATCTAATTGCTTTTAATTTAGCCCTTCTGAAAACAACCAGAAGGGAACGGCAGGACTGGCAGCATTTTGGTTCTGCTAACGTGAATTGGGTAGTAAACATCAGCCTGATTTAAAATTTACTCTGACGTCTCTTGCACAAAACAAAACAGTANAAAAAAAAAAAAAAAGATAAAAGTGGAAGGAAGCTGAAAGTCTTGTGTTTCCATGTACCTGCTTAATGACAAAAAAAGCAATGTGGTTTGTTGCGTTATGACCAGACGCTATAGCATTGTTTGCATATTAAAAGAAAACATATAGTCAGTGAGGTGGAAGGTAATTAATGGCAGTTCAGTAGGGAAGGTTAGTTACATAGAAGTACTTAAAAAAAATCTCAGCTGAAAAATGAGCTGATTATTCAATGTATGATAAATCTGACCTTTTCTAGAAAGTGTTAAACCTTTAAACTGATTCAGTTTAGCTCTGTGACATTGCATCACTGCAAAGCGTAAATGGAAGCAGCAAAACATCCAGACTCACAGCACCCTCTCATCTTGTGAAGTTCTGGAACCTGCACAGAGACCTTGCTGTCTTTTCTGGTTTTGACACTTTGGTCTCAAACTTCTCCATGATAGTACTAGCAAAGAAGCACATAGCCACTGCTACACCACCAAAAATGCTCCAGGCACTAGGCAGATCTTCAGATTTTCATTTTTCTGGTCAGGAGATGTAGCTCTGGGCTTCATCCGGTTTGATGCGAGGCCAAAAGAGACACTGATCGGCATAATCCTGATGATGGAGACAGATCTTTGGGATACATCGGAATCAGGATTTCTGTAGGGACTTAGAAATAGCAGCTTCCTTCCAAAATATGACAGTATGTCTCTCTGTGCACCTGATGGAATCTGACAGAAGATTGGCCCGAACCTCACAGGGCCCGGTAGCTACATAGATTGTGTGATGGTGCTGGTTTGCAGCAATGGTAACCGCAGTGCTTTCCTTTAGGACGTGGGAATTAGGGTACTGTAGTTCAATGTGCCCCAAGACCAAGGTACCAAATCTGCATTTTCCCTGTGCTAAAGCATGAGCTTGCATGACGGCTTTGTTTTTCACTGTGTACTGCAAGTACCTGCATAAGCTCCCTATTTTATCATGCTTGCTGCCTATCCCCGTGTGTGTGTAACAGGGCTGCTGGGTCTGCAGCAAGCCCCAGATTGCTGTAGTTAGTAATACGTGATATACCAATGGGATCTGGGGGGACGGTGGGCAGACCCGCAAACAAATCCAATACACGGTTTCGGGATGCTGAGTCTTTATTGCCCTGCCTCTGCGCCATATGATGCCCCATGCTCTTTTCTTCCTGACACATCCATAAAGATAACATCGTCATTATTACGATGTATAACAAACAGCATAGTTTAGGATTCATTGCCCCAGACTGCGACCCCCCCCGGAGCCCAAATCCTGGAGACTAGCTTTGGACCCTGTGTGTGTGTGTGTGTGTCTGTGTGTGTCTGTGTGTGTGTGT
>VXAA01005682.1:435086-448427 GCA_013399115.1 Anseranas semipalmata | reverse complement strand
CGGCTGCAACCAGGCTGCCCGGGACCGCCTTGTTCCTCCATCCCCGGGTGATGCCCCGCGGAGCCCCGGCCGGGGGCTGGAGGCCTCCTGCCGGCACTGCTGCCAGCCCTGGGCCGAGCTGGCAGCACCCGCCGCAGCCGCACGCAGAGCTGCTGAAGCCGGGCTGCTTCCCCGGGAAGTCACCGCGGGTGTCCCCGCACAGGAGACAGCGAGAGACCCAAACCGGATCAACCCCACGCGGGTACCCAGAGCATCGCCACAGGCTGTTTGTATTCTTCTATGGGTGGCACCCTTATTGCAGGGGGATAGTCCTGGCTCGTTATCCCTAATTCCAGGTTGCCATATGTTTTGCAACACAAAGTTACTGAATCAAGAACAGAGCTTGCACTGTAAGCCTCCTCTGCAAGTGCAGATTTCCCACTCCCCTGTGAGCATCCTGGCCAACAGGTGGTAGAAACATTGCAGCCTCTGTGTAGCCCAGAAGCTATTATTTCCTGCAGTTTATTCACTGCTGAAAGCTAGGATACTTTCTCAAGAGGTGGAAGATTTTGCCCTGAATGTCTTTGGAGGGAGGAGAGGAAGGAGTTTAGGTCATGCACTCTTCATGTAAAATACAAAAGGTATCATTGCATTTATGCTCTGCAGAAAGTGGTGGCTGTAATCACATTTTGTGAGAGGCCTGTCAATATGAGATAGGTGTGATCTGAGAAAACCCTGAGCCCTTTGGGAGACTTTGGGGGAGGAAATTCAAGAATTTTAAGCTCCGCTCAGTTCAGCCGCGCGTTAGGATGCTGCGGTGCTCAGGTTTGATGGCCAGGGCTCGGCATGTGCTCAAAATGCAACTTCAAAGTAGAAATTAAGTGCTGCAACAACAGAGCACCTCCCATGTGTAGGCAGCAAGTGAGTTTGTTTGTTTTTAGATGACAATCTTAAACCAGGCACTTTTCTTTTTTACAATGGCAATTTAGGCAAGTAAATTCACTCTGTGTCATGCTTTAGGAGCCAGTCCTTTATTGGATCTCACCCTCGCTGGCTACTTAGGAAACTCTGCCTTTGATCCTGTTGAGACACACTATAAATGGGATTCTGCAGATTCTGCTCTGTCTGTGTAAAAGAATGTCCAAGGATAAAGAAGTTTGAATGTCACTGCTTGCCATATAGAGAAAATTACTCGGCTCCTCTCTTTACTTGGATTTCGAGGTGTAGCTGATAAACAACTCACTGATCGCTCTGGACTGGACAGCAGTGAAGGGCTGGGTGGGGGGGTCTCCAGGCCAGTAACTTCCAATTCTGCGCCGAAAACCCGGACTGAGGAGGGCTGTCTTTGCCCTTGCACGCTCACGCTTATGGCTCATTCCTGGAGTCTGACTTGGTTCTGGAGAAGCAGTGGCTGGGAAGTTCTTTCTTATTTTCACCTCCCAAGGAAACCGTGATCTTTGTTTTGAGGACTCAGCCCTCACCAAAGTATCCTGTACGCTCCAGTGGCGTGCTGTGCTGCGCTGTATCTGACAGCATGTCTAAGTACGCCAGTTGCAGGGCACAGGAGTTCACTGACTTGGTAGCACTTTCTGCTCCGTCCAGTTGCTTATCAGCTCTTGGTTCAGATCTGCACTTTTCATTTCAATGGAGTCCGGTTTGTTGCCTGAATAGCCTCTTATTCATATCTTCACCCTGCAGCTCAAAAAGACTCAAGCAAAGCACTCAGTGCACACAGGGGCTGAGGCAGGGTGAATCTTTTTTTCCTGAAGAGTTTTGAGGAGGACTCTCTCCAGATGATACCCTTAATGTGCCGAATTTTCAGTCAGTTGCAAAGGTCATTTCTCACAAGGTCCTTTTTTTCCCTGCATGTGTAATTTGCCTGCAAGCATTATTTCACATGATGGGAGTATTCTAATTCAGAAGCCCATATTTTGGAGACAGGCTGTAGAGGATGAAATTTTAGTAAAAATTTCACATTTGCAATTGTGTACAGCATGATTGAAGACTGCATCTTGAGTAAGTTGAAATAAATATGCAGGTGGATTCATCTATCAATTAATTCTGTAGAATTTTTAAAGCATTCAGAACTGAAAGGGAACAATTTTATGTTAGTTTATGCTTTTATCTTTGTTTTCCTGTTTATTGCGTATTTCTGTTTGCAAAAATTTAATCCTGAGTTTCGGGACATCAGCTAGTCTTTGAAAGGGCAAAATAGATCTAATTTTAGCTCTTTGAGGAAGCAAAGGAATAACCATGCAAATAAGATTTTTCCTTCCCCATTAATGGATAATTTAAAACATCCTTTTTCTTTGTAACTCTTGAGCTTTGATTCTCAAGTGTACTTAAGTGCCTAATTAGACGGGAATTAGGTATTTGAATTCTTGCGTGGCCCTAAGCCTTAGGGTTTAAGTGACTTTGTGACACTCAGTGCCTCTTGCCTTGCAGGTGTGGGTATGGCCATGAGAAAAATGGGAAGCATGGCCAAACCAGATGTTTACATTGTTAAGGATGGGGATGCAATCACCGTAAAAACAGAAAGCACCTTCAAAACTTCACAGTTCAGCTTCAAGCTTGGTGAGAAGTTTGAGGAAAATACATTAGATGGCAGAAAAACTCAGGTCAGTATACTAGACTTTCTATTGAATAAACACAATTCTTCGGGTGTTTCACAGACTAAGATACAATTTAAAAGTCAGCTTTGACATCCATACTAACAATGCTTTATTTGATGAACAGCTGTCACTGTAAGTCTCACTGAAAACATTTTTTTTTTTTCTGGATGAAGCAATTTCCAAAGAGGGAAAATGCTGAAACTAATCATGTCTTGTGTATTTTGTTGTTTTCAATTTGTTGGACAAGCATTGTGTTAGTAAAACTAACAGACCTTTAAATCCATGTTAAAGCCAAATGCCACTTTATTTGAAGCCTATGGAAAAAATCCCATTGATGTTTAATCAGAGGCAATTCAGCCCTACAGATAACCAGACTGCTCAGTCTCTCCTATTTGCATAACAAGAGCCTGGTTCAGCGTGCAGGGGTTACACACCAGGCATAAATGTGAATCACGGTCCCTAATCGCCAGTTTTAGAAGGCAAAAAAGCTTCTCTCTGCACTGAGTGGGGAGAATATTCATCCAAAAGGAGGTTAAAAAGAAGGAAGCCCTCAAATCTGTCTCGTCTTCTTATGTGAGTGCTCTCTATGTACCATTCCCTCCCCCCTGCCTTCAACCCCATGCTGGCAATTCATCTGTTTTTGCAAGATCAGATAAATGTTACACAAAAGCTCAAAGCCCATGCACAAAGAGATGAACAGAGAACATCGTCTCTTCTTGTTAACTGAAATTGTGCATGCTGTCAGAGGTCTGTTGTATGCAGGAATGTGTCAGAGCAGCGGGTGAACAAACAGTGACCTAATGTAAGAAGAGGATCAATTAAAAAATTAAGATAATATCTCAGCTTTGTAGAAGTCAATGACAAAATTACTATTGAGTGAGCTGGGGTGGGAATTTTTCCTTTGGAATAAAGTGTTAGAGAACATCAGCATTCATCAGATACCATGAGTAAAACATTAATGCTCAGGTTCTTTTTTTCAGACGCTTATCAACTTAAAAGATGATGGCTCATTGATCCAGGAGCAGGAGTGGGATGGCAAGAAGACCATAATAACACGGAAACTCGTGGATGGACAGTTGGTGGTGGTGAGTTCAGTCCTACTTTCTCATCCTTGAGTGCTGCTAGCTGGTAGCCTGAAAAGTAACTCTAAAAGATCTTTAGCTTCAGCCTTTTTCCTTACATTCTGTACCAAGACAAATTCATTCATAATTCATTTCTGTATCTTCTAGGAATGTGACATGAATGGTGTCAAGTGTATTAGAGTCTACCAGAAAGCGTGAGGACGTCTTCATATTCAGTAGGAACTTGCTACAAACAACTCAGTTCAGTGGACAGAGCTCCTTAACACTCCATAATTTCCTTTTCCCTGTTTTCTAGTATTTCAATGGACTGAGTAGCTGAGTGCAATCCTTTTTAAAAGCCGTGATGTAACTATTATGTAACTATTCTGAACTTATGAGGCTATTAAATAAAATTTTCAAATATATGAAGTGGAAATGTTGTTACTGTAGTAGAATTTTAAAATGAGGTTTTATAAAAACTCAGTTTGGTTTTAGGCTCTACTACAAACTGCCTTCAGTTCAAGATAATGCAAAGTATGATAACAAACAGTTAATAGCAAACTGAATTTTAACTAGCCTTTTCATCTTTAATTGCTAAGGTATTAAAATCTGAAATAGAAAAAAACATTCCGAGTTCAGGCTCTACCGTCATTTCTATCTTGCATGTTACGAAGTAAGTAGAATTGGGAGGGTGTAAATAAGAGATAAGCCTTGCCGATGTTTAAATAGAGGAATGTATTTTCAGGGGTTGGTTTGTTTGTTTTTTTTTTTCCATGTTTCAAACCCATAAATTTCTTATCTGAGAAAATATATATACTGGTGAGCCAATAGACATGATAAACTTAGGTAAACACGTAAGTGCTTTGCTTCAAGGAAGCCTTATTTTGAGAACACTCTTTCTTTTCCTAGCACAATTCCTATTTCCTGTCTAGTAACATTCTAAAAACTCTTAACCAAAATCTACTGAAATACTGCCTAAAACTTAAAGCCTCATTTTATTTTTTAACTAGCTTGAAACATCTAGAAATTGAGTTTATATGTTTATATATAGTGCCACAATAAATACTCAGAAATATCAGTGTCTTGAGTATTACTTTTACACTGGTTGGGAACTAGAGCCTATGATGCTACTGTTCTTCCAAGGAGTTGTCAGATAGGACTAAATTAAAAAGGTTTAGGTGAGGTTCTGTCACACCAGACAAACATGCCCCAGTAGTGAAACTGTTTAGTGGCAAGTGATGGGAAGATTTCTAACTATTGGATTCGGAGGTCTGGGGGATCATGCAATCGTACACTTCTAGTTTGCAGCATCTGTTATTGCAGAATCCATTGCTACTTCAACCCTACTGATATTTTAGCTGCTCGCTGTATATATCATATTGCTGAGCTCACCGTAACAAAAGAAAAATCTGTTCTACATGTTCATTCTACCAAGCAGGGAAGATGACTTTTCCCATAATTTTGGACTATTTATCCTTTTCATAATTTCCTGAGTATTTATAAATCATCCCCTTTACCTACCTCATCTGAAAGAAGTTAGAGCACACTTCTTGCTTTTTTTTTTTTTCATGATCTGTATAAAAGTAAATATTTTCCTTGGTCCTCTGACTTCCCCTTTTTGACCTCGCCAATCTTTGTATCACCTCCATTTAGTATTTTTCCTGACTTTAATATGAACCCTGAAGATCTCTGCAGTATTCTTATATTGGATATCAGAAACAGTTTTTTTTTTTTGTTATTAGTGGAGGGAATCTCCCCATAGAAACAGTAGAAACAGAAAACAAATTGAGCCGAAGAGGAACTTGTTAGGTTTATGATTGGAAATACACTAAATAGGAGCAGGAGAATGGGTGCAGCTATCCATGACATGATATGAAAATTCTGCCTCCCTCCCAGAAGAAGCAGAGCGCTGCTGCGTTAGGCGGGGCATCACGCCTTCCTTGGGGTCACAGGTCTATCACTTACTGCTGCTTGTTTACTCTTCTGATACCAAGTAGTGTTAACTGTTTATCTTTCATTTGAATGGAAAAACCTTCCAATGTCTTTTATAGACATCCGTTTTGATTACGGTGAGATCATTTCTTGTAAAACAAAAGGCAGAAGAGTATCTTTTTAGAGTGATTTCCTATGGAAACAAGGCTTGTAAAGTCTGTGTATGTGTACGTGTGTGTGTTTCCCTGCCCTCTGATTTCAGCCACATGTGAAGTAGAGGCTAGAGGTCCCAAGGATAATTAATCTTCTACAAATGTCATGAAAATAGGAGGCCTGATGAAGGAGATAGACCATTAAAGTGCCTTGATGATGGAAAGACTACACATGGAAGTCACACTTTGATTGACATTAAATGGAAGAAAAACATTATAAGTCCTCTTGGCACACCTAAGATGTTATTTTAGATATGAAAGTTGACCAGCTGTAAGACAGATCAACAGGAAACCAGGATTCTTTAGAACTCATTCTCCAGAACTACTTAGGCTCACATATTTGTTTGCTTTATTTTGAAGTTAGCTCCAGCCTATGTTGCTGGTGACTTCAGTGTAAGCGTACTGTGACCTGGAACTACCATATATACAACCCATTTGTATTAGACTAGATCATGTCGATAAAACAACAATCATTTTATAGTACTGCCAGCCAAGATTTATGCTTCTCAAGTCTTGAAAATATAATTTATTTCCAAATTCTTTCTATTTGTTATTATACAAGCCAACAGTTTTACTCTTTATGAAGTTTGTAAACACTATGTTCTCATCAGTGTAAAATAACCAATTGTCCTGAGATTTGCATAACTCTATGTAGTTCACTATATCACATAAGATGGCCAAAATTAAGACTTCTGAGAACAAATAAAAAAGAAGAAATAAAGAAATTATGCATTATCCAGCCATCACTGCTTTATAATGCCACAGAATTAAAAAAAAAAAAAAAAGAGAGAGAGAGAGAGAAAGAGAGAGAGAGAGAGAAATTTTGGCTAGACATTTTAGTGCATGTTTTTGAAAATGTTTTGGAAGTATAAAAGAAATATCTTCGGCAAACTGAAGCTGCAAGTAAAACTTGCTCAAAGAGAAGGAAGTTTCCATATTGACTCCAACACATGTTCATTTAAAGTAATGAGTAGTGTCCAATTTATGTCTTTATGCCTCATCTTCTTCTCAAGTTAGGGTAGTTGTGCTGTTTTCATAGAGTGTTTTTTTGTTTGTTCGTTTGGTTGGTTGTTTTTTTTTGGGGGGTGGTGTTGGTGACAGGGGTTAAAAAATGAAATTTTTTAGGAATTTAGATCTGATATTCTACCACATAAGGGAAATCTCATGTCTGAGCTTTCCAGGAACAATAATGAAATGGCCCTGTGCTTTGGGAAGAGTGTACTGCCTCTATACAATGCTCAGACTATCAAAGATTTTCCTGTTATGGTTTGGTTATATGATTTATTTCAAAATTGTTATCCTACTCTGCCTGCACTCTCTACAATTAATACTGGCCTTTCCTCTTCCTCTCCCCTCCCTACCACACATATGCACTCCAGATCAAAGTTTTTTAAAAAAAAACAAAGTGATGGGAAATCTCTAAGTTTTCTGAGGTTATGGTCCCACTGTTAGCTGTCAGCTGTCCTAAAAAAGGTCAATGATTATTTCTTCAAGTGTGGAAGTCAAGTGTAGGAAGATAGTTTTGCTCTGCCAGTGGCTACTTGGGTGATATTAACTGCGAAACTCAGACATCCAAAAAAGAAAATGATTCATTGAATAGGTACTCTATTTTTTTTTTCAGGTTATAACCTAAAATCTAGTCAATTCTGGTGAATATAAACAATAAACTATCTTATCTGTTTCTATATAATACTATGTCCAAAGTATTTTACTGTTCATAAAGCAGTCCATTCAGAGTAACTCAGATGCTGAAAGTCATTTCAGCTCAGCCTGGGGTGTTAACCCATGCTGGCACTACCTGTAGGAGAGTCAGTCTCCAGCTCACATACCTGCAGATTTTACACAAAAAAATCATGCATTAAACTTTTTTTTTTTTTTTCCCCATGAAGGAACTGCCTTATAAAGGGCTTGTATGGCCTGTATTCTACCTGAAATTGTTTTACAAAAATAAAAGCAGGAATGGAGGCCAACTCCAATCAAACCTTTGTTGTTGACTCCTTCCCTGCCTGAGTACGTGCTAACAAAATGAATGAATTGGAAAACCTTTGCACTGTGTTGATTACTCATGCTTGCAGGGAAAAAAAAATCCCACACTGTGATAGTGGGTGGGAGCAACTTATCATATATTAATTGTTCTTTGATGCCTTATTTCAGTCCCATTGTTCAGTCCTGGGAGGATTTAGCACTATTTTCATAAATTTTGGAGACAGTCCAGCATCTGTATAAACAAATTTTGTCCCATGATTCTCCTCTCTAGCTTTGGCTTTTCAGCCCTTGTACATCAAATTAAGATTTTGTTGACACTTCCCAGAATGGTTTTACTTTATATTATTATTTCAGAGGAAAAGGAAACACTATTAGAGACCACACTCCCAAGAGCGAATTTAGCTTCCTTTCCAGCAAAAATGTTTCCAAAATCAATTCCCTCTACCAGATGGTCTTGATTATATTCTGGACATAAATGTAGGTGAAGCTCATTGTAGTTTCAGAAGAAACAAAGTTTCAGCAATAAATGTAAAAAGTGCAAGCCAGAATCAGTTTGAGATAATGTTCTGCAAAAATCTACTAAACCACAGATATTATAATTGAGACTGAAAAATAATATATTTGCAATTAATCACAGATGTACGCTCTCAAATTCAACACCAGAAGAGAAATAGTCCACTGTGAGGATCACGCGTTCTACATATCTGGGACTGGCTCCCACATGCATAGCACCTGTTTCCTTCAGAAACTCATGCTTGAAATCAATGAGTTCACCTTCAGAAAAGACATTAGCTTGTGTCAATAAGGGTGCAGCCCACATTGTTATGCAGTGAAAGTACCAAACAGAAAATCGAGGACAGAGCACAGTTTACAGGCTGGGCTCGTGGTGCATGGTGGTGTAGGGAGAGAGCTTGCTGCAGCACACCCCAGCGGCATTCTCACTCTGTGGTTTGATGTCTTCTGGGGATATGCAGTATGATTATGTATGGTGAACAGCAGATTTGAAATCATAAAGAATAGGGCAGCCTGTGACTCCTGACCTCAACAGCAACCTTGAACTGAGAGCGGAGAGTCCATGACAGGGAGTTTCTAGAAAAACCTGGATTACATGGGCTCTTTAGATACATGGAAAGTTGAGTTGAAGGCACCTCAGATTGACCCCTTGTTCTAGAAATCATGGGGTCTTGTTATGGCTTTGCAATTTAATTTTATGAGTAACCCAGTGAAACACAAGAGTAGGAACTATTCCTATTTTATTGCAAAGTGAAATTAAGTCAAAATATCATTAATGACCTCCCTCTCCAAAATGTGTAAAGCTGTAATTAATACTGGGATTTGCTCTCAGTATGTTCTGTTGTCTCACCTCTACTCATTCTCCTAAATCACCTTACTTTGTACAGATTAATTGCATACAAATAACATTCAGAAAATGGGATGTTTCTATTATTTCATGTTTATTTTTTCTCTTGGTGAGATTCAGAATGAAAATGCACGCTGCATATCTTTAGTGGCAGCACTATCTGAATAATCATTTATTTTTTGCATAATTCATGGAATATTGTCCCTCTGTTTAACCAGCTTAACCGATGGCTGCTTTTCTGAAACTGTGACAGAAGAGAAGAAGCCAATTGGTTATAAACAGACATCACAGATGCCTCAGTCCTCTTTGCCTTTGTCACATATTTCCACAACACAGTTCATGTTTATCTGAGCCTTCACATTATCCTTCTGGATGTTTGCTTCTTCATGAAGATTCTTCTTTTTTCCTATTAAGTTTGAGATTAACAGGTCTCTTGGATTTAGATTCTGAATGTCCAGTTGGCACGATTATTGGAACAGCGATAATAATAAATATAGCTGCATCTTGTNGGGGGGGGGGGGGAGGGGAGTCTTTCTTTTACTCTTTCTTTTTTTTCAGCACTGAGAGAATGAAGAAAACTAAGTGTAGAGCCTTTCCCTCTGACTACATGCAGTGATATCCATGGCAGCCTTTTTGAAAGTCTGATTTTAAAGTAGTATACGGCTGAGCAATAGCAGCCCCAGATTTAGATCTGAAAGGCTTAACTGTTCTGCTGTTCTCAGCTGATTCCTGGGAGAAATATGCAGACCTACGTATGGAAAGGTAATGATGTGCTGTCACAGCACATAGACCACATGTACTTTGCTCTTATGCTTGTGTTGAAATGATTTTAAGCAGAATTTTCTCCAATATTTAGCCCTGACCGAGGAAAGGAGGTAAAAATGTGATTTCCTAAAAACTGATTCTCTACTGGATTGATTTTTTTTTAATAGTTACAGTGATATTATTTTCTGATTGTGATTTATGATAATCAAATGAAGTAAAAAATCTGAAAATTGGAGAGACGCGGATTTGATAGATGGACCATTCAGTGGATAAGGAATTGGCTGGATGGTCACACTCAACGAGTTGTGGTTAATGGCTCAATGTCCAGGTGGAGACCAGTGATGAGTGGTGTGCCTCAAGGCTTGGTATTGGGGCTGGCGCTATTTAACATCTTTGTCCGTGACATGGACAGTGGAATTAAGTGCACCCTCAGCAAATCTGCTGATGACACCAAGCTGTGTGGTGCAGTTGATATGCTGGAGGGAAGGGATGCCATCCAGGGGGACCCGGACATGATTGAGAGGTAGTGCTTCTGTGAACCTCATGAAGTTAACAAGGCCAAGGCAAGGTCCTGCACATGGGTCGGGGTGATCCCAAACATGAGAATGAAGGCTGGGTGGAGAATGGATTGAAAACAGCCCTGAGGAGAAGGACCTGGGGATGCTGGTCAAAGAGAAGCTCAACATGAGCCGGCAATGTGCACCTGATCTAGGTGTTCCTGTTACCTGATCTAGGTGTTCCTGCTCCAGCAGGGGGATTGGACTAGATGATCTCTCAAGGTCCCTTCCAATCCCTAACGTTCTGTGAATCTGTGAATGTGTGAATGTGCACTTGCAACCCAAAAAGCCAACTGTATCCTGGGCTGCATCAAAAGAAGCATGACCAGCAGGTCAAGGGAAGTGATTGTCCCCCTCTACTCTGCTCTTGTGAGACCCCACCTGCAGTTCTGCATTCAGCTCTGGGGTCCCCAACACAAGAAGGACACGGACATAGTAGAATAAGTCCAGAGGAGAGCCACGAGGACTATCAGAGGGCTGGAGCACCTCTCCTATGAAGACAGGCCGAGGGAGTTGGGGTTGTTCAGTTTGGAGAAGAGAAGGCTCTGGGGGGACCTTAAAGTGGTCTTCCAGTACCTAAAGGGGGCCTACAAGAAAGCAGGAGAGGGACTCTTTGTCAGGGAGTGGAGTGACAGGACAAGAAGTAATGGTTTTAAACTAAAAAAGGGGAGATTCAGATTAGATATTCAGAAGAAATTCTTCACTATGAGGGTGGTGAGGCACTGGAACAGGTTGTCCAGAGAGGTTGTGGATGCTCCCATTTTTGTTCTCCATTTAGAGTAATTTCTTTGTTCCTGTTGCACTCTGCTTTACATTTCAGGAGAATATTAGCACTTTCCCATAATTTATTCTACAGATTTTACCGAAGATCTAATTGCTGCTTTGAGGCTGAAGCATCCTTAGCTGGACTGTTGAGCTGGATTCCTGCTAAGATCAAGAGTTAAGTGTGTTTATTATAGAGGCACTGATGCTATCTTATGAAGTGACAGCCTTCTATATCAACAGAAAGCCTTGCATTGATTCAGTAAGATTGGATTAGGCTTTAGTAACTGAAAGCTAATATGAGGGATCAAGAATGAATGATTAGTTTTAAGACGTTATTTGCTCTTTAAAAACATCCTCCTTGATTTTTGTAATACTTATGATGACAATAGAGTCATTGGGAACACAATTTGAGCAGCAAATAAATTTGGAGAGATTGATATATTTAATCATTTATTCTGATAGGTTGATGGAGCTAATATTTACGACAGAAATGAGAAATCACCACTGCTGGTATGGTTTTATTGTGTTGTCACTGTATTATTCTTGGAATAAAACCTAAGAGTAATGTGTGGAAATGCAGTAGAGTCCAAAATATATTGTATTCACTTGGTGTTATTCTTATTTAATTACAGTATCATAAAGAAAACATTTCCCTTACATTGTTTATTGGCCTTGAATAGTATCAACAGATATCAGTAGGAAGGATATTAAGTTGCATCTTACAATAACATTTCACTGATAACTTCAGTAACGTTATGATGACATATAAACAAGGAAAAAGCGTTTAGGATCCAATGCCTCTCTTTTTTTTAGTTTAATACTTTTTGGTACATCTTATGAAGAAAACACCAATAAAACATGCTGTACAATATTGTTGATCATGCCTGTACAGTCATTTCATATTGCTGATCGGAAGGCTGGAATTAATTTTTGCAACCCTCTACAATGAGGTGTTATCCTTGCAAGACTTTAAATTAATATCGTGGAATAAAATACCAACTACTTACTGAGCAGACCAACTTCAGTTGCATACTAAGTTGGATGTAGTTACATCAGAGAGAAAAAGGAAAATTTGATGCTATGGAATACTCTGAAATAGCCAGATTCTTTTTTTTTTTTTTTTTAATAGCTCTCATATTACCAGCAAAATTATGAGTTGTTTTTCTTTATGAGATAACTCTCATGACTTCACCTGTTGCTTTCACAAGTTGTGCTTGGATGTAATTTGATGTGATTTCAGATATCGTTTGAGAATAATAGGTTACATGAATAAGAACATGATTTTATTAACCCAATTGCTCTTAATGCCCAAGCCAAGAAGAAACCGTGCAGGTTTTCCTCAGGTAATTTGCATTTAATAGGTGTATTTTACAGGCACACTTCATGTAGGACAGAGCAGCATAACCTCTATTTTTATAAATTTGCCTTTCTACCAAATAAAATTGCGTTTATTGAGAGTTCTTAGGAACCTGAGAAGTTATTGTCTTGTGTAAGAACCATTGTCTGATTTGGCCAACCAAACATTACTAATTCAGACATGGACTCAAAAATACTCAAGGCCCCCTGGAAGTAAAAAACAAAACAAAACAAAACAAAAACAAAACAAAAACATGTCATGCCTGAAGCTTTTACTTCTGAGAAGAAAAGTAATTGAACTGCTAAGCAACCTCTGCATGCTTTTGTGTCCCCTTTGTATCCACTGGTGAGGCCAACATTTCACATGGTGAAAAGACTCTTCAAAAGGAAAGTTTGAACATTTTACTAATTTTTCTCATTCTAAACCTAGGAGGTTTAGAAAGCTTCTATTTATTTCCTTTGTGTGACAAGATGAATTTAGTGGAATTCATTCAACTTTCCTTTTATATTAGTCCTTTAGTAATTAATATTTCCACTTAAGTAAAGGGGTAATTTCTACAGGATTCTCTATGGATGCTTTCTGTCCTAGTCCTGTATAGTAAATTTATTCTAGGTATTGACACACTGGTTTCAAGCTGAATGGGCTCAGGTGCTGAGCGCAGGTATAACAGAGAAAATGAAGTTTGATTATACTCAGGCCAAATAAGTCATTTAACTTTTCTGGGATGATCCTGACCAAACCTTTTTTTTTTTTTT
>VXAA01005682.1:372050-428367 GCA_013399115.1 Anseranas semipalmata | reverse complement strand
AAAAAAAAAGGATGTTGCATTTTGTTACCACTGGGGTGTGCCACTTAAAAGGATTATGTTTTCTGCCCAGTAATTCATTCTTCTGCAGCTTTATGCTGGACCAGCACCCTATCCACCCATCTGGCACTTTTCATACATGAAAATCAAAACACTTAGCAAAATGCTCAGATCAGTCATTGCTCTCTCCTTCTAAAAGAGAGGAAAAGAAGGATGAAGAGGTGCTGTTTCTTGGCCAGTGCCACACAAACATAGCAGTCAAAGACCAAAGGACATAGTCCATGTCTCCTCCAGCAAGATTCGTGGCACCTGAAGTTTGCCATTTAGAAGCCTGTCCTCTGCTTTAAGCTGAGTAGATAGGCTCTTCCTCTTGTCAGCAGGAAATCTTTGACATTTGCAGAAACTGGTTCATCCTACCTCCCTTGCACACCTATTTTATAAGTGAAATTTCCCCAAGAATATGCCTCTCCTTCTCTCCACTGATGAGGTTGCCCTAAGCAACAAGCCTCTCTGAGATACCCGTTTTAGAAGGTGACATTTAAGTGAGCTGAATCCCACAGTTAGTGCACTTCCCAACCCTCTAGATTGTGTTCAGCCTGGAGAAGAGAAGTTTCAAGTGCAGCCTTACAATACCCAAGAGGAGATTATCAAGAAAAGGGAGCCAGGCTCCATAGTGATGTGCATGGTCAGATAATGAGATGCAATGGTCATAAACTGAAACAGGAGAGTGTCTGACTGGATGTAAAGAAATCTATTTTCTCCCGGAGGACAGCCACAGAATGTAAGGGATTGCCCAGAGAACCATGGGATCTCTGAACCTGGAGATTTTGATGGCTTGACCGAGTGAAGGCCTAAGCTGCCTGATCTCCGCACAGAACTAGCCCTGCTTTGAGCAGGGGGTTGGACTGTGGCCTCCCAAAGTGTCTTCAAGACTAAATGATTGGTGATTCCATGTTGCCTTTCATGCTGAGATATTACACGTGGGATGTCATACCCACGCATCAGAGGCATTCTGTGAAGGTAAAGTTGAGATGGACATTAGCGCAGGGGCTAGAAAAGGTTTAACACTGAGGACTGTATCAGATATTAATAAGGCATCAAGGGTCAAGTTTAGGTTCAGCTGCCAGCTCCAATAACTGAATTTTCAGATTAATGCCTGCTCTTTTAAAAACTTATCACCCACAAAAAAGTTGTAGTGGCTTTTGCCCTGGAAAAATATAAGAAATAAAATCCATTTCAGAATATGAATGAGAGTGAAATAAAGAAAATGGCACAGAAAAAAGATGATGTGGATAGGTATAAGGAAACATAGATAAAGGAGACTCAGATTGGCTGGCTGATGAATTGACAGATTTGAATAGAAGCATTTTCTCAGCTTTAAAATTTAACATTTCCTCTACAGATGGTTGTTGAATGAATTTTTTTTTTTTGAAAACACTTGATTTGAACTAAGTAAATATATGTCTGCCTCCTAGAATGAAAATTTAATGGTATTTTAGGTAGAAAACTAAAAGATATTTTAGTAACAAAGGCCAGTCAGGGAAATGTCAGATAGACAAATCCTTGAGCCTGCTGGAAATAGGTGATGTAAACCGGTATAAAGAGAATTTAAATGACGGGTCACTTAAATTCTGTGCAATAGGAGAAATATTTAGTCTGTGCCCTAAATTCTGCAGAGTTTCAATCTGGAATCCTCTTGACCTTTTGCCTTGGGGAATGATACAGTGTAAAGTCTGTGCGCAGGTTTCTGATTGGCTTTTAGAACAGAAACATGCATTGAAAAGGAGCCAAGTTAATGTCAGATATTGATTTCCCAATGCGTTGCTAACATATTTCCTATTGCAAGTAAATTGCACAAAAATAAAAAATGACTATAAATACAACAACTCAGCGTGCAAGAGCAATATTACATTCCATGCTCAGTGATGCTGATGTTTTTAACTGACTAAGTCTTCTACAGAGGAAGTTACTTTACGTGTTAAACAACACAATTCTGTCAACATATTTTCTTTTTCTATTGGGTAATAGAAAAAAAAAAGAAACACATCATGCTAGATTTTTCAGCACAGGTTTGTTCTTCCTCTTTCATATAGAAATCAGTCATATTTCAGATATCTCCAAATAAATCAAAGAGGACTACAATACATGACTGTAACAGGACTAAATTATTATTAATATCTTAACAGACAAATGAGTAAGTGCTTTCAACTACAGAAGGTGACCTAATTGCATCCATTTGCTGAGTAATAAATAACAGAGAAGAAGGATATGAGAGCGGTTAGTGAGCAAGACTACAAGACTGACACTAATGTTCTGTATTGCTTTGAGCAAATACAATTACTTATACATAGATCTTCAAAGCCATGTGCTTATGTGTCTTTTAACATCTGGCTGTAACCTCTGTGCTTTTCTTCCTCATCTGAAAGATGCCATGATAATACTTCCTCACAGTATTCCTCACAATACTCTACCTCACAGGTGCTTTTTGCTTTTTTTTTCAACACACTAAACGAATGGGGTCATAGAAGCAGTTGAGGAAAGAGGCTATGTGAAAGGGAGAAACTCACTAATGTGTTTTAAACACTATGCTAATCTCTTCCTCACACTAATCTGGATTAAAATTAAGCAAATAAACCCACACCTTTCATCATCCCTGCCTTAAATTATATTCTTTGCCCCTACACTCACAAAAACATTAATGTGGCACACGTAGAAACAAACATACTCTGCTCTTTTGTACTCCAGATGCTAAAAACAAGGCAGTTTTTATCTTTACAGCTTTTCTCTTCATTTTTCCTGGAAGTCTCTGTCACCTCTCAGGTGCTGCTGATGCAACACCTTACAGCAACTCCCTCAGTGAATGAGGACCTTTGAATCCCAACTGCTCAACATGAAAAGGTTCCTGACTACCATTTTTTCCTTTCATTCCTGATCAGGCTGTTGTCATTTTTAACACTCCAGAGTAAACAATCCTTAATATGTGAAGATAATCAAAACATAATGCAGTTATTACAATTTTTACACATTTTAAAAGTTTTTTCTTGAAGTAAATGAAGATTTTTTCAATGAAGTAAAGGAGGCTACAATCTATATTAGGTAATTATTTTGCTCTTCTTTGAAGGTTTTGTGCTGTTTGCAAGATACTGGAAGTTCCTCCTCCAGGCTTTAACCTCTGTCAGCAGCTGCTGTGATACCATAGCCCTCTGTTCTCAGGTCAGGCCAGTGACTGAAGCTAATTGCATCCTCTTTGCATGGGAGGGATCATATTGATTTGTTGATGTTCCATTCACCTATTTTGAAATCAAAAGCCCTCTGCAATCCATGGAACGGATAGACAAGCTACAGAAGCATGATGTGCAACAGTATGTGTCATCCAAGTCTTGGTCGCACTGATGGAATGGCACCAACTTCACTAAATACAGAGTTCTTGATTCAGTTACAAAACCGTTGCAATTCAAATGCAAACCGAGCATGTTCTAAATGTATACGACTTTTATATATGTTTCATAGCTTCACAGAAGTGTTGGCTGGGATACACTTCTGGAGGTCATTTAGTCTAACTAAAGTTAACTAACTAAGTCTAACTAAGTTAGTCATTTAGTCTAACTGCTCGATGCAGGGCTATCACCAGTACTGCATCAGGTCAGCTGTAGCTTTGTTCCTAGCTGGGTCTTGAAAAGTCCAAGACTGTGATTCCCTTTGCATACATCTAAAGTTGATTTGCTGTTATTCTGGGCAGCAGGTAGGACACTGAAAGAATTGTCTTCAATTGCATTGGCCAGGCAGGGGCCAATGTAACAGCTTTTCACTGTTTCCTGTAGGGAACCGTTTACCCAGAGGAGGTGGAGGTTTTGTAGTCAGGAGTAATCATGGTGGAAGTGATATGTCATGAGAGCTTATCAAGTATAGTCTGCTCAATGCTCCTCTAGGCATAACAAAACTCAGTAGCATTTCATATTCAGGGGCTGCACAAGAGGCACGACTGTCCCCAGATAACCTCCACATCCCAGCTACTGCCCTCTGGTAAATATTGGTAAAGACTCCTTTTTCCATTGGAGAACACAATAAATTCATGATTATCACCATCCCTGAAGCTGTATTAATTGCCATTAAGTAGGCTCAGAAGGAAACAGCTTACTATTATCATCCAGGCGGCCCACTAGGAACTTTACTGTTCCCAGTTTCTAAGAGTGTGCACTTTTGGATGAATGGAACAAGCAGTACTGGCTTCTAATGCATTATGATGGAGGGGGCTGAATTACTGAATTGTGTGTTCCTCTGTGAAGGAAAAAAATGTCATTTACAATGTAGGTTTATCACGTGTAAAACTTTCAGTAGGTTTCTTCAAAGTCCAGTTTTTGTCTCTCTGAATACTTCTCTTGTTCCTAACAACTTTCATCTTCCCTCACAAATTCCACGAAAGTTGGGCAGGAGAGATTTCTTCCAGTCTGAAAGCTGCGTATTCTGTAAAGCATTGCCTTCTATGCCAAGGAGAAATTTCATCTTAAAGGTGCCATAGAAAAATGATACTCTTGCAGCAGTGGATATTTTATCTGCAGAAAGCAGGTAAAACAGACAGTTTTCTCAGCCTCTGTGGTTTGACTATGAGCTGCAAAGGCAACTTCTCAAACTCATTCTCAATACTGAAGCCTTCAGGTTGTCACTGGTTTTCTGAATCAGTACAAAATGCACTGGTAATTTTTGTGATCTCATTCCTGATTTAAAATGGGAGCAAAACTAACAATGCCAGCTTAGGGATGAAAAAAGAGTTGCTGTCATATATCAATAACCTTTCCTCACAACAGGCCTGTGCTTGATTTGAAGCACTACACCCAGGCTGTAAGTCTATAAGCAGTTTCTTGTCCTTTGGGTTGGCTTATACAATAACTGGCCTTTTTTTTTTTGTNTTTTTTTTTTTGAGTTTTCAAAATGGCTTCACCTGTTCCCAGGTGTTTCTGGTCTTATCGTATTAGCAACATTTGTAATACTCTGTTTTCCCTTGACACTCCTTCCTCTGATTACTATTCATTTGATCTCTTGATTCCAAGTAACTATTCATTTTTGGTTGGCCTGTGAATATTAGAAAAGGAGGAACTTCAAGGCATGGAAATGATGTTTACTTTCTTTTCTTCACAAAAATACTTTTAAGACTCAGATATTAATCCTCAGATTTTTTCATTAATATTGCATTTTGCAGCATAGGCAGCTAAAACTTCAATAAGACTGTGATTCTGGCCAGATTTCTGCCTCCAAGCAGTATAAATAGCATTAAATTTGCACTTGATTTCTACTGGCAAATTTACAAAGTATTATCTGTGATCACAACCAAAATAAAGCCACCCAGGCTTATCCATTCTCTTTTTTAAAGTTAGAATTTATGGTAATACCAGAACCTCAGTCTTTATTCAAAAAAAAAAAAAAAAAAAAAAAAAAAAAGCAACTACTCTCTAGAAAGGAACATTTAGTCTCTCTGGAGATGCACTTTTGTTGAACTTATTCAAACTAAGAGTTGTCCTTGAAAAAGGCTATTTGAGTTTAGCTCCTTTCTTTCCTGGCTATACAAGTTTTTTCTTTTATTCAGATTTTTCAACCTTGTTCTCCTGCTGAACAAATTAAATTCAATTTAAATATGAATAACTGAAGCGGTCAGTGCATAGTTATGCATTTGAAGGCCTAGCATCTGAGGCAGCAAGAGGAGAGCAGTTTTTTTCTTGCTACTGTGCCATGTTTAGGAGATGTGACCCTGTGTGGGCCAAGCTCTGAGACATCACTGTGAAACAGTTTGCCCCCCAGGGTCACACGCTGGTGCCAAAGTCCATGCATGAGAGAAGCCATGGTGAACCTGCTGAACAGGAGACACAGTTTCCATCGTCACCTCCCTTCCCGCTGCCAAGCCATTGCTTGGCCAGGAAAAGGAAAGGCACAAAATGAGCAGTGACATCCAATGATAAGACATGGGGCAATGGGTGCAAGCTGGAACATAGGAAGTTCCACTTAAATATGAGAAGAAACTTCTTCACGGTGAGGGTGACAGAGCATTGGAACCGGCTGCCTAGAGAAGTTGTGGAGTCTCCTTTTCTGGAGACATTCAAAACCCGCCTGGACACGTTCCTGTGTGACCTGATCTAGGTGTTCCTGTTCTGGCAGGGGGGTTGGACTAGATGATCTTTCAAGGTCCCTTCCAATCCCTAACATTCTATGATTCTGTGGTTCTGTGAGCAGTGACTTGGGAACTGACTTTTCCAGGTGTCAATCCTGCACTTGGGGATGTTGCTGCATGAGGAGGAACTGCTAGTCCTGCAGACGGAGATAGCTGTGCCTGAAGCAGCCATAAGCAGGGCTGGACGTGGCCGCTGGACTTCAGCCTGAGAGAGGCCCGTGGGAAAGCAGCAGGGCCTGGGCTTGTGCCAGTGCAGAGGGACTGCATTGAGAGAGACCATCCAAAATTCTTGCTTAAGCATTTTCAGGCTCTGTTTTTCTCTTGACAGCAGGTTGGCCTTGAAACACACAGCAGGAGGATGGCCCAGAGCCCCCTGCCCGCTGCTGGACGGCCTCCAGGCCTGCAGCAAGAGCTGCTGCTGCGCAAGTTCAAGTGGTGGCAGTTGAGGCCTCATGCTGCGGTGTTAGAAACCTTCCCCTCACCCTGGCAGCCCCAGGAAATACTCTTGTTATTTTTGCCATTTTTCAAAAAGATTACAGGCCTCAGTGCCTGTTTTTGAATGAGCTCAGGCCTTGTCGGGCCTGAGGAAACATGGTGCCGTGGGCTGGCAGGCACTGGGGGCCTGGTGGCAACTAAGGCACCAGCTCTGGACACCTACACTGAGTCAAGGCCTGTGTGCTCACTGCTTTCCCCAAAGAAATTAGCCCCTGGCTGCAGGACTGTTGGATATCCAGCCTTCCTCACACATCCAGAGTGCTGGGGAGGCCACCATTGCCCTCTCCCCCTCAACAAGGCAGCGCTTTCTTCTCAGAGCCTGAAACAACTGTGATGAACAAATTACATTTTCATTTGACAAAACTATTTTTTTTTCCTAAAAAACACTAACCAAAACAAAAAGAAAAACCACTTGTAATTCAACAACTAATTATCAAAAGTCTTTTTTTTGTTGTTTGTTTAATTTGTTCTCCAGCCAAAAAAAAATTGAAATGTCTTTCCAAGCCACTATGTCTTCCATTTTAGCACCTGGATTATTCAGTCATATCTTTCAGTTTAATCTTTTGGTTAACTCTTATGTAAGAAGAAACTGTGCTTTGATAAGGAGTACGTTTCTGCATAGCTAGCTATCTGCAACCGCGCATTAACTCTCTGATCATGAAAGTGAGGATGACTGATCAGACATGTCTCAGGACTCTAAAACAGGCTGAAATATGTTTGTTGCCTATTAAAATAAATTACAGTTTTAAATGGATTTAATTGTAAACTGATCTAGGTGCTTTTGGGGGTGTTTTAAAAGCCCCTCTTTCTATACTACTGGATATCAAGCTAGCAAATGAAAACAGCATCTTATCACAGCAGGATACACATGGTAGTGTTGGCAGTAGCTTACTTTGTGTTACTTTCAAGGAAAGGTTCAGGAGGTACCAATTTGTAGCAAGCAAAGATGGATCATTCAAATGCATTTAAAATGCATTTAAAATTACGGCAAATTTTAAGAAAGACTGCTGGATTGGGACTTTATGCTGATTTATACTATTGGAGCATTTGGATATTCTTAAAGGAAATTTTACGTGGGCCATTAAAGAGATTATTTCGCTTTATGCTAACTTATGTTTTAAAAGGCTGAATAAAAATACTAAGAAATTTCACAGAAAGGCAAATGTTTTTGCTCTTTTTTCACACACAGAAATGTCAATTTAGTTCCTTTAAAAATGCTTTATTAATGAAAACAGGATGTTTGAAGTACGAAATAAGTAAGTGTCCACGTGTAGATTGTCCCTGGCTTCTGCCAGGTGTACTCTTCTAACATAGAGAGCAGAGTCTTTCTGGGCCTTTTTTCTTCAATTTGTCTAGAGAAACTGGTGGTAAATACAATATTCAGGCAGAATTACCTTATGTTTTTCCACTCTCACAAAGGTTATCACTGTATGAAGCACATTACAGAGAAAAGCATACAAGTAAGTGTATGACTTTCACCAACACAGAGATCCTTTATTAAAAAATGAGAGTGAAAAAGGGTGAAAAAGCAGAATGGATGGACTAAGAACTGGTGCACACTGGAAGTGAAGGCAAACAACACAAATGGGAAAAGATTAATGGTTGTAAGTCTAGGCCATTTAGCTGAAACAAGTTCATGTGAGTTAGAAATGCTATGGATTAGCACTATGACCAAGAAGCATTTGTGATTCTCTGAGTACTTCAAAGTCAGATTATAGCTTTAAATTTCCCTGGCAGGATCTAGCCAAATGGGATATGGTGATAGAGATGGGAGGGAATAAATTGTTTCCTTCCCAGTTTGTACCGAACTAAAAGATCAAACAAATGTTTTGAGGAAAATAATTTTTTTTTCCTGATTCCATCAGGTTTTTGGTTGCTCTTTTTAATCTTGTACACAAAAAGAAAAAAAAAAAGTCAGGATTTGGCTCCCTCTGGGGCACCTATTTGGGTATATCCCTTAAGCATTCATGTGTGCTCTAGGGACTTCATTCAATCCACACAGGTGCCTGGTGCCTTTTGGGATGCCCCCTCTCTGTGGGGCTGGGAGATGCCATATGAGACCTCTGAAGCCCTGTGGCCTGCTGGAGGGTGCTGGAGGCCAGGTGGATATGCAAGGCATCTTTGGTGGCGCTGGATGCATATGTTTAGGCAGCTGAATTGAGCCCCAAGTCAACCCAGGCAGTGCAGCCTGGTAGTCCAGCTCACCCTACAGTAGATACCTATTCACTGGTCAGCTCAGCAGCTCTCCAGGCTCCACCAACAGTATTAGCTAGATATCTGCTGAACATGAAGGCGTTTCACAGAATCACAGAATCACAGAATTGTTCAGGTTGGAAGAGACCTCCAAGATCACCTAGTCCAACCTCTGACCTAACTCTAACAAGGCCCACACTAAACCATATCTCTAAGCTCAACATCTACAGCATGGGTAAACACCCACTGCACAATTAGGTGTCTTAATTTTATGTTAGAGTGTCATTTCCAGATGAAAAAAATGCAATGATGCCATTAGATGAAATTAAGACTAAATATTTTTTATTTTTTTTTCTGGGCAAATGAATTGGATAAATTTAATTTTAACGGATGTAAATGAATTGCTGAATGCAAATCAGATGTCAATTTTAAGTGATAAAATGGCAGTTTTTTACCTCCACTAATAGAAAATCTTTCATTTTTTTAGTCTTTTATTTTAGTTATTTAATTTTAATTCAGATATTTTGTTTCTCAGCCTTTTCCTTCATATCCAAATGAGCTGAAGACATAGCTCTGAGGCACTGGCATACTATCTGAGATATCTTATTTCCAGAAACACTCCTGTCAATGAGGAGCTTGCACATGTATGGAGAAATTATAGATGTACTTGGAAAGAATGTCAGAACTGATGTACGAGCTGACAGCTTGGAGAATTGGGTGTCTTCCAGTAGGAAGGTCAACAAACATCTCATGCATGTAGCATGCATGTTCTTGTGGATAAAGAAACTTTTTTTTCTCAAGAAAGTTGATTTTTTTGGAGGGAGGAAAACAGTTTATGTAACTGTGCATGGGTATGGAGCATGCTTGCTGTGGATGAGAACAAAATCTACTGTATATTTATTTATTCTGTAGTCACTGTATATTTATTTATTCTATAATCACTTTTTCCTTTGGTAATAAATAATGTATGTTACTGAGGTAGCCACAGAACTACCATTGAAATTGCTTTTAAAGAAGAATGCATACTCACTTGCAGCTTTATTTTACATGTGTGCACACAAGCAAATCTGCCAAGCTTTATTGTAACATATTGATTGTTTTTTTCACATATTTCTATCGCAGACTCCTGTGGTTACTTACATATTTCTACTGCAGACTCCTGCATACTTTTTCAATTCATACATTCAAAAAACTTTCATATTTCTATTTGTAGGTGCCTTGAATTTGTGCTTAAAAAATAAAAATAAAAATAAAAATAAAAAAGAAAGAAAGAAAGAAAAAGAAAGACTGTTGGAAGCATTTCTTGTTTGTTGACTGAGTTTTAAGGGAAAAATAAGAAAGTGAGTTCCCCATGGTCAGTTCACTGACAGGTTTTTGAGCAAATCTGGCACTAAAAAAAAAAAAAAAGAAACAAAAAGCATGGAGTGAGACACACATAATCCCCACTGAAGAGGAATATCTTATGCTACACCAGGGAAAACTGGGCTTGATTCCTTAGCTGTAAACCTCTGAAAACAGAGAGGTGTGCAGCCCAAGTGCACGGCGAGCTGGTGAGCTGGCAGAGGAGGTGCCAGTTCCTCAATACGTGGGTCACCATGTCGCTGGCGAAGCTGTCACTTGCTGCAGAGGTGTCTGGTACCAAAATGTGATGCCAAAAATTTCCTTTTAAAAAAGCTATTTTTAGACAGACTAGTTGAACTTACAAAGGCTCCATTAACATGTGCCAAAGGCCAAATCCCTGACCAGAATAAGGAACTGATGCCTACCAGTGCTAGCACTGTCTGTGTGACTAAAGTTTCCTCCCTGCTTTTTAACCTGCACATTTGTAAGCTTGCTCCTATCATCCTGTGGCAGATGCCCTGTCCCACTTTTTCCCACTTTTTCTGGTTGGGTTAAACTTAATAATTTTAGTATGTACTCAAAATATGACATCTGAACATCTAGCTAACCTGCAGATCTAGAAAATATCTTTTATAGGAATTGTAGCTTCTGTAATTGTGGAAGTAAAGGTAATTTTGTGTGCAACTGGAAGAACAGTAAGTTTGAAACAATAATATGATTTTCTGTAGCATGTTCCAGACCAACTGTACACAATATGTGTTTGCTTAGTACCCTCTACTGTGACAGTATGGTGGCTGTAATTATGACAGTCTCCTTCATAAAGATGTCCTACTCTTTTCAATGATCTCTGTGGAGAAAAACTGAGATCGTGATCTATATCTTGGCTTAAATTGTCTATTGGGTTAAGGAGTGGTCTTTATTTCTGCAGACCTGGTCTATGTCCTCTACCTTTGAGCCCCCAAAATGAATGTCTAGAGCAAATCCCACCACTTGCACCTACTGCTGCTTCCATGAAGCTGAAAGGGAAGCATTCTGAACAATGAATAATCCATAATTTAAAGGGGAATGTAAATGACACACTGAAATGACACCTAAAAGACAGATATTGTTTGAGAAATTATATTAGAGCAGGTTGTCTAGAGTCAAGGACAGACTGAAGTGCTCAGTTAGAAGAAAAGGTCCGAAGGGGTTGTCCCACAAAATAGCTGGATACAGGTGACAGGACTCCAGCAGGTACCAAGAATAAAGAAATTATTACAGTGGAAGAGAACAGACCTTAAAAAGCAGCGTAATGCTTCACTTCGCACTACATCTGGCACTTCAGCTCTTCACTAGGAAGGTGTTATATTAAATTTGTTTTCACGTTTTGAAACATAGTAGTTTTCCGTGCCTTTAATTGTTCTTTAAAAAAAACTCAAGGCCTGTATGTATTCTCTGACTCAATCTTCTGCATAAGTGGAAAAAACAAAAACAAACAAACAAACAAAAAAACACAAGCAGAGAGAGATAGAAGAAATAAAGAAAAGAGATCCTGGGGTCCCAAAGGAAGAGTGAATGTCACTTCTCAAGATATTTTATCACANCCTTTTTTTTTCCTTTTCTTTTCTGCTAGGTCTATTAGTTTCCTGGAAGAATCACATGGTGTTTTGCGAACATGGCAACTGAAAACTTCAGTCTTGGATCGTGGCCATATTTACGATGACCATATTATGATAAAGGAACTGCTGTCAAAGCCTCTTTAAAATTTGCTTGGTATAAATGTAGATTGCTAGGCCTGTGGGATGGGACTGCAACCACACTTAAGAACAGGTCAGCAGAGAAGAAAATACTTGGGGAGGCAATTTTGCAGGGATGTAAGTTAGCCCTATTTAAAACAGGCCCTGGAAAAGCCTCATTTTGGAAGTGTGATTCAGATATGCTTGCAGATATGTTTTCAGTTCTGAAAGCAGTGAGATAATGCGGCTTATAGCAGATTTATCATTGCCCAATAGCCAGCATTTCACAATCTGAAAAAAAATTACTCAAGGCTCCCATAGTGCACACTGTGAGTTGCATGCACCTCCAAGGTGAAAGGCAAGTGGTTGAAATGATTTGAAAGTACAGCATGATTGCATCAGCCAGGTGAGAAGCTGCTGGAGATGATCCTCAGCTCTGAGTCAGCAGAGCATGGTGTGGTACCGGCTGTGCTGGAAGTGGTACAGAGCCTCCCCGCCTCAACAGGAGCCTTGGGAAGCATTTTGGCTGAGAAAGTTCTCCTGACACATACTCCCTCTACAGTTATTTCCACATCTCCACAAAGGATGCAGCTATCTCCCTTTGAGGGAACCTTCCCTACCCTGCCCTGAATGATAGGCATGTGGTTTTGTCTAGCATTTATGGGGATAAAGAAAAATGAATTTGGGAAGACAGGAGAAAAATGGATGTCTATGTCCTTGTTCCAGACATGTGGATTATGGCACCGAATGTGACAAATTAATGTCCTGGAAAGACTAAAGACCTTAGAAATTAAAGTGTCGGAGACTGTACAAATGCTACATTCATCAATGCAGACTGTTGTGTGACCCAAATTTTGTATTTTACAAAGCAGTTTTCTCTGAGTTGCTTACCACATCTGCTTGGTGGATTAAAGAATAAGTAGGGAAGGGAGAAACAGCCATAATTCTTACTCATTAGACCACAAGGGATCAAAAACAGCTAGCCTTACAGTAGTGTGAAGAAAGCTGTAATCCTCAGCTGCTTGCCCTTTGGTACACTGGATGTGAGTATCCACATCGGCATGGTTTATCCTCTCACAGCACTGCGTCAGAGAGCAAAAGCCTCCATCCAGCAAATCTGCTACAATAGTCACTGATGGAAAGAGGACAGCTGCTGTGTGCTCATTGCTCCAAGGGGAATGTAATCCACGAAGGAAGAATGTACATCTAGGGATCTCAGCATTTCAAAAGGCACCACAGTCAAGAATTCCGAATGCTGCCCTCTTAGAAAAGACATAATATTAGCCACTCAGACAACTTTGTTTTTTTCTTTTTCTCCTTCAACCCTACAGGATAGGGACAAGCTTGTTTGGTATGACTGTTCATTTTTGTATGTGTGTGAAAATTCGACCACTCATAGAAATTTAATTTCTTCAGAAAACTGGGCAGTTGTTCAGATAATTAATGACTTATTGAACACTTTTTTCTTTTTGTTCCAGCCTTTTACTGGTTTTGCTGGAAGCCCCTGATCGTGTGAGATAATAAAATGGAGTGATGACAGTGCCAGACGGAGGAGTCCAGGCACAATGTCACCAACCTACAGAACACAGTGTTCAACAGTGGCATGAAAGATGCTTTGTGAACCAATAGAAAAGCTGAAGAGGGACCGGATAGGCACAAAAGCTGACTCTAGCTATATATCCCAGTGCTGCCTACATAGGGAGATGTCATCACACGGAACATTACAGCCTCAAACGATTCCTTAAAACCACAAAGTCTGCAACTGTTCATTTTCTGCATATTTCTCCCACATCAGTGGAAAATATATATTGAGCCAAACAAATACCATTTAAACAAGAAATTCTTATACAAATATCTTTTATTTTAACGGCTTGAATGGTCAGGACATGCTATAACAGTTATGTTCATCCCATTTTTATGTACTTGGAATCGTTTGTCTCCTCTCCACATTCAGAGACCTGCAAATTTTCTGGTGTTGGTTTGCATATGTTAGTGGTACAATTTGTACTATTTCTGCACTAAGTGCTGAAATTGTCTCTTACTACTTCTAAGGTGTGAGCTGTCTTTTAATTAAAGACTTAAATGCAAAACAGTCCACAATAATAACGTGGATAGACTAAGTCCTTAGTACCCAGCCTTCACAGAGCAGCCTGCACAAGCACAGCATGGTCATTCACCTCATCTCCTCCCAGCATTGCAATGTCTTTAAGACTTGAATTTATGCAAATGTAACTCTAAAAACATTTGAATATTTCTTGGTTTTGCTGGCCCTTTGACCACCTCTGAGAAGCTCCTAGGAAAAGAGCCAAGAGAAGGCTGACATTTTTCTGAGCAATGAATTCAGCCCATTCCCAGATGTCGCCCTGTGATGGGAAGGGACCTTGAGTCCTGGTGGTGGGAGGTTGGTGGCCAAGTCTGGCTGGTTCTACTAGACCAGTTTGTCTGGCACTGCTGTGCAGTCCTCTCCTATCGCTGTGGGAGCTTTTGGAAAGAAAGCAGGCAGAGCTGGACTGATAGACCAGCTTGTCAAGCCAGATCTAGTTTGTTAGTTTGAGATTTGACACCTGTCTACTACGTAAATTAGTATTATATCCATTTTAGGCCATATTTAGGAGCTAAGTGGTCTTCAGAACACTATAGGTGGAGATGTTTCATGATATGCTGGTGCTTAATTGATGCATATTTTTGAGTTTATGGTAAATTAACAGTACCAAACTGTTTAGCCCAATCCTTATACTGCTTTTGTGACCCTTATCACAATCAATGCCAATAAGAATTTTCCCATTTTTTACAACTCCATGGCTGAAAGAAAAAATCCAAGCCATTCTATATCGCTGGAAATCTAGTTATCTTTCTTCATGTAGTCTATATCACTCTGTAATAATATCTTGCTGTTCTTTGCAGTTCTTCGTTTGGTCTTCAGTAACATATTAGGAGATTTTCATCAATGTCACTCTATTATAGGTAGGGAAGCGGTACAGAGAATGTTAGTTAAAGTGGCTTGCTTAAACTCATTCTCAGAGAGTTGGTTGCCACGCTATGAACAGAAGGTAGGTTTTAATAGTTTTTTATTGACTAGTACCACCACAGAAGTACTGTCTGGGAAGAACTTGAGAAAGAGATGCTTATTGCCTCTTGTGACAAAGCTGATGGTGCTCAAGAAGATGTGACTGTGTGCCTACATCCCTTTATCTAGACACAATTTGCAGCTGTAAGCTTGTAAGATGGAGAACACTGATGCAAAAACAGACACTATCATCCCAGGCCTCAGCCTATAAAGACAAAGAAGAAAGTCTTGGTAACATTGGCGAACCATTTTATTTGGCAGCTGGTTGATTGACATGGCTTTTCAGACTACTTAGGATTTTGAAACCGTAACAGTAGCTCCCCATTAAACAGGTGGTTTAATAGACAGAACCAGAACATGACACATACATAAGCACATACAGACACCACCTTCTTCTATTTGGGATATTTTTAGAGAGGACTAAGTTTCTTCTGTTTTCTATAATGCATTCAGAAGAATGTCACTTGAATGTGGCTTTTCCTGCAGATTATTTAACAGGAGTTGACCTGTGAATAGAAAAGGAAAGCATTATTACATTATTTGCACAAGAAACCAAACCAAACCAAACCAAAACAAAACCAAAACACACTGAAAAACAATGAAGGCAGCTAGTTTCTCCAGAACATAGCAGTTATCTTAGTTCTACACCGTACAGGGGTGTCAAATCATCTGGTACACTTGCTTGTCTGGAGTACAGTGCATCCTAAGTAAATACTGAAAGTGATTCAAGCAAGCATGTACCCACATGGAGGAGAATGCACAAAAAGAACATGAAATGTTTTTTCAAGCTTTTTACAAACAGGTCAGCTTAATATAGAGATATAATTCTATACAACTATGATTTTTGTCTGCATTACAGGGTTGTGTTAATCAAACTATGCCATTTTGTGCTGACCTTGTTAACAAGCACGAAGAGACCAAAAGCACTTTGCCATTTCCAGTGAGGCAGCTAATGCAAAGCAGCAGCTCCGTGAGTTTTACTGGTCTGTGAAGGATGGAGGCTAACAATTGTCCCTGCTGGGTTGCCTGACACTTCAAGTCTTTTCCAAAGTCAGTTCAGCATGTTTGCAGATCAAGTGGAAGCGAGACACAAGCAAAGAGCAATAAAATAAAATGGACCGTAATACTGTTGAGTTAAAGGAGAGGGAAAGAGGTAGCAGGTGAGTTTGAGGGTGATTTCTCCTTAAATGCTTATAAAATCCCAGTTTAATCCTGAAAGCTTAGGCTGAGAAATTCTAAGAACAGTATTTTGTTTGAGTGAACTGATGTTTCCAGAGGTTATGGTAATGAGTTTTACAGGTTTCATTTAATTACTTTGTGTCTGGGAAAGCAGCCATGAATCTGTGACTGATTGGAAATCCAGATGCAAAGTTGAGCCATTTTTTGCAGCTGGGCTCCAGTGAATGTAGTGAACAGTTAAGGGAAAGTACAAGGAGTTCCTGAGGGAACATTTGGAGAGGGAGTAGTGTAAACTGTCTCCATGTTGGCAAGAAAGAATGTCACTAGGAATTAAAAAAATCTTACTTACAAAGAGATGTAGAATTGTTACTGAAGGAACTGTAACTGCGGAGATTTGCTGTTTTCTTTTTTTCTAAAGAAAGACAAAAAATTGTGTTTGTCTCAAGAAAGGAAATGTACGTGGGAACACTTACTATAATGTTATTATTTGCCTAGCTTGCTTTCAGAGCGCTATAGTGCATCCAGATGGAGACATCCTTTCGGACATCCTGCAGGAAGGAGCACTCTTACAACCTCCAGCCTGGTGAGCAGAACAGCATGACACCAAGGCAAAGAAAGAGCAGAGGGTGGCAGCCTGTTTCCTCAGCCTGTTAACAGGCCAGGCCTGCCTCTCCAGTCCTTCCTATAGTTATGTATATTTTTAATATATATAAGCAAAATAGTCTCATGTAACAGAAGGTAGCCCCCAGAAAAGGTACAAATGAAAATCTCTATGGAGAAGAACAATGCCACAATGTCTAATCTGACAGTGAGTGAAAATAGTGGATTTTTAAAAATTTTAAAAACATTAAAAAAAAAAGTAATAAATGTAAATAAAATAAATTTAGTTTGATATAATTTTTACTTGTACCTTTTTATCTTTCGCTTTTGGAGGTTCCTATCCAGTGACCAATTTCTTTGACCTTTATAGCAAACTGTGCCAGACAACATGCTGAGCCCTTAAATGAATTGGCAGAGACACACCCTGGGAGCTTCAAGTCTGCTCATATGGATTAGTTTGAAGATTATGGGCTGCTGTCATCTACTACTAGAAACAGAATTGTGTCTTTGAAATGTGAGAGTCTTGCTAACATCTACAGAGCCCACCAAACTATGTAGCTTTGCAAGTAATACAGTGTTTTGCAATGTTTGCTGTTGTCCCCATTTTGCATCTGATCTGAATTGTACTGAAGTATTTCAAATGTCTCTTGTGCTTCTGCTGCAAAGCAATACCCTATATCCGGTGGGTAATGGATAACTACTCCCAGACAGGGAAGCAGAGACCTAATCCTTACTTGTGACAGGAACAGTAGCAGAAATCCCTGCTCAGCATTCCTCTGCACTATTTGTCCTTGTTTTTCACTCGGCTTTCCTCTCTTCACCTTGCAATAAGGTGCACCCCAGGTCATGGTCTGGCCTTCTTCCTCTCTGTCTTCATTTCTCTGGTGGGAAGGTGCGTTGGGGTTAGTGAGGAGAGTAGATGGTCTCTGGGGAGAAGGTGGGTTAGATGGCTAATGGATGGGGATGCTGAGTGCAGTGATGGAAGGAGGCACAAACATGCATGGAGAGAGGATGGAGGAGGTGACCCTAAAGCTTGGGAAAGCACATGCAAGAGAATCTTCTTCTTACCCCAAATTCGGTTTTACTTCTAGAAACTTCTGAAACAGTACTTCTTCCCATTTTCGTATGTCTTTCTGCAGCTTCCTCCATATTGACCCATTCGTATGCTTACTTTTTCTTTTTTTCTCAGCTCAGTGCTGAGGTCTGATTCTAGCTGTGTGACTGAAGGGCCTTAGGCAGGCTGGGGAAGTGTCCTTCAGCCCAGATGAGACAGCAGAAGGCAACCAGCTCTCTGAGCACTCCTATTGCTTCATGGAGTATGTGGAGCTGCTACAAGTATGTGCTGTCTGTAGTGGCACCTATGTATGATAATTTGGAGCTATTAAGTCATCAGCTATAAAGCAAAAAATTAAGTTCAGTAGAGATACAATTAGGAGACTTTAAATTTTCTTATCAATCTATCATGCAAGTAAATAGCATCAGTTTGTGGTAGAACCATCAGAGAAGTAAATTTGCCTACATTTTGCCTGTTATAGAGAACATGTAATCAGAGCAGCTATGGCCTCAATGTCTAAATAGTGGTCAGGAAAAACTTTCTCCCATAAGGCAACAAACAGGGCACAACACAGAAATTAATGGTCCTTCTGTAAAACAGTCCAAGCTATGTTATGTTTCTCCTCCTCTTGCTCTGCTCCATTAGCTAACGAATCCTCAGAGAATTGCACCAAAGACAAATTTCTTCACCAACTTCATGAGTCAAAGGGTGGATGGATGCGTCTCTGAAGGGCTGACAGCAAGAGGAGGTGCCTTCTAAAACATAACAATAATTATGACAATTATATGTCAGGGCTACTTTACAAAATGATGTTAAAATATGGCAAAGTTTTATTGCAGGAAGAGGGATGAAGAGTTAGAAATAGTTACATTATTTTCTTAACAAAAAAGAGTCTGGGTTCCTAGGTCCATTAGTGTCACAGGTGATAAGAAATCTAACAATAATAGAAACCCCATAGTAATAGGGTGTACTTTACAATAATGTTTTGTTACTGCAACAGCAGAGAAAATAATCTATGAATTGAGACTCACTACAAGTAAGAGCTGTCATAGGCATTAACCTTTGTAACAGATTTTAGTCATCTGTGACCTGATTATGAAAACTCTAGACTTTTGCAATGAGCTTGGAAATAGCAGGCTAGGCATGAGAATGCTGCTATAAGTTGATTGTATTTTATCCTATCTTGTGACCCTTGACCTGTTTAAAGCAACTATCAGATGACCTTTTCTGGTTTGTTTCATCAGCAAAGAAGATGGCATATTTTAATGAGCCTTTAATAAGCAGCTTCGTGCCCCAGCTGGGATTCAGGAGGGTGGTTCAGAATGGTATTCAAGATGGGAATGTATTTCATCCGACTGCAGGTGCAGAAATTGCCTCAGAGTGAGTCCAACTCAGTCACCAAGGCTCCCTCTATAGGCAATGGAGAAGAATCCCACCGACCTTACGTTTGCAAATGAGATCAGTCGTCCCCTAGCACTTTGTTTTTTCTCTGTTTATTAGAGAGAGCACAAATGACTAGATTATATGTAATCAACTTCCGTCAAGATAATAAGGCTAGTGCAAATTAATTCCATTTGGTATGTCCAAGAATAAAAGCAAACTGAGATATGATTTTATGCCATCTCTGTATGGAGTATTGAGCAACACTATGAAAATGGCCTGCCAAAATGCCTGGCTGATGAAAAGTAGTTTAAAACTGAACCAAATCAAAATAAAAGTGGAACTGAGGAGAAGCCAAAAATTTGAAGCACTTCAAGCTCAGACTTGGACCACTCTTCAATACCCTAAAGAAAGGTAACTCATTCATGCTGCTATTTTGTAACCAGGCTTTTGCTGACATTTGGTTGAAGGTGGTAAATGGGCACAAAGCCTAGAATTATTTCCATGTACATTTTTTTGTCCATTTATTTATTTATTTATTTATTTTGTGGTAAGTGTAAAGCACTCTTCATCTGTCTGATAAAGGGAGGGCCCAGCTTGTCATTTTTGTTTTTCTTGATAGAGATAACAGGCTTCACGTACTTGCAGTGGTCGTCAGGAACCAAGAAGCAATCAGTTTCTGCCGCATTTCCCTGTCATGCCCATGCAGTCGTGGCCCCCGGGCCAGGACGCGTGCCAAGCTTCCTGCTGCTCTCTTGCTACACAGGAGTGTTTCATCCTTGGTGGTGTCCTCATGCTGAGGATCTCTGCATCTCCACATTTCAGACCACCACAGCCCCTGGGCTTTCACTAGAGTCTTCTCAAGGGGATTATCAATACAACACAATGCTCCTCCAGCTCTGGAATGGCCTAATGGAGAATAGGGGGAAATCATTAAGATTACATCATGGCTCCGAGCTATCTGAATCTTGTAAATCTGGAAAGCAAATGTTGAACTCAGGAAAACCTTCATGTCGCCTATTGTTAAGTGAAAGCCTGGGAGAAAAATGAACAAATACAATGCATTTTTTTTCTAAATACTGTTGATCTGCTCAGAATAAACATTCTAAAAATGCTCTCATGGAAGAATAGTGAATATAATTGATGCATTTTTGTTTGGACACTTTCATGAGCATGAGGAACCATCCATTTCCTGATGACTTCCTCTCCTGCCAGTACATATTAAATCTTTTTAAGCATCTGTCTGCCTTGTTGCCATCTGATGTGCTCATTGAGAAGAGATTTAAATTTTGTGTTTGCAGGGCATGTGAGAAGGCTTACACCAATGAATCACTAAGAAGGATATATCACAAATTACCTGCAAAAGTGTAGTTGAATGAAATATTTTGGGGGTCTTTGGCAATACCTTGCTGAAGGCATTACAGGTTTTGGACACAAATAAGGGAGATGAAACTTTGTTCAGGGGGATATAATAAACCATGGTGGCCAAAATATATCATTCTTTGTCTTCATAATAAATTAAAACATGAAACTATTAATTTCATAGATAAAGACAGAACAGTTGATTTTTAGGTTCTCTTCATCTTGCACAATCCATCAGAAGACATCATTTGCCTTCTACACGGATATATTTTTTTTCTTCAGAAAAGATTCATGGAAGATTTCAATAACAAGTGAGGTCCCTGATATTTTCCTCAGCCAGGGATGTTTTCAGATGCTTCTGCAAGTGCTCTCAGCTAGAAGAATCTGTCTACATGCTTCCTGACAGGTGTATCATAGTAGGCTGTATCTTTTGCAATGTTCCTGCTGACTATTGCTCTTACTTTTCAGTGGTGATGCCTGTGAGTCAGTGCTTCAGGCATGCTACACTCAGCTCTCCCATCGTTACCAAGATAAAAAAGTCCCACAGGAGACTGTCCGTTGAGCTCACCTCAGCTGCTCACTGGTTCTTCCACTCCTGGCCTCACGTCCTGGTTTATTCCTTACACTCCAACCATGAGTTTTCTCCTTCTTTCATGCCCTTTTGGAGAACGTGACTGTTGGTTCCCCTGTGGGCCTGGAGGACCTGAAGTAAGCAGCTAAAATGAGCTCCGCAAGGCTCCTCTCTGTCTCTCTGGACTGTTTTCTACATTGTCTTGTCTCTGGGACATTTCTACCAGGTCTGAAATATTCTTCCTCGTTCTTGTGGTTCATAGTATCTCACAGAGGAGATGGGCTCTGCATGGGCCCCATGACTACACTTTGCCAAGGCTTGGTATAGGACTTTTCTGTATCTCTGTCCTTCCTATATCTTTTTGGCCTTTCCTTAGTTTCCTTCTTAAAGAGGATCCTACAGTGTATTCTTCATCCCCTAGGTCTGTTCATGGTCTCTGTTCCTATCCAGACTGCTCTCCTAGAACCCAGATATATATGTCCTACATTGGCTAATCATTTTTTCAGTGAACAGGAAATCAACACAGTCCAGCATCTGAGCTGTAGAAACTCTCTTACAATAACATTTTTCCATCTTCTGGGAATCACTCAGTGTCCTTGAAATGCAACTGTCTTAGAATCATAGAATGGCTTGGGTTGGAAGGGACCTTAAAGACCACCTAGTTCTAAACCCCTGCCATGGGCAGGGAGACCTCCCACTAGACCAGGCTGCCCAAAGCCCCATCCACCCTGGCCTTGAACATTTCTAGGGACGGGACATCCACAACTTCTCTGGGCATCCTGTAGCAGTGTCCTACCACCCTCATAATAAAGAATTTTTTTTCTTAATATCTAATCTAAACCTTAGTTTAAAACTGTTATCCCTTGTCCTATCACTAATAGAATCATAGAATGGAATTGTGTTGCATTGATGAGGTGTTCATCTGTTGATACTGTCAGTTGTTTCCAATCAATAGCTCAAAAATATTTATTTAAAAATAGTTTGAAAGACTGTATCGTGAAAAGAATGTTTTTTCTCTTTAAAGAGTGCATCCCCTTTCAGGTTAAGTTGCTTCATTATCTTTCTCTTCTTTCTCATGACATTTTTCCAAGGCCTATCATCCATCAAATGTAACTGAGTTGTCTCCAACAATACATTTCTCTTGTTCCACATTTCAGGGTGAGCTTATGGTTCTGGAATGTTTCTGCCAAATCATTTCTCATGCTAAATATTTTCTCTTCCAACTATAAAATTGCGTGATCCTGATTATTCTCACCAAGATAGAAACTTAGAGGTGTGGACGCTTTCTCCTTAGAGATTTTTAAGAACAGATCATGGAAAGTCTCACAGGACGGGTTTAACCAAGTGCTCATTACTTTCCCTACTTCTCTATAACATCACTGTGTAAGCTGAGAGAGAAAGTGGTTTCCGTGAGTCTCAAAAGAGTAGGCCATTCCCAGAATAAATGATGACACCACTGTCACTCTGACTCGAGATTATCTGTTGCATAAAATGTACACCACAGCCTTTGTTTTGCTCAGTTCATTTAGACTGGTAAGTGCTATGAAGCCACTCCAAAAAACTCCAGGAGATGTATGTGTCTGTGGTGAAAGACCATGTGTATAAATCCAACCTTCTCTGCATTCCAGTGTTCCTGCTTTGATACATTTTTCTCCTTACCTGCAGGTATGCGGCACCATTGCTGTTAAATTCAAATATACTAATCTAGCTCTGCATCAGTGTTACTCACAACTTCCTCCTGCCTGAGAAACCTTCCCAGCCACCTTCAAAGTGCTTGCTGCAACTTTGAAGTCACAGTAAGTCAGAGGAGCCTGCTGGTAGGAAAATCTCCCTCTTTGTTCCCTTTCCCTTTACATCAGGTAAAGCCGACTTTTCACCTTGTGCAATCAGCACAAGGTTGTTAAGGACAGAGAAATGGCCTGTTCAAATCCAGGTGACTTCCTGTCCTGAGGGCAACTGGAAATACAGAAAAATATCCAAGGGACTCTCCGAACTTGTGGTTTATTTATCTTCTTGTACATTTCCTCAATCCCACCTTCCTATAAATACAGGAAAATAGCTTATTAAAACTTAAAAGAATACCTGATCATCTTCTCTTTCCCAGCTTCCTGCCTTTCCAGACAGTTTGTAATTTGTCTAAAATTTACAAGCTATTTATTTAGCTACCATAATAAATATGGAAGGTTTTATGTCCCTACTGGTCCTTGTCCAAAACATTCTGTTATTTCACAAGGAGAGTTCTGCTGAATGGGAGGAGTGTTTCCATAGTTATCATGCTATATGGATATAAGGAAGTAGGGTTTGCAGGGAAAGATTTATTAAGTCTTTATTAAATTAGCTGATACTGCTGGAAAACTTGGGCAACATTTCAGACTCGGAATCCCTTTTTCAGTTTAGCTGAAATCACTGGTTCCACATATAAAGATATATACGATTTTGTTTGTTTGTCTTAACTCCAGCCCTTTTGCTGATGGACAAGGCTGTTTGAGCTTGAAATGTGGGAGGAAAATATCACTGCTGTTGAGCTTTCAAGTTGTCAGGTTCAATCACTCGTGCTGGGAAGGACTGTGAGTCTGTCTCT
The DNA here is from genome assembly GCA_013399115.1 of Anseranas semipalmata. NCBI lineage: Eukaryota > Metazoa > Chordata > Aves > Anseriformes > Anseranatidae > Anseranas > Anseranas semipalmata. The sequence goes on along the minus strand of VXAA01005682.1, from coordinate 404,672 downwards.
ATAAAAAAAGTCTCTACCTTTTAGATTACTCCTCATTGACAGATCTTTGGTTCACCCAGAAAAGTTGTTTGAGACAAATGTATTTCCAAAGCTGAACACAGGGATGTATGTGACACAGTGAAGACACCCAAGACTGTTTTTTTTTGAAGGAATCAATTATGCCTACCACTGACAGCCCTTTTCTTATTAGCTGACACTATTTGCTATAAAATTGCATTGATTTTCTCAGTACTGTAACATCCTAGTAACATTAGGCAAGAATAGCCAGTTCAAGTCTATTGCCACATACTCAGCAAGTATTACCAGATGAGGAAAAAAGAACAACTCTTTAAGTACTGGGAGAAAGGTTGTTTTAGTACTTTGGAAACCCTTTCTGTTTCTTCTTTGACCTAGCAGAGTCCAAATCTGCCCAGTGGTTTCTTAAAGGTTTTGCAACCGAGAGGCAGATTCTGGCAGAATATCAAGCGCTGAATGGATTCTTTCTTGACACTTTCTGAATTCACTCAATAGAAGTGTTTGGAAGCAAGACAACAAAAGAAATGAGCCGGCACTAGCTGTATTCTCTCCTGGTCAATAAAGGGTCAAGGCTGCGGCCCTCAGGGGGAAGGTAAGCTTCGAGCACTGCTCTGTGAGACAGAGGCAAGGTTACGGTGGGGCAGACCGAGGCACATCTGGAGTTTCAAGCAAAGAAAAAGAACAACAAAGGGCAGAGCACTATTGTGATACTGCTGGCTCCTCCTATGTGCAGCACATGATGCTGAATAGCACGAGGAGACTGCCGCAGCTCTGATGTCAAACGTTGTCTCCCAGATGTGGGGCTGGCAAGTGATCTCTCTGTTGTCCTTGTACAAAATTGCGGATCTCCTTCACTTTTGCCATATAAAGACGTCTTTGTCTTCAAGCTGCAATGGGCCCAGTCCTGTCAAGTTGACAGGCCATCTCATACTGATACACTGAAATCTATTAAACTGAGAGATTGTTTTTTTTTTTGTTTTTTTTTTTTTTAAGGCTGGGGGTTGTTATCCGTTACTCCATTCTTCTCTACAGCACCTCTGGCCCCCTCCTTCCACTTCCACACCCTGAACTCAAGTTTGTAAACCTTTTGAACTATTTTAAAAAATGTACAGCTTGTCCTCTAAGACATAGGAAATTACATTTGATGGTCTATTGTATAAGAATTTCCATATTTAGAGAAAAATCAACAGATACAATCTCTGATTTCCTTTTCCCTATACTCCTCATATTTGTCTCCTCTTGCGTTGCTTGGTTTTGCTGCCGTCATGTTGTAGCAGAAGCAGATGTCATCAATTAGAAGATGGATTTAAAACTAATGAGAGCTAGGTTCAAAGAGCTTGCCTACCCATCTAGCTACCACTGGAGAGTTGTGTCTCTGCCCCAGCTCACATCTGGTGTTCTTAATGCTTTGTAGTGCTTTTAAAGGTATTCCTGAGATAAGCTTCTACCCAGCCTATGCAAAAATATGTCATATATAAGGAAATCTTGGCTCACTCATCTACAGATTCTGAAGCAGTCTTTCCAGTACTCAGAAGAACAGAGGTCAGTGACATCAGACTGGATCAACAGCTACACAGCTAAACTCTGAAAAGGATTTCTAAATGTACTATTTGTGTTTCTTGTGGTTAACTATTTGGTGTAATCATAGGATAAGTTTCCTCAGTGAAAGTGAACTCAGCAGCAATACTGATCAGGAAGGAACTTGCTAGCAGGAGCTCAATAACTTTGTAGTAGCAAACCCCTTTTGCAGACGGGCTGGAGTGGAACGTTACCAAGCAGAATAAAAACAGAAAGGCGTGTTCAAAAATTAATGCAGTAAGAGTTAAGCTTTCTGATTTAAAAAGAAATTCAATAAGATCTTTAAAACTATGATGCTGGCTAATTTAAAAGCCAAGGAAATGGTAAATTCAATAAATAACTTTTTTTTTTTTTTTTTAAGTTCTCAAAATGAAGACAAATAGCTACAATTTATCATTTGCTCTTGAGACAAGACTTTAGTACTTTGTCAGTTTAGACAAAGAGAGGCATTCTCATACTCAGTTTCCAGACCGTGTAATGGACTCCTTTGGACCAAAGGACCGTTGCAAAGATCCATCATCTACTCAGAGAACAGCCCAGACTTTCAGCTGGCCTTTCCCAAAACAAACACCCATTTCTGTATCTGTTGCACACATAAATTTATCCCTTGCGTGGGGTTTGTGAGAAAATACATCTCACATAGCAGATGCTGGTCAACTCTTAAGGCACAAATTGTAAGCTCCTGCAATTTGGTACCCAAAGCAATTTATGTGCCTAGCTCCCACTGACAGTAATTGTAGTGCAGTTAAAACTAGTATTTCATGAAATGTTGTTTAAGAAATCTAAGAGTTGGAGCACACAAATTAAGTCATTTTCAAAGAGACTTTTTTTTTTTTCTTGTGAGTTTTCTCTTGTTGCACTGGGCTTTTTATTGCAAAATGGGGCTGATCATTATAAATTAAAAAGTTAATGCTTTTTGCTTTTCCCAGTCCCACTAGTTTAAATATTTATGACAATCTTCTGTGTTTAGAAGGCACATGTAAAGCTTGCAGCCTGGCCAAGATTTTTGGTAGTATGTCCATTTATAATATGTAGGTTCAGCCACCTTAACTGTATTTTTCATTGTCAACTTTCTGGCTCTTATTCACTAGTCTACAAAGAACATTTTGCCCTGTGAAATACCCATGTAACTACAATGTTTGTATTCACATGGAGCAAATTATAAGCACATGAAAGTAAAGCACATTCCTCATGATCTTTACACTGCTTGAAGATTAAGAATACAATAGATTAAAAGAATCCAGGAATAAAGTGGTCTCTGGGGAGCATTCACAATATTTGTGTAAGACTATGCTGGTTTAATATACGAATCACAAATAAAGCACTAATAGAAATGTTTGAAATATTTTCCAAACATTCTCATTATATGGCCTCACCTGCTTTCAGCTTCTGTATTTCAACGGTAGGGCTGCTTAGAAGAGTTTGTACCACACATATTTAAAAGAAAAAAAGGAAAAATTTTGGAGCACAATTTGTGCACAATTAGAAAGTTCAGTCTATGTAGTTCTAAAAAAAAAACCTGGGAAAACTTTCCCAGAAAGCCACTGTTTCCAAATAATGGATTCCCCAAACAAACATTTAGTCCTTTCTTGCAGTAATTATGCAGTCTGACTTCCTGTAGATCTCAAAGCTCTGGTAAATACTGGGGGCTCGACTAAATGAATTCAGTGTAATTAAGTTGATTGGCACTGTCTGGAAAGCTTGACCATTTCTTGCTTACATCAAGAAATTACAGCCATCTTGTGACTTGAAGCAAAAGCTGTTATCAAAAGATGAATCAATTTGAAATGAAAGATTAAATCATATTTTTAGGTCTTGTTAAAATATAGTGGCCAAATGGCATTAATCTCATCTAGCAGATGCCAGCTGAAAAGCAATAAAAGCAGCAGTAACGCAAAATCACAGATGACACACTTTAGAAGAAGTTCCTAATTTATCAACCTTTTGCTGCAATAGCAGCAATAGCAGTCTTCATTCTTTTGGTATTAAATATTATTTCAGAAATAAATAAATGAACATAGATGTTTGCTACCTTTTGATGGATCACAAACCATCACCTCGCTATGACTGCACATCTCTAGTCTTACTCAGTTTCAATAGCAACCTAAGTTGCTAAGGCTTATTTGGCAAATGCTAGCAGTCATCCCATTAGCAGTGAGAAGCCAAAAGCCCAGGTCTAAAACAAATCTGTGCCCAGTGGGATATGACTGTCAAGCATGCACTGCCATACTTGCTGCTTTCTGTACAGTTGGATTATTTGGAATGAGACAAAAACATTCAACAATATTTTATTATGTGTGAATGGAACCTGTAAATTGATTTCCATGATATTGGAAAGTGAAATTTATCCAAAGTGACCAAGTGTGCAGAACAGACTTGCCTTGAAAGAATATATCCATTTTTTTTTTCATTCCTACCTGACCTTGTGCGAGTGTTTGGAAAGTATGTGTTCTCCTGCCTCATTTTTAAAACCTTTTGAATGATTTTAGGTCATCTTCATCCAGAACCCAGTTAACACCAGGTGACCTAAGATCCAAATGTTGTTATTCCCTGTGAAAGTTCAGAAATCAATGCGTTCATCTGACTGCAAGACTGGGGCATGGTACTTTCCTTAGGCATGGTGTCACAGCCTTCAGCCTGATGCAGAAGTTTCTTTGATTATTAGACTTCAGAGCCTATTAACATCAGTGGGCATAACAACAACAAAAAAAAAAAAACAAAAAAAAACATAGCTCTCTCTGCACATCAGTGTCCTTTAAATCAGAATCTGTCTTTTGCATACCTTTGCATAAAGTCAGTTTTTGGTCAACACTGCTTTGAAGATTTCTGCATCAAACTCCATTTTGTGGTGTAGACACCCCTGTGTTAGCTAATACAAAGAAAGCTTGTGAAATAGCAGTCGTGAAATGAAGACAGTGCTATAATCAGATGTTGTTAGCAATAAGGACATAATTAGACTCTAGTCCCATGCATGGTGCCAAATCCAAATAACCTCTTATGCATGCATTTTTATTGTGCGGCGCATTTAATTGAATCCTTCGAGGTAATCAGGGATTCACATCCAGATGATTATAACCCCTATCTCCTTCAGAGTTAAACTCTCAAGTGCTGTGGCCAGGAGGAAACTTCAAAGCAGAGCTGCTGGCAGCCTCACCTCCTGGCACGCTGGAGGAGCGGCAGGTCCGCAGCGCCCCGGCGGGACCTGCCCGGGGAGCACCCCCAGCCTGGCAGGCAGCACGGTGTGTGCACCTCAGCAAATGCTTTGCTCCAGCCAGCCAGCTGATGCTCCTGCAGGCTTTGCATGCTCCTGGCAAATGTTACCTTTGGGAGTGCAGGGATGCTCTTGTGGCTGCGAGCAAGCAGGACGGAGGTGTGCAGCAGTGTGGTGCTGCCTGCAACATGCAATACACAGCTGTTTCTTTCTTTTTGCTGACAAGGAAAAAAAGAGAGAGAAAAAAGAGCATGTTTTTTTTTTACAGAAGTGCTGTGGGCTGAAATCCCACCTTCTTGACAATCTGCATCTACATAATAGGTAATATCTGTGCTAGTAAATGAACCAGGGCCAGAGCAGAAGACCAAGTCTTCTTGGATAGTCTATGTTGTCAGCCACGGTGGTGTCCTAGGCACTTTTCACATCATGGGTTATGGGGGCAGCATGGGCCAGGAGCAATCCCCACTCAACAGATTGGAGGTGGTCTCCTAGTCTGGGGAAATAGGGGTGCATATGTAAATGAGCAATTAGTGGACTGATATCTAGAGCAGCTTGTATTACAAAAAATTATGTCCAGACCACTAACAGTCATGACTGTTTAAAAAGCCAGCTAAGCAATTAAGCATTAGACTGATAAGATGGGTAAATAAATTAAAAATATTGCTTTAAATGACTGTATCAGACTGGTTTGATTCATGTGCTAGGAGTAAAGACCTTGCTAAGCTTTGTTAGACCAATGGACAACCTTTTCTCATATGTGGTGCCAGAGGAGTTGGGAGGGTCTGATTGCTCTCACAGGGTGTTTCTATGAACTCTACACTACAGGTACTTTTCTGCCAGTGGCTTCTTTAGGAGATGCTAAGGGCAGAGCAATATGTCTGGTGGGAAATGAGACTTCTGCAAAACAATCCTTTTTTGCTGTTGAGCAATTTTTTAGAAAGCAAGAGCATAAGCACTTGCATTTAAAACTTAAACAAAGCAATTCAAGTGACATGCCAAAAATATCAATCCAAGAACAAATAAATTAAGTAGAAGAGGTCATATATTTATCAAGGGAATTAAAAATAAAGCAGAAGCACTGTAATGGCTGGTTTCAGATCTAAGCATGCCTACCTCTGCCATGGCAGAGGGAGACGTGAGCAGGCTGGATGGCCCTGTCTTCACTTGGCAGAAGTCTGCCACTTGCCCAAGCCAGGAACCTCCCTACTGCTTTGGGCAGGGATTTCCTTTGTTGCTGGATGTGCTTCAGCCCTGAAAAGGTAATCATGTCATTTTCTAATAATTACAGCCAGCCCATATTTCACTGGAGTTAATGGGCAGGGTTGTTCAGTGCATTTTTGTGAGTTTAAAGTTATACAACAGCCAAGTTGTATTAGATAGAAGTTCATTGAAAGATGACAGCAAGATACCTTTTAAAATCTTTTCCTAAGATGCTTGTGCCCTATTCATTAAAAAGCAAATGCAATTTTTCCTGAGTTTATTTCACTTCTCCTTGTTCTGGAGAGGGAGAGGAGGGGAGGAAACTTCTGTTAGCCAGCCTGTCTCAGCAGTCCAGGAGCACTTTAGAGGAGGTGCTAGAATGGAAGTAGAATTTCAGAAATGCAAAAGTTTTTTCTATGGTCCACAGGGAATTTGAAATGTGACATTCAAAAAGCTGCCCCCCTCCCTTTTGTAAAGATGGTTTTCCCATTAAGACTCATATGCTATCCTGGGAATGTAACAAGGAATTTTGTCCCCAGTTCAAGAAGACAGGACCACATCCTCAGTGATTAGCTCATTAAGTTCAGCAGAGGCTGTTCAAATTCCTTCTCTGCACGTGGCCAGTATGTTTACATCTATCGTGGGCACTTCTGTCCTGTTGTGCTTTCTGCTTTGCCTGTATATAAGTTGAAAAAAATAAATGAGTGAACAGTGTGCAGTTCTTCCCACTTTTTTAGTGAACAACAAAAGGTGAGTTCTTTGTTCAGTACAGTTTCTTATTTCTTCCTAACCATACGTATCAAGCTTGTTGCATGAAAGCAGAGTTAACAGTAGCATTTGCTGTACAACACCACTGTGTTCAGTGCAACTGAGAATCCTGTAGTCTCCATTAACTTTGCAATATCAGGAAGTTTACTAAAATATCAGGAAGAGCTGTTCTATTAGGTGAGCTTTCCCAGGCATTAGGGTGGAGGGGAGGACAAAATGTTAAAAACGAGCCTGACATCAGAAACCCTGTTTTACAGCCGAGAAAAATGAGGCATAGAAAGATTGAGTAATCATTTATCTTTCAAGATATTGCCCATCTTTAGCTCATAAAAATAACCAAAATCAGATATGATACAGACTTATAAAGTCGTCTGTAGTCATAGAATCATAGAATCATAAAATGTTAGAATCACAGAATGGCTTGGGTTGGAAGGGACCTTCAAGACCACCTGGTTCCAACCCCCCTGCCATGGGCAGGGACACCTTCCACTACACCAGGTTGCCCAAAGCTCCATCCAACCTGGCCTTGGAGTCTGAGGAAGATGAAGTGAGAATGGCTGTTTTTCTCCTGCCACATTTTTTGGAATTCATGACCATCAGGAAGCTGACAGGCAATGACTGAAAAAGCAACAAAAGGCCATGATTTTCTTATGGTCACTAAAATTTGTTGCATGGTGGATATTGTAATCACAGAATGCTGGGGAGGCCAGCTGTATAAATCTGTTCACAAAGCAGTAAGATGAATCTGGGGAGGGATGCATCCAGACTCTTCTATTTAAGAATGTACATGTAAGCTGCAGCTCCAGCAGTTCCTCAGATGTGGGTATCTGGAGGCTGGGAGGATGTCTGAAGGAAAGGACCACTTGGGACAAGCCCTACTTGCTCTTGTGGGCTTTCCTCCACATCCATAGATGGCCACTGCTGGAGACCAAGTCCTAAAGAAACTTTCAGTATGATCCAGTACAGCAGTCCTCACGTTCCTATCTCTAGGTAGGCAATGCTTAGACACAGATTTATTTTAATGCATCTTTATCTCAAAAGCGCTATCAAGCAATTTCTAAATAATTTGAATAATTTCTTTTTGCATCCCTAATAAGTGATGCCAGGGAGCATTTGCTGTTCAGCATTTGTGAAAATGCTGATCCATAATCAGATACTAATCTGTTCCTTTGCTGACTGGAAATAAAATAAATAAATAAAAACAACAAATTCAAAGCTGTCTCATGAGGGCTGCAAAGATCAAATGCTTTTTGTTTCCCCTTTTCACCCACAATAGCCCATTTCACAAACTAGCTGCAGTAGGCAGTGGCACAGCAAGTGAATTCCAAATCACTCTGGGCTTTGTTTGAGTTAGCAGTCAATATAAGACAGAGACACAACTGCATTATAACTTCCTTCCCACAACACAGCATTGTTTGGAAGCTGCCCAAAGAATATTACACCACCGACTGCATTCCTAGCCCAGTGGGTATTGGTAAGCCCCGAAAATTGGTTCCCTCCTTTGTTAGTTATAGACTTTCCCAGTTTGTACCCTGTACTTGATGCTCTGCTCCCTTCCTAGTATCATCAGTCAGTAAAAATAGAGATATCCTTATAAACAGACCAAATTTTTGCAAGAGAATTAAAAACATTCTCAATAAGAAACTTTATAACTTTTTTACTGACTGTTAATGAAATGGCAGACACTGTTTTGAATGTTTGCTTATTTAATGTTTTCTTCCTCCTTCCTTCCCCTGCAACCATTTTTGTCCTCAAAAACAATTTAGTCACGTTATCTTTCAGGTAGTGGAACCAATATGAGCACACGGTCACTGAATGGGAAAACGTGGCATCTATCATGAGTTTATACAACAGTGATAAGCTCTGCATTTTAATTAACATCATATCAGTGAAAACCTTTGTTTTCATAGGGGCAAGAGCATTATAAACCCTTCCTGTAATCTAAAAAACAAGGCAATGAGGGTACAAAGTCCAGGATGCTAACTGTATATTCAAGGTTAGGCACATACGGAAATGCTTCACTATTTCAGAGCTTAAGACTGTGAGAGATGATATTGTATCCTAGCTATCTAGGAAGATACTTTGGGCTAATTCAAGAAAAAAACATTGTGTAATTAATCCTGGCTACTGCTCAGGTTAGGAATTACAGTTCTGACACAAACCTCTCCTTATCTAAAGCCAAGCAGTCTTTGGGCCTGATCCAAAGCCCACTGAGGACAGCAGGAGTCTTCCCACTGACTTCAATGGGCTTCCAACCAGGCTGTTTGCTCTCATCTATTTATAGGCAATTTCTGTTGTGTTCTGTTGCGTTTTCGCACTATCCAACCAGCTTCTTGTTAACCACACAGCGGTATAATGGAGAGCATCAAGCAGAATGAGAATCAAGCAGAAGAGGCCTGGAGGGGCTGGGGCAGGAAGCCCGTGCTTGATGCTGGCAGCAGCTTCCCCGGGGCAAGGCGCCAGGGCCACCCGGGCAGGCCCCAGTCCCCACAGAAGGAGGCGGGCGGGAGGAGCGGGGTCCTGCCCTGCGAGGCACACCACTCAGGAAATGGCTCTCGGCTCTGGCCCCACTTATCGAGGGTTTCTATGCGGATGTCCAGCCCTAACATCCAACCCGGAGAACGGTCCTGAGAGAGCGGGCAGCGGGCCTGCTGGCTTCCTTCACTTTCCAGAGCCATTGCTTGCACCCCACCCTGTGCAAAATATCGTCTGGAAAAGGAAAGTGGGTTCATTAAAACCTCGGTGTCCTTGTTTCAGGCTTCCTTGCCTTTCCCCTGTGGCACCGGTGGGCTGGGCAAAGCACCACGGATGGCGCTGGTCCCCAGGGATGCTCCAATGGCCCCTGGGCAAGGACTAACACAGGGCCGGTGCAGGGCCGAGGTAATGGTGCAAGTGAGGTACCTCCATGTGGAGCACTCCCAGCTGGCTTGGGGAGAGGTGCAGAAACCGGGGCTCCCTATTTGCTGAAAGGCAAAATTATTCCACAGCGCCCCAGGGGAGATGAGAAGCACGCGTTTCAGACTGAAATATCACTTGGACTTAAGTAGAAAAATGTAATTATGAGTTAACAAAGGCATGGCATCTTTGATGATAGCCGTAGTTCTTGCTGTGCAACTCAGAAGCAACAATACCAGTCTGTACAAGCACACTGCCATCAGTATCAGACTGGGAGAGTCATTTTACAGTCTTTATGGAGGTTACAGTCTTTACGGAAGATCATAAATGTGTATCAAAAACAGAGATGAATTGCTGTCCACAGAAAATTTATTAACTCAGGTTTAAACAGAACTGAAAATTAGTGGCTGAGACCATAGGGATGAAGCGTGAAAGGGTATCTCCTACCTGTAAGTCAGGAAAGCAGGTGCTCTAACCACCTGTCTCCCACTGCCTGTTCAGCGTCACTGTTTCAGGGAAGCTCACTGCAGTTTTCTCTGACCATGGTCTCATGTCCTGACACAGGCAGGCCAAGAAAATGGCTTTTCAAGGTCAGTCTGGTGAGACCTGGCTCTAGGGCACCCGTCCCAGCTTCAGCCACAGAAATATCTGGAGTGGCTGGGCTGAGCCTGTGCACGTAGCTCTCCTTCTGTGGTTGAAATTTCAACCAGAAGATCACAGCGTGTTCTTACAGTTGGAAGATCTTGGTGCCCCAGATTCCTTTCTTCTTGCAATCTGTGAAAAACTATGTATTGTGCCCTCCCTTCCGATTCACACAAAAGGTAACAACCTATCTGCGGCCAGGTGCACACTGAGGACAATTAGAAGATGCCTGTGCCATTGCTCTTGTAGATACTGATAACAGACTGTGCAGACAACCCACCCAGAAAAAAACAACAATACTGTCACCAAGAGTTGTACCATAGTCTGGTCACCATGGTCACCATAGTCTGTATCTAGAAAGTGGAAGAACTATTTCTGCAAGAACAGTTCTCAACTTCTGAGGGGTCGACTGCAGGCACTACATTTCTTTTTGCATTTTAAAACACTGTATGGCTAACCTAAATATTCATCTGTTAATAAAACTTAGACAATTCAAGCTACAGAAAATAAGCTGCAGGATTGGCACTTCCAGCTTGCAAGCTGGGATCCAGCCCTTATCATTTATTCGCATCAGGATCTATTGGCAGGTCTGTGCAGAAGCAGAGTGAGCTGAGGGTCATTTTCTACTCCCTATATCACTTACTCCAGTGCCAGGCTTTGCATTATCTGCTGTGTCTTTTCAAGGACAGCCATAGGGATTAAATGTCTCATTAGGCATCAGGCATAGACATTGTAATAATAGGCCAAGGATGACTTATGCTTGGAGAAAAAATACATAGAGAAATTTGTCCCACTCTGCACTGTATCCACCCTGAGTAAGTCAGGCTGTCACGCGGATGACTAAGAATAGTAGTGTCACACCATCAGTAAGAGTAATGACTCAGAAAGCAGTTTTTAAGCTGAAAAAAAACTTCCAGGTTGTCACTGAAGATTATAGATGCATGAGGAAGGTCACATTAAAATTTGGCCTTTTGGCTTCTCTTCTTCAAATTATTTGCCAACTTAAGCATTTTTCATGCTCATCCACCACACGGTTCTTTTTCAGATGCAATTTCAGTGCCCTCCTGCCCTTGACATCCATTCAGTGACAAAAACAAACAAACAAACAAACAAACAAAAAAAACCCACAAACAAATATGGAAGAAGAAAATAAAGCTATCTATTAGCTTCAGATTTTAAGCCACTCACGTAGTTTCAAACTTTTAAGGATATATGAACAAAATGCTACCCCTTCCTCCCACATCTGGCTATCTGCTTCATGTTACAGGTTTCTGTATGCCGCTATTGCAGCTGGCAAGGAGCAAGATTGACAGTATTGTTAATATTGTTACAAAATTCTTCCATTCCTCAGAACTATGCTGGGATTTCTGCATGATAATGAGTCATGTAATTAGTGTTGGAAAGCACTAATTCGTAATGAATTTGTTTCACTAATCTGCCACCAAAACAAATTAAAAATAAAAAATCTGCTGTAATACAGTTTTTTGACTTCAAAGTTTGTGTAAGTCATGTTCAGTTAACTGCATGTTCCCCAAAACAGCTTTAAAATAAAAGAAAAAGTATGATCAACAGAGGTCCCTGGCTTAGGATGCATGTGACTTTGTAACATAAACCTTAATCCTGGGCAATGAAGCATTCACATGATTATTTAATACATATTTAAAATACCAAGAAAAGAACATGACTTTGTAAGATCACTGATTTACTGTTTTTCTCTCTCACATATGGATGAAAAAACATTTTATACACGCAACTGCTTTGCCCAATCCTCTGGGACACTGCGCTCTATCAGATAGGAAATTAATTGTATAATCTGTGATTTATTTTCTGCCAAAATGCTTTTTCTGATTTCACCAAACCTAACCTTCAAACATACGTTAAACTGGAGGGTGCAATCCAGCTGAAAGCTTTCCTAGAGAGCCAACTATAAAATAATGGATATATGGTAGTCTGAAATACTGTGTTTTAGGACAATATCAGGGTTCCACGTGCCTGGGGCTGATGACAATAAAAGCACACAAATCTTTGGGAAACACCGAAATGGCAAGACCTAGTTAAACATTTCTTAGATCTAGAATTCCCGTGCAATGGCATACAACATGTGTTAGAGACACACTATAGGAAATCTCCCTTCCTCTGTGGTGGCATCATTTCTGTAGTTAACCTGTTCTGTCTCAAGGTCTGTACCACATAAAAGGGAGCTAGCTGTGTTAAAACATCCGGGCAGAGAACAATATTCCAGTTTCCTCCAACGACATGTTGTCTCAGAAGTCTTTTAAAATAGTTTATAAAAATTCCAGTAGACACAGCAAAACAATAAGGTGATAATCAAAAGAAAATAATCAAAAACAAACTAGGAAATGAAGCTTTTAGAAAAAAGTTGGGTATGACTGAAGACTGTAGTTGGGTATGACTGAAGATTGTTTTTTTAGTGCAAAGAGGAGGAAAATACTCTTTAGATGGGTAAGGTGGAGCTATGAAGAGACTTCATCAGTTTAGCAGTAGTTATTAGCTGTTAGTTAATAGCAAGTGGCAGCTGCATCTCCACCAGCCTGATGTGTCATGTACCTTGTCTTCAGTTATTCAACAAATGATAGAAAATGCTTGTCAGAAAAGTCATGGATAGTTAACTGTTGATACAATGGATTAATTTTAGCCATCACCATCTCCAAAATACATTTTGATGGTCTCTGTCTATCGATAATTTTGTATAAGGTATTCCTCTTTCTCCCGTGCTGAGCTTGCAGCATCCAGAGAAACTTCAGCAGCAGATCCCCACAGTCAAGAGACCAGTAAGTAACACAGGTGGGAGATCTTTTCTGAGACTTGTTGCAACAGTTTGGATTAAAATGAAATAAATTAGAAAAAGTGCTTTTAAAAGTTACATTGCTATGAATAACAATGAAATTAAGATCTTTTTATCTAAACTGAAAGAGATACAGCCAAAATTGAAGGACATAATATATTTCAGAAGAGGAAAAACTACTAATGTCCAAAAGACAAACATGTATTTTACAATTTAAAGACCTTTTGCTTTTGAAACTATAAAGTGAGGTATGCTGGAAAGTGTAAAACCAGTGCTGAAAATAAGTGGGATTTTTGTAAGAATTTTATTCTGTCTTTCGTTGTTCAGTGAGAGCATTTTTAAACAGTTCTTTTCTGAGTGTTTTCAGTTTAATCAGCACTACTTTTTAACAAATGGGACAACATTATTCCTCACTATTTTGCTTTTTCCAATTGAAGAACATACATGTAACAGAAAGACTGTGATGTATTTATACAGAAACATTTAATTTTGGCTACAAATAGGTGTTTGCATTGCCATATAGAATAAGTAAGTGTGTTGCTAAAATAATAGCTTTTATTTCCTGGCTATAAGCATTACACAAAGTTACTGTTCCACCATTCATTTATCTTGAGTATCATGCTTAATACAGAAATGAATAATACACGTGTTGGATTTCATATTTTTGAGCTTTCCATTGCCTGGGGGCTGCATTCCCTGCTATTGTTCGTTACAGGTGACTGTGTTCACTCACTGACCACGCTGAAGACCAATGCTGTCCAAGGTGTTTTTTGGTCCTGTACGTACAGACCCAGACTTTAGAGCATGTCCTTCTGCTTGGATTAATAGTGGAAAAATAGCAAATACTCTTTTCTTTTCATGGAAAGCCTTTTTATTCCTCCACTTTGAGATAAATGTCAACTATTTAATGCGATTAAGAGAAAAATTCCTAAGTAAATATCTCGGGAGAGGGTTTGTCATGCTGACTGAGGTGAAAAAGAGAAGCAATGAGCTTTCTGCATGTTCAAAACTACACACAAGTCTGTACAAGACAGTCTGACCATGGGTTCTTTACAAAATGACAGAGGGAAAACCCTCTACATCTTGAAATAAACTCCTATCACCCTCCTGCCACAGCTACCATTCACTTGCGTTGACCAAATTGTCCTGTTCTAGTTTCCACCTGTATGAACCTGACTAGACTTTTCTGGATGAGTTTTTGCTTGTGAAAACGGCAAAGTAAAACACAGTTTGCCTTGCCATGAATGCACAAAATCAGATCCGCTCAAGCAGATGACTGAACAGCAAATGCCAGCATGCCTTGCTGCTGTGCTGATGGTGGGGAGAGGACATGTCTTTCAGATCTACAGTCTGCTCTTTTCAAAATGAGCATCACTTCCTAAGTGCTGTGATCAGCAGCTACCACTGATTGTTACACTTTTGAATACTCACCAACTTAGATACAGTAGGTTGGTTGTGATAGTGATGGAGTGGACACAAAACTCAGTGGAAATGCACTTCTGATAACATTTGTGGAATCAATTTTGCAAAGAGCAGTGTGCAACCTGACCTCTGTGCAAGCATGAAATTTCCCCAGCCTGTGGAAATTATATGTATCAGGACTGGACTTACTGGAAGGGAGGGAGGTACAGATACCTTCCCCCTGGAGCTGTCGGGATGAGCTTTTGTAAGACCAAAGATTATGCAAAAGTCATACAGAAGCACCAGGAGGAAAGGCTAAAGATGTGTAGTGCTGTACTCTTGTTAAGCTTTCAGATTCACCTCTTCCCCATAAAACACTACATAGGAGTCAATCACACTAATTATTGCATTTTAAGCTAATGGATTGCTTAGGTTAACTAAGGAAAGCAAGCTTACCCTCCTTTCCCAGTTCACATTTAGATGCCTATGGGGATCCCTCAGTTTTTCTGTCATTTAGTCATGTTCTCTCTTCCTCACAGTTTGAGAGACTTCTCACAAGTTCACAAGATTAAAAAAAGTCACAGCTTATGAATGGGTTTGTAAGCAGCAGAAGTACATCAACCCGTATGTGTGTGTTTGTGTGTTATAAAAAGGATGTGTGTGGAAAGGCATGTGAAATACAAAGGATAATGCCATCGTTTACATGTTATTTCCTTTAACGAGCATCTTCTATTCAAATCCAGATGGTGCTTGGAGAATTTTCTGCTACCGAAAAAAGAGTTCCCTTCCTCTTGGCTGCCGTACATCCTCGCACCACACCTGGGAGTGACGCTGGTCACATTCCCATCTCCTGGCTTTGGATCTGAATGTTCCACCGTGTTATCATTATGTGGATGCTCAGCCCAAGTCCCTGCGGTTATATCCCCCCTTTTCTCTGGGACATAAGCAACGTGCTGTTGTTGAACTCTAACATCCTTTTTGTGCTTCACCCTTTCCCCATCTGCTGAAAGTACTCTCAGCAGTGTTACCAAGAAAAGGGGAAGAAAAAAAACAAGACTGCTCAGAAGAGTACTGAGTAATTTCCTGATTTAATAAATTAAGCTTGAGAATCCTGCTGCTATTTTTTGTTGCTATTTTTTGTTACTATTTTGTGAGTACAAAAACTGCAGTATTTTTAGAAATAAATGGGGAACAAGGATTCAAAGTTAGTTTTGCTTCCAGCATTTTGAGTGTTTGTAAGATTCATGAGAATCTCCTGGGAGTCCAAACTGGATTACACCAATACAACAGCTCATTGTTTCATTTAGTCGAGAAGGACCTTTTAGCCCCCCAGATTCCCACACATTTTACAAGCACAACAAATGCGTACAAGTTACCGGAGGCATGAAGCTACTTTTGCGTTAGGATAGGAAACCAACTGGAAAGCAGCCATCACCCAGCCTTTCAGCCCAAGAAGTGGGGCAGGCTGTCAAATCCATAGAAAGAGCAGGAAGCAAGGTGGCAGCAAGCATTCAGGGAGAAACGAACTGGCACCACCACGTTTATGACACATGCCAGTATGTGACCAGGGCCATGCTTTCACATTTGAGTGGAAGGAAGCAAGTCACCTTCACTGCTCTTTTAAATAGATGATCTTCAGTCATGTTAATAGAGTTGATCTTGTGTCCCTGGCACATAGTCAGAAACGTAGGAGGGTTTTCGTTGCCTCACCAGCCTGCCACCACTCTCCAGCTGGGTGCTCCTTGGAGCTCTACCACCAAAGAAAGCTCAGCCAGAGTAGTGGTGAGAGATGCTAAACCTTCAGCAAAGTGGGCTGTTACACCAAAAATCGGACAATAACAAATATCCTTTAACAGTCAGGGATGAAAAGCACATACTTCTAAGCTGCTATTCCTCTCCTAAAGAAGACATTTAAAACAGGTCAGCTAAACTCTTTCCTAAAGGTGTTTATCATTCTCCATGGACTACACAGGCAAGGTAACTCAGATGGATGATGGTGGGTGCAGTGACCGCAGGAGCCCCATAGTATGAGGCTGCTGCAGCTCCATGCTACAGGTACAGCTGGTGGTGAGGCTGAGCTTGTCTTCCCAAAAGGCACGCGTGCATGCACACACAGACACACAGACACTGTAAACATGGGCAGACAGACATATCAGCACAGACTGAAACACTCGGTACTCACGCAAGCACAGACAGGCCTTGTCCTGTTTCCCTCCTGCTGATCAGGATGCAGGTGCATTAGTGGGAAATTAAGCTAAAATGGACATTTAAATAGCCATAGAAAATGAGGAGTTAGGGAAAGAGACAGACAACAACTCGTATGGACTTACCACCTTCACTGTTTTTTGAACACTGATACTATTCATTCTGATAGCGCAGCCTTACATCAAAAACATAAATCCTACTGACACCCCTCTGCTGACCAGCAGGAGCTGTCAGCGGGTTTCCAGGCTGCTTTCAGACGGCAGAACTGTTGTTGATGCAGAGTTTGAGAATATCTTTAGTGCAATGTATGTCTTCAACCTATGAGCACCTGTCCTCAAAGAGCTCACAGGTATCATATAGGCAATCCCTGCGTTGGGAACCCAGACCCAGTGCTATTATATGGATTTCAGGGAAGAAATCTGCCTCGACTCCAGTCAAAATTAAGTGAAAAAACACATCCGTCAACTGTTTTCACAGCCCCCTGTGAATAATCTGAAATGTGTATCAAAGAGCAATGCATCAATTCTTCTCTCATCCTAGAAAAGCTTTGGGAAGATGACAATCTCCTGGTCACTCCCTCCGTAACAGTGACAAGGTGACAAGAGTAGCTTTCTCATGAGATACAGTGTCTCCTGCTTTACAAGCACTTCAGTTTTTCTGAAACAATGACAGATGCAAAATCTGACCATATTCACAGGCTGGCTGGATTCATCACAACATTTAGATTACTAAGATTTCTTTTTTCTTTTTTTTACTTATTTCAGATTTTCTTTTCTTTTCTTTTCTTTTCTTTTCTTTTCTTTTCTTTTCTTTTCTTTTCTTTTCTTTTCTTTTCTTTTCTTTTCTTTTCTTTTCTTTTCTTTTTTTAGTTTTATTTACTTATTATCTCAAACTGTTTAACATCCTTACTTGAGCAAAGATGTATCTTGCACAAATATATTCCTGGTCCTAGCAGTCTAAATCTCCTATTTCATACAGCAGATCAGTTAGAAAATATGCATAGTAGAAAGAAATCACAAGTATTGTCCATGCTGTAGGTAACCTATTCTTTTGATATAGTTCTTGTTAAAATTGCCTTTTTTCTTTATGTGCTGAGCTTTTGACCCATTCTAACGTGTACTTTGGAAGCTGAGGAGAGATCCACTGGACTGTGACTCTCACAGCAGGTGCTGCAGAGGTGAGTTTAGTCTCAGCTACGTTGCTTCCTGGACATTTTCAGTGACTGAGAACAGTGGTCACATCAGCTTGGTCCTGTGTCACTGGCTCTGACTAAAACTGAATGTATTAATTGATAATTCTGTGCGTCTGCATGTGTGTATAGATACACATATATTACACATCTTACCTATATGAGGAACTTTGTCATGTCACCAATCTTCTGCACCCTTGACCAGTCTCCCTTCCTCGAATTCCTTCTATTTAGAGCACGTTTTTTAGGTCTCATCGCTTCTCTCTGAACTCTATCCATTGACACATTCATTTTGCACTGCAATACTCAGAAGTAGACACAATATCGTGCATCGTGGAGGTTTTACTAGGGACAAGCAGCACATGCAGATGACCCCAGCTCACTGGCTGTCCCCCTGACTGCACATCCCAGTGTGAGGTTTGCCTTTTTTCACTGATGTCAATTTTGTCACTATCATTTAGTCTGTCGTCCACTACAAACTCCCAGTGTGTGCACTGGTTTTTGCTTGTTCCCCATCTGGTGTTTGTGCTGCTGCTGATATTGCCTAGTGCATTTTTCCCTCCTAAGTGTCCCCCTGACTGTTTCAAACTATTTCCTGAGTTTGTTGAAATCATTTGAATTTGAACCCTGCTTTCCGGTGTGCTTGCATTTCCTCTCTTCTCTGTATAGTCTATAAATAACATCTGTGCTGTTACTGAGGAGATTGAATAGGACTGGACCAGAAGTCCACTTGACACATCTTACCACTTTGACAGTGAACCACTGACAGTCCAAACATGTTTTCCGCACCCCTTCTCTGTAGCAGCAACTTAATCTAGCCTAAATTTATAGCATGTTTATGAAAGTGTTTAATGGATTACTGTCAAAGCCTTACTGAAGTCACCAGAGGTGAGGATTGCTGCTCTTCTTCCATCCACAAGACTTGTCTGTCACTCTGGGAAGAAGAAAATTACATTGGTTTGAAATTATTTATTCAGATTGGCCTCTATTCTCTTGTTCTCTTTTGGCTTCTCATAAGTAGTTTGCCTGATGATTTATCTGAGATTTTTTTCCGAGGATTGACGTTAAACTGGTGGCCCTGTAAGTTCCTGGCCTCTGTATCCCAGTAAAGAACTGCATCAATATGTTGGACCTCTGTTTCCTCTTCAGCAGGAGTTACAGGAGCAGTGTTTCTGCTTGTAATTGTATCTGTGCAATCATTTCATTCAGAACTTTGAAGTCAGCAACTGGCTTGTTTTTTTCGCATTGTTATTTTCCAAGTCAGATGCAATTAAACAAAAATTTACATGTGGATGTTAGCTAGCCCCAGTGCACAGGATTTGCAAAAGGATTCTAAAAAGAAGGGGGAATACAATCTTAAAATTATTCCTCTTCCTTGACCCAAGTCTTCCAAAGTCATTATCTTAGACTCTAATGATTGTTTTTTTATTTCACAACATGCTCTCTACCCAACTGGAGAAAGTGTTGGTATAAACTGTGATGATGCTTCTTGATTACACCAAATTCCCCAGAAAGAGGAAGCACCAGGGAAAGCCTTAGTGTTGATTGCTGTGCTCCTAGCCAGAGGCTCAGATTCTATCAGGGAAGTGGAGACATTTATGCACCTACCCTTTTATAATCTGACTGCTCGATCTCTTGTTAACTTAAATGAAAGTATTTGTGTTAACCAAGTAATTAGGGGCCTTCAGTGTTATGTCTTGTAGTTTCACATTACTTTTTAGTCCCACTGTTAGTAACGAAGGAAGGTTTATGAAAGAATTAATATTCCTTTTAAGAGCTTTTACCTATACAAGTTTATAAAAGTCAGCAGGCTACAAATCTCTGAATACTAGATGGTACAAAGTATGAGAAGGTGACGCAAAGCTGTGTTAAGCTCTGCCCCTCTGCTAGGAGTTTCTGAAGAATGATAAGATGACTGAGTGCTCCACCTTCACTGTCTCAGATTTTCATATCCAAAGTGCAGAGCTTCCAAGTAAAACATGTACATATATTTTAGTTTTCAGTTCTGGAAATTCATGCTAAGAGCTGAGAGATAAATGAGATTATTGTTGGCACGTTGGCAAGTATTGTACAGTAGCTAGATACAGTAAATATCTTTTCTTTCCAGTAATGATGTCTACAGATTTCCCAAAGAAACCTAAAACTCAGACAGACATGATACAGGCTGTGCTTTAGCTGTCTTGTCACACAGCTCCACTACAGACATCTCCATCTGTAGCTTCAGCCCTGACAGTGAGAGTATTTATAAGTTTGAAGCACAGGATCAGTTCTCACAGAGTTTTTGACCCTGTTGCTCACAGAGATGCCTATAAGGAAGACCTGTCCACAAGGAAGTGCGCCAGAAAAAAGATGTCTTCACTTGGAATTAAATGGAAATTGCTTTTCCCCTCCCTTACACATCTCACAAATAATATCATCAATATTGGGATCACATTATAGCAAATATTATGAAAAACATTTTTAATTTAACTGGTTTTAATTAGTACTCTACTGAGTACCTGAAAATAGATCCAGCTGTAATCCAATCACCACACCCTTCCTAATCCCTGAATCATGGCATTCCTCCCAATTTTAGTTTTAAAAATGTTTATAACATTTGAGAAATAGTATTTACATATTGATTTGCTACCCAAAAAGTAAAAAGAGCATAATCTCCTTTGAAAATACTATATGAACAGTGTCTACTTTACACAGCTTTCTCTCTCTTTAGTGTCTCAGGGAATGAGTAATTCCTAATGTTGTTGTGCCCTTTAGTCCAAATACCATCATTTTATTGTGTTTCCTATCTGCACCACAATGGCCAATAGGCAATCACAATGTTCCACATTGAAATGGCAAGGATATGCTCTAATTACCTCCCTAACAAAGACCTTGATTACATCTAAATTCCAGGATTTCTGAAGGCGATTTTTCGTGGCATCAGCCTTTTTGTTTCTGACTGATTACCCCTTCAGCACTGCTAACCTTTCACTTCTTTTACCACAGATATCAACAGAACATCTTTAATACAAAATGAACATCTGGGAAGGTAACAGCATCTTAAAAGACAGAGTTGAGCAATTTCTATACAGAAAAGTGCTTATCAGCATAACAAGTTGTTTCTCTATGAAAAAAATATGTGGTGTGGACTTGCTATGAAGCTCAATGGCTTTAATAACTCAGCCTAACCCCCCCTCCCAAATCTTTGCCATTTCTAGAACTGCTCAGCTGCATGTTTGCTGCCTAATGAAATTGTCCCAGTAGGTAGCAAGGCTTCTGTGTGACTGAAATAGCACCACAGACCATGTGCTGGGCCCCAGGATGGGTGTGAATTTGCTTTGCAAGAATACAGTTGCCCCCAAACCTACCTCCTAAGTGAACTCACAGCAAACCGTCAGAAAATTTTAAAGTTACTACCTGGGATGTCAACAGGGACAAAGACTCCCTTGCTTGAGAGTCAGTGGCCTCTCCTCTCCTCCCTGCTCCTTTCTGCACAGAAAGGACTGGGGTGTGGGGTACAGCATCACAGATATAGCTGTGCGTCACTCAGAGATGCTTTCTATCATGAACAGTCAAATTCTGCCCGGTCTAAGGCAACGGCTGCAGTACCCACATGATAGATGCAGCTTTTATTTGGTTTCAGTAGTCCCAGTGGTCTCTGCAGCAAGGAGAGGATGAATGACCCATGCAGGTGTTTCCCACCGTGACGCAGGGGGACGCAGGGGAAGCGAGGTGTGACAACGCCTTACAGCGCTCACAGAAGGACTGACAGAAAGAAGGGAGTGACTGTGGCCCTCTGAAATCAGCCAGGACTCTTGTTACATGGGGTAGGCACTAGATCAAGCTGACTGGTTTAAATGACGCTGTTCATATGCCAGCATCAGGCTACTCATATTTCTGGATTAAGCAGCAGGGAAATGGCAAATGCGCTTGTTTGTCAATGTGAAAGCACCGTCCAAGACAGGCAGCGTACCTCAGTTTAGACATTCATTCCATGAGTATCTGACCCATGTAAAATTTTAGGAAAGAACAAAAATTGATTTACAGTAAGTCACAAAATAGACCTTCAGACTACACAGTTCATACTCACCCTAATTTCTTCTGGAGACTCCGAGGACTACTTTATGGACTCCAGTATCCCAAAGCACTCCATTTCTGTGCTGATTTGTAACACCTGCCTGATTGTTTTTGCCTTCAACACTATCAGTTCTGTTGCACTTTTCCTGTTTTGGAAAGTCCCCAGATTGCATGACATTTTGAAGTGACCTTTGTATAGAGTGAAAGTGCCAAATACTAGGATCCTAGTAACATATCTGCATTTCATTAGGAATTTTAAAGCCCAAAGCTATCCTTATTTTAATCCCAAAACTCTGGAAAATTAAATGCAATAATGCGATTAAAAAATACATACAGAGAAGAGGAGAGAGATGGGTTGTGTCACAGAAAAGGAGAAAAGAGTAAATGAATGAGGAGTAGGTGAACAGTCTTTTTTTTTTTTTTTTTCTCAGTGCTGGAAAAAACACATTTTGTACCAAAGTGAATGTTTATTTCCTTTTCTTGAGGAAATAAAAAGCTGAAAACTAATATTTTGTTGGAGAGGAAAATATTCCATTATTCCATTTAACCTCAGAGAAGCATTTACAGGTTGCTGCAGGAAAAGCAAAGGAAATAACGGGCTTGTCTGCAGCAGTCCCTAGTCCTTTGCCTGCAGCTCAGGGCTGGAGAAGACCTGGGCCAGGGCGGAAGGCTCTGGCAGCCTCTCTGGGACAATGCTACACTGCAAGGGGAGGGTAAGAAGTAGCTATAGTGCAAAAACTCAGATTCATAAAAATCCAGTGCAAAAAAAATCAGGTCGTCACATACATTGCAAATTCTGAGCTGTAAGAAATGCATTTTTCAGCTCGATGTTTAGAGTCTAGGAGAATAAACAAGAAGCTCATGTGCAGCAGCAGCTCGTGTTGTAGGGCTGGTTTTATGGAAGCCTGGTGGGTTGCCTAGAGTTAAAATCTGTGATTACGATCTGCTTGCAAATGATAATACAAGGGGAGGACTTTGCTTACAGTCCTTGTTAGAGACACCGAGGACTTAGTCACAGAAACTCTGACACTCACGAATGTGAATATTAATGTTAATACTAAAGACGGGGAATTTGTTCCCCTCTTACCCTCCCATTTTGGTTGCAGACCAGCATAAACGCGTCCATAAATCTCCAGCCTTCTCTCACAGCTCATATTTTCTAGGATCCTTCCTGTTTGCCTTCTGGCAGCTGCCACCAGTTAGTCTGCATCTATATAAAAGTGTGTCCAAAGCTGGATCCAGTCTCTAGTTTTTCCAATGACAGGTAGAGAAGAAAGGTGACCTTTACATTTTGCATTTACATACGACATTCTCCTCTTCATTATCTGCTTAGCCGCACCAATTCAGATTCTGACATTCAGGATCTCACTTAGCGTTTAGAATTCATGTTCTTGATTGTAAAACCAGTAGGAGAAGGTTCACATTAGCGCTGCAGCTCCTAACAAGCCAAAATAAACACGCGTGCCTATCATAGTTGTTTTAACCCCCAAGAGAAGGAAGGGAGAGTCCCTCATGATGGCATGGAGGCAGTGGCAAGGGATGAAATAATCCATTTATGTGGTTAGCATGAATGCTGTGGTATTACTGAATACCAGCTAATGGAGGCAAAAAATAATAAGCTGCTACAATGGTTTTTGATTAACTAGATTGTCTGTTTTTTCCTTAGTTAAAAGCACAGAGTAAGTACAATGGGAGGAATGAACAGCTTAGCTACTCAGCTGGGCTTAGCAGCAAATTCTACCCATTGAAATCTCCTTTATGTGCTTAACATTACACCCATGCTTAAAAACTGAAACTGTGCTAGAAGTAGGCTGGATTGCTCAGTGCTTTACAAAATGAAACCCTCTAGCATTAAGATTTCTGGAGTTCATTCATACCTGCTCCACACTTTGTTTCACAGCTCAAGAGCTATTGGGCAGAAAAACGTGGAATATATCCTGATGATGTTTTTATCCTGATATTTTTTTCCTCCAATAGCTATTTTCTTCCAAGTAAATGCCAGGATATAAAAAAGTGGTACTAAAAGAAGTATAAGCATTTTGGGATGAAAATGAAACAAAGGTGCAGTAAAACTGTAAGGCTGAAACAATAAATCATATTGCAAGTCAAAAATTCTTGGGGTAAAGATTATTTTCCCTATAGGAACTATTCAGCAGTAAAATCATTTACATAATACATATAATACTACAGCCATGAGATGAGAAATTTTACACACACCAAAGAAGCAGTGTTAGCTCTCTCCCAGAGGCTGATCAGTTGTATTTTAGTATTTTATGCAGGAATACTCTGACCACTTACACAGACAGGAACAACTGAAAAGATGGGCATCATCCAAGAAAGAAAATTTAAATCATTTATGTGCAGACAAACACTCTATTTCATGTGTTGAGAAGCTTTTATTGAATCACCACAATACTTTGGATTAGTCACACTATGGCTCTGGAATATCAAATTATAATGCAGTCATTTTCCCGATAAAAGGAAATAAGAAAATAAAGAAGCACAGTGCATGCGGCTTTGGTCACTGAACTAAGGTGAGTTTTAAGATCCAGTCCCAGTCCGGTGCAGAGAGGGAGTTTCTTCACACTCTTTCATAGACTCTAGTGCAGACAACCCCTTTCATGGCACACTCCTAAGGCACAAAAGAAAAGACTGACATAAGGCTCTCGCTGGCAGCAGGTGTGTCTGCTGCAGTAACTCTGAAGTCAGTGAAAATCCAGATGTCATATTTTAAATCTCTGTATAATTTTTAGAGCAAATAGCAAAGTTATAGTCATGTTGTAATAAGAGTGGTTTTTATTTTAACAGCATCAGACTTAATTAAGTGGCATATAATGACAAATAGATTGAAAAATTAGGCTCAGCTTCCAGAAACAAATTTACCTTGTTATTATTGCCGGTTTGACAGAAACATCATCACTGCCTAGTTTTGTGCAAGCAGAAGCAGCCTGTGTAGTTCACAGGTCACGCTTCTGGCCTACAAAACTTTGCACTCGTGAGTCACAAGATGTTTCTCCTGACCCTCTTACCCTGGCGGCCCTCAGCGGCTCCTGGTGACTCACAGCCACCAGGCAAGCACGACAGAGGTGGCAGGACATGAGGCAGACCCCATCGGCCTGCAGAAGATGAGGCCTCCTCCACAGTGCTATCTTAGGCCAGGGGCAGGGTGCAGAGCGCTGGTGGTAGAGGGACCCAACCTCTGCTCAACACTTCAAAGATGTTTACATAATTAGAAAAATTGACACAGAAATGCAGCCACAATAAGATGTCAAAGCAAATAACCTTTCCCAATGTAAGAAAGCTTAAAATAAAATATACTCTGAACAAGCTAGCATGTAAAGGCCTAATGCTGCTGTTAATGAAGAAGTTGCCCAAACTAGTTTAGCTCCACTCTTTAAAAACTTCAATAAACAAAGTACTTCTCTTCATTCAGAAGTGAAATCTTAATTCCCTAAAATGTATTATGACACTTGCTTGGCTGCCCAGTGGCTTTTATGTGGCAGCTAGAGAAAGGTAGGTTAGAGGGAGAGTGAGGAAAGCCACTATTCCCCAGCCTCCATGAAGGACGTGGTCCCCTCAGTGCTGAGGGCCTTTCAGAGGAGCCATTAGGACCTGCTGGCCCCATTGCAGATCAATGTCACCGGCAGGATTAGGCACAGAGGTCTGGCTTTCATGCAATAAACTTCCAGCACCTGCTGAGTGATCTGGGTGTGCTCACACCAACAAAGCAAACATAAGTGTGAACTGACTGGCATTGGTGGAAATAAGTGTATGAAAAGGTGTGGAAATAAGTGTATGAAAAGGTGTGAAATCAATTTGCTAAGGTGGACAGGCTTCATTCTGAAGCTGGAAGAAAAGAAAGAGACAGCGCAGGGACAGAAGCATCCAGCTTGTAAACTTATTTTTACACTTTACAGGTTTCTGCTCTTTAAAAGCCACAATTGTTTTAAGAAGAATAATCTTGAGATCAGTAAATATGATCTCAAATCATGGCAGCTTTGCAAGTATAATCACTTTAATGACAATTTGCTGTTATGGAACAATATTTATTTCCTTCCAGATTGTTTCCCAAGCTAGTGTCCCTTTTTCTTCGTCCTTATTTCTCTCATAAGCCAAAATTGATAGTCTGCTTGGAGAGAAGCAGACTGAAGGCTGCATCCTTCTGCCATCTAGCAGTGTACAAGTAGTGAGAGCCTGGAACTTACCACCACCATTTTCCCATCAACCAGTCTTCTCTTTATTGTGGTTTCTTTGCCATTCCACTTCTGCACTTGCACCAATGACCCTTTCTCCAAGGTTACAACACTCTACAAAGGCCAAGAGAAGAGTTTCAAACTGTAGTCCAAACTTTGCAGGTTAGAGTAGCAATTCACTTTATGTTCAGCAAGATCTGTATTCTAGGCTAATGACAAACATATTACCATTGGTGTCACCATATTATTTCTTCTTTCATTGCTTTTCTTGAATAGCTTGGAAATTTCATAGTGCACTATGAGAGTAGGAAAAACTCCTCCTGTCTCTCTTCTAGGATGTCAGGAGCACTCAGAGATCATCAGCGCCCTTACCTTGACTTTCCGGTCATCTGCTGTCGTTTCATCAAACTGCTGGCCCAGCTTGAAGGAGATCTCTGTGTTTTTGAAGGTGCTTTCAGTTCTGATGTTTACTATATCCCCTTTCATACTGATGATCACATTGGGCTTTGCCAGGCCACCTAGTTTCCGGGTAGCTAAGCCCACTCCTAGAAGTCAGAAACATAACTGTAATTACATTCTAGGAAGCTAGAAACCCACTATCATTTCATAAAACTTCAGTGGAAAAATGAGGAACAGTTTATTCCTGAATACTATAGTGCCTGCTTCAGATGTCACACTGATTCTTCGTATGTGGAAGCACTGCGTTCAGAGGCTCAGGCAGCCTCTGCAGTTAATAGTGTGCACCTCCAGCAAGAAATAAAGATATATGTGAGTGTATCTCAGTAACTTGTGTACATTTAGCTAAGAAGAAACATAGATGGTTACTAATGTGCATGTACTTTTGTGGAGATAGAATGGGTAGAAGAAATCAGAAAAAAAGGACTATTTCTCTTAAAGGCTTGATGAAATCCTTTTAAAATAAAAATCCTTGAATAATATGAGAATCTAAACTTTTCTTAACCAGATGCATGGAAGAAACTGGATTCTGAACTACCAATATGCTGTGGCTTATTCGTTAAAGCATAAAATATACTGGAGAATGGGCAATTCCTAGGCTGCTAGTAAGACTCCGTAAGGATCTTAATGCTTAAACCTCAGTGAAAAAGACAAGTACACATAGAAGAAATGATGTGTCATTGTTTTATTATAGCAGAAAGGGGATAATTAGAGTTAGTGCCTTTGCTAATGCTGTTCTATGCTCAAATGAAAAGATCCATATCAAAGGAGATAATGTTATCTGTAAATTATAATACTATTTGCAGTAATTATTCAATACTGAAACATTTCTGTTCAGATCTTCAGAAAAATGTCTGTAGCTGGACTTGCATCCCACATTTACTCTGGTTAATTAATTAACTGAAGTTCTTTTGTTACTCAGTTTAACATTTCAAATAAGGGGAATTAGTGTCTCAGTGGATCATTTATATAGCAAAAGAAATGCTGTAAATGACTGTCTGTGCACTTGCTATATAGGAATGAAGCCAGCGTTAGAATAAAAAACAATGCCTTATTTGTTACATTTCTGGCATTCCTCAGTAACAGATGGTTTCATTCATAGGATTTAGACCTCTGAAACCAAAGTGTCATGAGACATCAGCTCCATTATATATTGTAAATTATCACAAGTCATGAGTTTAAGAGTGCAATGAAGAGAAACATAAAACAATGCTGTATCTCCTTAGATCCTTCTCATTACAGACAAACAGATTAGATCAGGTCAGTTCATTTAGACAGAAGTAAATTTGTAACAGTAATTCAGCACTTGCCTTTCTTTTTTCCACTTTAGATGCTAAAGTAAATAAATGAAATTATGCTAGAAAAATAATTAAAGAGCCTGTGTGGCCAAGAAGAAAACACCACGCATGAGCAAAACATAACATGAAGAAACACTCCCAAATTAAATTTATTAAATAAAAAATAATAATTAATAATAATAATAATAATAAAAAATAGGACACAACATCTCTCACCCAGTTCTTTCATATAGTCATCAAAATTTTCACTGGAGACGAGTTTCCAGGTTCCCACAAATCGGTTACACATCGTGTTGGCTTTGTGAGGCAGTGGTCCTGGAGAGAGAGGCAGCACCCACAGAAGCTCTTGGTGGGAGTCAGAGAGATTGTGTGCCCAGCTCAGACCTCATTTGCCTCCTTTTAAATTCCCTGTAACAGTCAGGATGGGCCAATAGGAAAGGCAGTGCCAGGGCAAGACAATGTGCACCTTGTCCAAGGCAGCCGTGTCAGTACCAAGGCTCCGGGTGACGCCTGCCTTGGCTTCCTCCACTGAATAGATCAGGACAGTGAGGCGCACATGGGGATGGGGATGTGAGGCTGTCACTGCAGTCATCGAGCAGTCTGGGGACTGCAGTGGGGTCGGAGCCTTGTGGAGCCACCAAGCACAAGAGTACTGAATCGCTATGAAATCCAACTCTGACTGTCCTCCCAACACCATTCTGCTGCTATCACCTACTGTTGTCACCTCCATGACAGGTAAATCAAAACACATGGATTTAGGGGAATGGTTGTTGAGAACCTGCTGTACAAATTTTTCTTTTCTTGTTTTATGACCCATCACAGGAAGGATTTGTGTGTTTTATCTTTGGTAGACAGAATGTAATTATTCTGTCCTGTTTTCTGCCTTTACATCAGAGCGATGATCCCAAACTGTTGGTTCTTCCCTGCCGATACCCCAGGAAGAACCACAAAGAGAAAAAGCAGCCAAACTTCACTGTCCCCCTTCTTTCACAACTAAGGGCAAGTTCAGAAGATCAGTGCATCAGTGGAGCTCGGATCTAAAGGGCTAATCCTTAGTTCAAAGCCACTTGGTGAGAGGTGAGCAGTCTTATTGGCTTGGGAAGAGGGCATATACTGTTCTCGTTTTGCCTCTCTGCACCTGCATAGTTGTTTTTTATAGACTTAAATGCAGATTAAGCCAGTGCAATCATGTAGGGCTTTGCATTCAAATGTCTCGTACTGTCATGAGATTTCTTCAGATTTCCCTGCTGTCATGAAGGGTAATGGCTACTTCTGTGCCCTTTGAAGCAGAGAGGGATGCTCAGGCCAAATACCTGCTTCTACCTTCAAATGAGGAGACAAAAAATCCGCCATAGAAATCTCTTCTTCCAGTGGCATTATTGTAAGGATTAGAATGTGTCTGTGTGCCTCAGTTGTTACATGTATTATCTAAACTTTCACAGAATCACAGGTCTGGGAAACCTTTGCAAGTAAAGAAGTGCTTCTGGATGTTCAGAGGGAACTTAGTGTATTTCAGTTTGTGCCCATTGCCTCTTGTCCTTCCCTGGGCACCACTGAAAAGAGACTGGCTCTGTCTTCTTTGCACCCTTCCTTCAGGTATTTATAGACATTGATAAGATCCCCCCTGAGCATCCTCTTCTTCAGGCTGAACAGTCCCAACTCTTGTAGCCTCTCCTCACAGGGAGGTGCTCCAGTCCCTTCATCACCTTAGTAGTCCTTTGTTGGATTCTGTCCTGTACTGGGGATCCCAGCACCGGACCCAGCACTCCAGGTGTAGCCTCACCAGTGCTGATCAGAGGGGAAGGATCACCTCCCTCGACCTCCTGGCAATACTCCTAATGCAGCCCAGAATACCATTACTACTCTTAGCAGCAAGGACACTGCTGGCTCATGTTCAACTCTACCAGGACCCCCAGCTTCTTCTACAACACTGAGTTTGAAAGTTTGAAAAGTTTTTTTAAGAATGTATATTTAGAACTGTTGTCTTGTGGTTAGTGAAAACCAGACACAAAGGACAAATCCATAAACCACGTGTCTATTTGACAGGCAAGAATTGAAAGCATTGTAATTCAAGACACCTCAAACTATATGAAACTATTTAGTGTAATACCACATCAAGCATAATTCTGTCCTTTCCCTGTCTAAACCACCTTCCTGGAGAAAACTATTACTTGCTACATGAAAGGATTAAATGGCTTCTTTCCTATTTGTATGAACAATAGTTGCCTATTTGTCTTTTTGTCATGATTAAACCTTCCAAGTTAGGACCACATATGGGGATTTCTCAGATCTTCATTGCAAGGAAAGAAGGAATGAAAAAGTGAAATGGATACTGAGACAAGGTAGGTAAAGTTTGGATCTTGTCTCAAAAGCTGTCATACACAGGAAGGGGAACATGGTTAAACAGGAAAATAATCCAACTTGAGCAGGGAAAATAACATAGTCTCTGGATTATTCTGTGGTTGTGTGGAAATGTCAGGGTCTTAAGTTACAAATATTGGTTGTATATGCAAAATGTCTTTATCCTATCAGCCATAAGATGAACAAGGGTAAGTTGAGCAGAACTTCCCATTACTGCTCAGGTTTAATTACAGTTCAGTGTAAGGGGATAAAGTCCAGAGTGATTAAAAATGAAAAGAAATAAAAGAATAACTCTTTCTCCTCCACAGTAGGAAGCAGATCATAGAGTCATAGAATCATAGAATCATAGAATCATAGAATGGTTTGGGTTGGAAGAGACCATAAAGATCATCTAGTTCCACCCCCCCTCCCGTGGGCAGGGACACCTTCCACTAGACCAAGCTGCTCAGAGCCCCATCCAACCTGGCCTTGAACACTTCCAGGGATGGGGCATCCACAGCTTCTCTGGGCAGCCTGTTCCAGTGCCTCACCACCCTCATAGTAAAGATTTTCTTCCTTATATGTAATCTAAATCTACCCTTTTTTAGTTTAAAACCATTACTTCTTGCCCAATCACTACATTCCCTGACAAAGAGTCCCTCCCCAGCTTTCCTGTAGGCCCCCTTTAGGTACTGGAAGGCTGCTATAAGGTCTCCTGGGAGCCTTCTCTTCTCCTGGCTGAACAACCCCAACTTGCTCGGCCTCTCTTCATAGGAGAGGTGCTCCAGCCCTCTGATCATCCTCGTGGCCCTCCTCTGAACTTGCTCTAATATATCCATGTCCTTCTTGTACTGGGGGCTATGTCTGTAAATGTAAATAAATGTCAGACTGTGAAGGCGTTGTCCATGCAACATTCTTCTAAAGTGAAGGTGCATTATATCATATCTAGTGTAAAAAATAGCTAGGTATGTTATCCAATCTCTGGAAATGAGAAAGCTCCTTCTAAATTAAACTATCCATTATTTCTCAAGGAATAATAGGAAAATATTCTACCGTTGCTCCTCAGGCATTCTTTGTTCTTTCGTTTAATTGTCTTTTCCACATAAAGGCACTTTAACAAGACAAGGCTGGTGCCTTTGGGAAATAAAAGATGATTGGAACATTGTAAAATCAGTCCCAAAGAAATTCAAGAAGAGCAAATTAGTCAGAATAGAACAGCTATACTGCAGTACCAGTAACCTTAAGAACAAAAGTGACAGAGAATTATTTATACAGACAAAAACCCCAGTCTTAAGCAGTCTCACACAATGTTGACATTGCTACCATCTATCTCTTTGTCACTAAGAAAAATCAGCACTTTCATTTAAAGGTCCTACAGTCTAGAAAGACGAAGAGCAGGGAATTAGTTCTTCAGTAGAAATAATAATTGTGGAAAGGAATCTTTTCAAGTGTAAAGAAAAAAAGTAGCAAGGATTGTGTGTATATGTGGTAAGAGGGAGCTTTGAATCCCTTTTTTTCTTGTGGTTGGAGTAAAATGGGATTTGAAATCAATACACTTGGAGATTGTGAAGCAGAACTAGAGATAAGGATAAAAACTGTCAAAAATAGAGAGACAAAAACGTAAGGAGAATATTAAAAGAAATGCAGAAAGTAAATTTATGTCAACTTCTTTAAAAGAAATATGATCTGGACAAATTTCATCCCAAAGAAGTCTTAATTAAATTATTAGGGGAGTAATCAACAAAACAGAAATAAAAGTGGAGAATGGAGGCCAAATGCTTGCCTCGCCTAAGGGACACTGAGGATGTTTTGACACTGACGCAAGGGAGCTGAGGGACCAGCTGCGAACATGAGGCCAGCGGTCTGCCTCTTCCCATTAGCTACATTTGGCAGTGTGAACAGACTTTTGTCTCCTTAGTTGGGCGCCCCAGGAGACCAGACCAAGACTGCTCAAGGCGAGGGGATGGGTAGCATAGCTGGGTGCATTGGGCTTGGCAGACTGGAATGCACAAGTACGCTGAGTTCCCTCCAGTGGAAACCAAGAATTAAAAGAAAAACAGAAAAGTAACAGAAAGGTTAAAGAACAGAATAAGCCTTGCTTCATCCTTCTCCTGAGCTGCTCAAAATCTGTGGGTGTGAGTCCCCTTCCCACTCTGGTCATCCAAGACTGCTCCTGTAGAGTACCTAGTATTGTTGGTTAACCACAAAAAGACTGTTGTGGTTTGACCCGGCAGGCAGCTTGAGCACCACACAGCTGTTCGCTGACTCTCCCCCCCCTCCCAGTGGGATGGGGGAGAGAATTGGGAAAGGAAAAAAAAACTCATGGGTTGAGATAAAGACAGTTTAATAGGACAGAAAAGGAAGGGAAA
>VXAA01005682.1:356360-371644 GCA_013399115.1 Anseranas semipalmata | reverse complement strand
AAAAAAAAAAAAGAATGCTGTGGAATGATTTCTGATTTAAAGGAGATGGGGACCTGCACTGCTCTGCCTGCGAGGGCAAGACACTGATCTACCTTTACTCCTTAGAAATACATGTTGTCACCTCCATCAACATCTAAGAGCGGAAACCTTTTTTTGCCAGAGAAAAATTATCTCAATTTACTCAAGTAATCATTGGGCTGCTGCCTTTTTTAGAGGACAAGTTCTGGACTTGTTTAGAGAATAACTTTCAGACATGTTCACATTCTAAGAAAAGCATCATTAATACTTCATTATGGTGCTAGCCAAAGAAAAGTTTGAGGCATAATGTTACTTCATTGAAATTTCTAACAGCTGAAGTTTTAAACATTTTTGTTGTTGTTGTTTGTGTTTTTGTTTTCTTTTGTTTTGTTTTTTAATTAATAAATCTGGTCTTTGATTCATTAGCAAGGTCTGAATTTGGGTACTAAAATAAATGGTGATGATTACAGAAAAGATTACCGCCCTCTTTGAAAAATCAGGCTATAAATGATCCAATTGTAACTGCAGGCTTTATTTAGAATGTAAGATTTTTGGAAAATAAAGGCTGCTATATTAATACTGGAAATTTGACCTCTGAAATAAAATGTTTCTGTATCTGTAGACAATGGGAGATACTTAACTATGTGCTGATCTTCAATATTTATGTAGCTTATTTAAGTCAATATTTCTGCTTCCTGCGATCATCTCTGACATACAGGCTTTCTGCTACTAAACTGTACTTTTACTTCATTTTTCATAAATATTTTTGTGCTAGGTAGATTTAATAAAGTATATATGGGGTACTCTAAAGCATACTTCCTTCCCCTATGCAATTGCTGTTCTTAAAATTGATGACTTTCCATAATCAGTGAAGCCATATTAAAAACAGGGGGCTGTTTGTTCATGGCTCCTTTAACATTTTTCTGCAGAATTTGCTGAAGGTCTTTTAGAACTGCTTTTAATTGACTCCTTAGATCATCTAGAGGGTAGAAGCCCTTTATTTTGTTTTCTGTTCTCCAGCTGTATTTAATAGTGCAGACACTTGGGAACAGTTTGAGTCAGACAGAAGAAAGTCCAAGTGTATGAGGTCTCTGCTGCTGACAGTAAGGTCCCAGCACTGCTGCCTCTGACAGCTGACCTAAGGAATGTCAGGAATATGTGGAATTTGGTTCACAAGCAGTTACCTTAATCATACAGCTTGAGATATGCTATTTTCCCCATGTTGTGGTTGCTACACGCCTTTTCGGATTCTTCTTGTTCAGGTTTTCCCTAGACTCCCTAATTTTTTGTCCTCTATTTGAGTCCCCCGAGGTTAAGAAATCAGGGTTTCTGTGGACATGAAATTTTGAAATAGATGGAGAGGCCTAAACACAGTAGAAAAGGGTAATTCAAGTGTAAAAGGAGTTGAAAAATCTGGTGTCTAAGGGGCTTTGCATCTAGAGAGGTTTGTGTTCCTATAAAAGCTTTCTCTAACAGGTGTAAAACACAAAAGCTGTTTTAACCTATGACCAAGTAGAAAATGCATAGGAAATAAAGGAGGTTGTAACACTAGAAAACCCTTATAGGCTTTTTAGTAGGCCTGAGAGTACTTCCTAAATTATGGTTTTTAAGTCAATGCTTTTTGTTTAATCTAGGATAAAAAAAAAAAAAAAGATATGAAGGAAAGGTACATCAGCAATATAATCACAGCTGAGAGCTACAGCACCTATGATTTCACACCAGGTGGAGCTGGACAAGATCAAACCACTTCAGATCATCCCCAGGTTTAACATTTTCAGCATTTGTATGGTCTACCAAACTGTAACCCTGTGTGAGGTGCCAGGTTCCCTGCTCACATTCAAAGCCAATGCTGGGCACCTCAGCCACAGGCTCCTTGCAGTCAGCAGCCCACGCACAGCGCTCATCAGATGACGGTCTACATCTACCTCCATTACACAACAAATGCCACCCACTGGATGGGCTCTGACCCTCCTTCTGCAGTGAGACGGGTCACAGTTACCAAGTGTGGCACTGGATTTCACACAATACTTCCCACACAGCACCGTCCCCATGGTGCACCCCCCAAGGCCCTTTCTGACAAACTCCAGCACAAGCACGGGTTGTAGAAAGCAGAACATTTTATTGAATAGCCACAACAAATTAGAGTAGCTGCATATAATTGGTTTGGGATATTATCTGTAAAAAGTGCAGATCTCTTCAAAACATATTTGTGGAGTTTTTCTCCTTCGGTGAATTTGTTTTTCCTCAGCTTTAAGCATTAGTCCTGTCTGAAGATGGTTTCTTCATGCTTTTTCATAAACTCTTTTGCTGGTAACATTATTCATGGTGCATTCCTGGAAAGAAATGGAAATTTAATCAGCTTTTAAGTCTCACTGCATATTTGTTAGTCAGAAGGTAGAGAATCACTTATCCACTGGAAGCCAGTGTAAGAATGAATTTGCATTTCTCCTCCTTTGAAAACAATTGCCAAAACAGTGAAACTCAAGTTTGAGAGCTTCGAAAAGAAAAAGTCTGAAATATTTCATAGAAGCACAGGGCTGAAAGAACATCTGTTTCAGCTTCCCCAGGAGATTTCTGATCTCCTCATTTTATGGCCCCCAAATGCGCCTCCTGGGACTTCCATGGAGGGTTGGTGAATTCTGGAGCTGGGCAATAGGTCTCCTTTCCTCTCACCTTTTGTAGCTGTGGCTTGTCTTCTTCACACGTGTGCACAATACACACATACACAGAGTCCTACACAACGTGCAGCTGCTTGTGTCAGCCTCTGCATGTTGGGCTATGTCCTCATCTATTTTTCTGTTAGATCAAACTCTGTTTTCTTCAATCTTTCCTAATGAAGTGGTTATTAAAAACTATTTCTATTTATTCTCCTCTGGTCTTTATCCAAAGAAATTTAAATATTAAATTTGTGGACACATCTTTTTCTCTAGGGGAGGGCAGAACTCTCCAGGAATTCCATGTACGTGTATCATTTTGTAGCATGCAGGCGTCTTAGCTGCTTTTTATGAACACATTTTTAGTTCCCTCCTAGATATTTCAAAGGATCTTTCCTAAAACAAGAGCGCAGCACTGGGAAACCCCAAACTGCAGCTGGGCCTCACTGGCACCAAGTCAAGCACAATACTGTCTGCCCAGACAACGCCAGCTAAAGGAGATCAGGTATAGATTTCTTTCTTTCTTTCTTTCTTTTTCTTTCTTTCTTTCTTTCTTTCTTTCTTTCTTTCTTTCTTTCTTTCTTTCTTTCTTTCTTTCTTTCTTTCTTTCTTTCTTTCTTTCTTTCTTTCTTTCTTTCTTTCTTTTTCTTTCTTTCTCTTTCTTTCTTTCTTTCTCTTTCTTTCTTTCTTTCTTTCTTTCTTTCTTCTTGTTATAACAGCATAGCATTCAGACTGTTGCTGGTGGTCTATAATATGGTTCTGCTGTTGAGTGTCTACTGGAGACGAACAGAGGAAGTATTTTGTGTTGGCACAGAGCAAGTGCACCTAACATAGACTTTACCAATGTATCCTGTATTCTGTACAGGACTTTAAAATTAAGATAAATAAAATTTTCCCTAACAGGGATGGTTTTTTTTTTTGCCCTACTTTTCCCTAACCATCTCTTGCTATGAAGGGAAAGCAAGCACCTCCATACCCTACCGTAAGTTTAACACCATTTTAGTTTTAATACATGCTCCAGACTTGTTCAGAGAGACTTCTCATTCAGCGTACAGAGACTTTTCAGATGTATTCATTCCCCATGTTTGAATACAATGTAATACATCCACCAGACAAGAATTCTGCACAATGAATTCTGTGATTAGACAACAAAAATGAACTCACCACCACCAGGTTCCCATCCACCACTTTTCTCTTTATGATAGTCTCTTTGCCATCCCACTTCTGCACTTGTTTCAGTGAGCCATTTTCTAGGGTTATGACATTCTGTTAAAGAAAAAAACTAAGTGTGGCTGTTTTGTAGGGTGCTCTGGACTGAAGAGAAGACTGTTTCCATGTCCAAGCAGTACTGAAGCAAAAAGCATTCTTAGCACGCTTACCTTTGAATGCACCATTTCAACAGTGGATGTCAAAACCATGACTCTGTCCTCCTGCTCTGACATCCCTTTTGAGAGATGTAGTTCGAAAATGCCATTTTTGGACTCACCTTTGTTTTTCTGTCATCTGCTGTGATCTCATCAAACTCTTCACCCAGCTTGAAAGAGATCTCTGTATTTTTGAAGGTACTTTCCGATTTGATAGTTATCACATCACCATTGATAGTGATAGTTACATTGGGTTTGGCCACACCAGCCATTTTCCTGGTAGCAAACCCCACACCTGTAAATAAGAAAGGACACTGTGAAAGTCTTATCTTTAGTTAGTGTTTTTCTCTTATTTGGGGGAAAAAGAAAGACTTTAGTGTTGCTCTCCCCATTACTTTCTGATTTTTTTATTAATCTGATGTTGCAGAGATTCTTTTGTAACATCTCACTCGCTGGTGTGTTTATAGACCAAGCCAAGTGGCATGGTGTAAGGAAATTGTCTGTTCTGTCATTGTCAGAGTACCAAAAGCAACATTTTGAAGACTGACACGAGATTTTAATGCCAAATATTCGCATATGTACTTGCTCCAAATTACCACAATGGTTTATGCACTAATTTGTATGCTAACTATATCGAAAAGTAAATAAGCAGAAATATATGACAGTTTCTAAGCTACAAAAACAAACAAACAAACAAAAAATCACTTAAAACACAGATATATTTGTCAGTGGCTGGGCTGAATAAAAGGAAATGATTAAGAAATAGCTGGCAACAGTTACGCCCTGATTAAAATCTGGGGTAAAGATTAAGAGTGCAAGAGTCTTACTGGAAGCTGTCTGAATGCTGCAGAAGTCTCAGTGAGTATTTTACTCCTAATCTCCAGATAACCCCTCAGCTTTTTAGCATGTATGGATCCAATCAGTGCAAGTTACCGCATATTTCCCCCACCCTACAAGAATATGGAAACCTTTTAAACCCGATTTTAATTCTAAGCAAGAAGTCTACACCTTCAGAGAAGAGTGTTATTCCTCAAATCTTTTGCAAGTACCTGCATGAATCCATGCAACTTTCTTTGTTAATATTCACCAGAGGCGGCCACAGAGCTTCACTCACTATAAAAGCCATGACAATTAATCAGTGTCCCAGTGCAAGAGCAATATAATGAAATTTAGGTGTGCTGTTCTTAGACCTGGAGAAGCTTGCTTCATTCTAGCATTATACCACTTTGTATCTCCAAAGGCTAAAAGCAAATTCACACAAAATGCTGCAGTGAGGTGTTTTACTTCCATTTATGGCATTACAAAGTAGGCATGCATAGACTTGGCTTACCTGAAACTATTCCTCGCAATCAAGGTTTTTCTGTGTTATAGGAATGTGACAACACTAATCCAAGCAGCCAAGTTCTCCACTATAAAACTGTCTAATCAAAGTAGTTGGACTAAAAAGCCCTTGGTAAACAGCATAGCCAGAAAAAGCAAGTAAGGAATAAAGCTCAAATTCAGCATTCCTTCCCTGTCCCAGATACAACAACTTCAAATAACATTTCTCACCCAGCTCTTTCATATAGTCCTCAAAGTTTTCACTAGAAAGGAGCTTCCAGGTACCCACAAACTGGTCACACATTTTGTCAGGCTGGATAGGAGTCTTCCACAGGATCAAGCAGAAGTGCAAGATGGGAGGATAGTATGAGCTCCAGGAGATGAGGAGTTATCTTTAAAAAGGAGCCTTGGCCACATGATGCTCTAGGATGACCAATGAAGAGGGAGTCCCAGTGCCCAGTGTTTTCCTTCCTCCCTACCCCTCCTTTGCCAGTAGGTCATAGTGTTATTATTCATATGCCCTTACTAGTACAAAGATCACTGTCATGTTTTTATTTAATTATTTTTATCATTCAAGAACACTCCACTTTAAAGACAAATATTTAAGTCATATTGTCTTTGAGAAGAAAAAGTTAAGCTCAACCCACAGAGGGTATGTTCTCTCCCATATTCTGTTCTTTCATTCCAGTCCTCCATATCAAATGAACAAAGTTAAATTCCTAGACTGTGAGATCTGAAAGGCTTGTTGAGATCATTTAATTTGCTTTCTGCACAACTACAGTCAGAGATTTTCTCCAAAGGGGCACAGAACTACAGGAAGAAGTAGATTCCAGGGCAGAAAGAAGGAGTGCTGGTGGCTGTAGAAGGGTAAGGCAATAAAGCTTTTTCCTTGATTGAGATCTCCGTAAGGTTGCACCACCTGAACCAATTGACTGATAGGTCTGTATTCTGCTTTTCTGTGATGGAAAGGGGATATAGGGCTCTATGAAAAGGAAAGTAACAAAACAGATGATTTCTCTCCCTTTTGCTTGTGTGCCTTCTGGAGACCTATGTCCCAGTGACTAGCTTTATGCCTAATTATAGCAAAAATCTAGGCTCTGGTATCAGCCCGCTGAAGGTCTCTGGACATGTAATTTACTTTCTGTTTGCACTGTTCAGGTAATAACCAGTTTCAGACGAGTTGTGTACAGGCCCGGCAGAATGAGGTCCCACCTTGACTGATCCTCTAAGCCCTGTTGTAGCTCAGATCACAAAAAACTGTGTCAGTGCAGTCAAGCAATTTCTTAAACTTTCCTACTGGCTGTAACATGCTATTCCAATGGCAAAACAAAACAAACAAAAAACAAACAAACAAAAAAAAAACACATTCCAACCCCTGCATTCTTCTTCACGTGGATTTCCTCAATGGAAATACTCTGCTGGTCATTAGGAAACAAATATGTTGGTCCGCATATTTTGGTATTTGCTGACTTAGTAAGTAACAGTGTTACACAAAAATTATGTATACAGGATTGTAAGATCATAGGAAAATTCAGACAGGAAGGAAGGTCTCTGGTGCAGCCTCCTTCTCAGTCAGGGCCAGCTTGGAGCTCAGTCCAGGCTGCTCAGGGCTGCGTCCTGTGGGGGCTTGGAAACCTCCAAGGATGTAGTTGCACAGCCTCAATGGGAACTTGCACCCTGTCCAGCCCTGTGTCGCAGTGGAAAGAGTCTCCTTATCTCCGGTCTGAACCTCTCTTCTTTCAACTTCTACCCATCATCTCTTGTCCACCCAAACACGTACCACTGTGAAGAGCCTGGCTCCAACTCCTTGGTCACACTCCATAGGTGTTGGGGGCTGTTGTAAGCACCCTGAAAGCCATCTCTCATCCAGGGTGAACCAGCCGTGGTCCCACAGCCTCTCCTCACAGGGCAAGTTCTCCAGCCCCCTGAGCCACCTGGGGGCCCTCCACTGAACTCGCTCCAAAACTGAATGCAGTGTTCTGGACAGGGCCTAATGAGTGCTGAGGGAAGGGGAATAATCACTTCCACCAGCCTTCTGGCTGTGCTCCTGTTCATACAAGCCTGGGATATATGTTTTGACCTTTCTGCCCACCAGGACCTTCAGAGCCTTTTCTGCAGAGCTGCTCCCCAGCCCGTTCATCCCCATCCTGCATTGCTGCAAGGGCTGGATATGTTTGTACATGTATGATTAGTTACTCTCTTGTCCCTTTAAGACTGCACACTCTTTGTGGGAAAAATGACTTTTTTAACTCCTTCTTCATCCTATTTTTCCCTGAGAGTAGCTTATTCTTACATTTGGTCCATTCTTTTTTTGAGTCTTTTCATATTTACTAAGTTTGGGTTAACTCCAAAACAAATAAAATAATATTCTAATTATGGAGGTCCCTGATTCCTTTCCTGATTCGTTTTCTCATAGTACCACATGCTCAGATCCTCTTTAAAAGGAAATTCTGAGGGACCCTGAAGTTTGTCATTATCTTGTTGGCTTTCATTTTGTTTTGTTTTACTTTGTTTTGTTTTGTTTTACTTAGGGTTATTGGATCGAGAAACACTACTTTGTGTGTGAGAAGTCTGTAGAAACTTGAAATCTCAGATCCAGTAAAAATACAAGTACTTGAAAGAATTAGGTGAGGAATGCTGCAGTGGCTCTTATAGAAAGGATGTGAACTTGCTGAACTCAGTTCCTGCACTTACTTTTCTTGCCTTTTGGGAACTGTTCTGTGTGTGGCTTACTACAATTAGCATTCGTTTCTTTGGAGGGGAAATAGGGCTTTTATATTCAAAACTGTAGCCTGAAAGTGGGGATTGGCTTTCCTTTGGTGTTAACAGCTGCCTGCAAAGCTTGTGCTGCTGGAAAGGGTTTTTTTGGGAGAGAGGTGAAGCACCTGTTCCATGCAAATCAATTTGGAGCAGACAAGCTCACCCTCCCTAGGCAATCAATTACTTTCACCTATTTAAAGTGAATCTGAGCTATTTGTAGATGTCTTGCAAACATGGTGACTCAAAAATGCAAGCAGAAGAAAACCAGCTTGTGGGTTGACCTGCTTGTTCACTTCAAAGCAGGCAGCTATCTGGGAGCTGGCTCATGGGCTCTCACTTGGGAATTATCCTACCCATGGTCTCCTCTCCCTTGAGAGAGACTTCTGTGACAAAAGATAAGCTTGTGGCATTGATGTCATCTAATACAGGTCCTGCCTGCTCTCTGGGGAAAAGGCCTCAAGTAATACAGCTGTGCTGATGAAGAATGGAGTACGTAATGGTCATGAAGAAATTGGTGCTGTTTTTGAGCCCAGAAACTTGGGAAAACCTGGGATTTGTGTCTCTTGCAGAAGTCTCTTGCCAGCAAGAGCTGGACAGCCTGGCTGAACTATCCTGTAGTCATCAGCACTGATGGGATCAAAAACAAAGGCATCTTTAAACATGTAGAAACCTTCAAAATAGGAGGGCATTTTGAAGAAACTGTGGGAGGTTAGAGGTAAACCAAGGAAAAGATGCTGGTAAGGGCCCAGCATCATGAGGAAATGATGACAAAGTAGATTCATCACAGAGGGGAGCTCTGTCTCTTACCCCTGCTATGAACTGATGTAGCTGAAGCCTGCAAAGTGATGATACACTGCCTGTGACATGCTTTTGGGGTGTTATGACCTTTGAGGGTGGTTCCTGACACAAGAGATGCAGACGTGGAATAGCAAAGAGGCAGCCATGCTGGGGAGACCGGTGAATGGGAAGGTGGTGATGTTGGGTTAACTCTGCTGAGTCAGACCAACTGTGGAAATCTAGTAGAGATAAACAGCTTTTTACAAAAATGAGCACTATAGTAACCTCCCTCTGTCTCTTTCAGAAGTACAGGAGGAACAACGTCACTTGCACTAGAGTATGTGGGAAAGAGGATGCTTATTCCAGTAGATCTGTCACTTTGGGCAGCTTTTGACAGAAGACTGTGCCAAAACTTTCCTGGTACTTCAAATATACATGGATTTATCAAAGTGAAAATACAGCTTACTCTCAAATGTGAAAACATAAAGTAACAAATCACAGTTATGACTACTAGCAGGAGACATGAGCTAGTCCCTTCTCTGCTCAGCAGAACAGTCCCCAGCAACAAACTGATGTTTCCCATGCACTCATGGCTGTGCCCTCCCACTTCACCCTGGACTCTAGGCACTGTTGCAAATGATCACTTTGCCAAAGGAATCAAATTCTATCAGCAGCAACATCAACACTGTTATTTCCTTGAGTATCTACAGGTACATCTCTTCCTGGTTATATTGCTGGGCTAGGAGATTTAGAGATCTCAGACTGGTGACCTCAGTACTTGATTTTTACTTTTAATGATTCTGGGTTCTTGTATTTCCTCCTGGACTTTAGATCAACCTGAGTACTCGACATGTTTGAAACTGCTTCCAGTATCTGAAGGCTGGAATGCCAAAACTGAAATATCTAAAAGGTGTTTCTGAAACACCGAGCTAAGCTTGTGGTAACACTACAAGCAGAAATAAAATCTTCTAACTCCAAGACATAGTAAGATCAAGCCCAAAACAAAATCTGGTGGTTGAGGCCATTAATTTGCAAATAAAATATGCGTGATTACATTTTCTGAACTTGTTGTAAAGAAGAAGAGAAAAAGCAGATAGGTCTGGAGGGAATGACAAGACTCGGGAACCTTGCCTTCACTGGGTTTTCATGAGAGCAGTACTGACAGCCAAGAATCTGGCTTTTCTCAGCTGACAGTATGGCAATAATGTATGCTCTCAGACATTGGCAGCTTATGTCAGGTGACTGCTGCTCCTGAGGGAAATACTGATTTCTCATACATTGCTCTAACATGTATGTGTTTCATCATTTCTGGAGCAAGCCTATGGGCAGTATGAATAACATTAGGCAATGCTATGAATTGAAGAGAGCAAGGCAAAAGGAATATCAGAAAAGTAGAGAAGGTACAGTATTTGCAAATCAATTGTCTTTTCATAGCTATGAAAAGAGATGCTGGTACGCTAGCTCCTACAGGCATGCAGGTGATAAGCTTCCAGAACATAACATGGGCATTTCTGTATAAGCATATTAAAAATGCCTGAGTTCTACCTCAAACATACTGTATTCAGCAAATGCAATAGTGATACTAATGATAATCTAACTCAATGGCTCCTGAAGATTTGTATGAGATCTTGTTTTTCTGACTATAATGTAGGCACTACAGATGTTTCGTGTTTCTAACTTCTTACCACCTGCCTTTGTCTAAAGAACAAGTTTAAAGGTGTCTAAAGTTTCTGATGCTTAAGCCTGGCCAACTTTATTCTTGTACAGTAGCAATTTTGCGTCTAACATCAAGGCATTTCCTCTTGATAGTCTACAATTAAAATCAGCCTTTCTCTGACTCCCACTTTGGTTTTGTCTGTGGACTTCATTTCCCTGGACTTGCATCCCAGTCAGTCATGTCAAGTCTCAAGCCTGCAGAAGTACTGGCTCAAGTCAGATAGGCAAAACCAAAGTGACTACAGCTGTCACCTAATTACATGGTTTCCACTCCTGGAAATCATGCAGGCCCCCATTATTTCCCTACAGGCTGACGGAGGGCTGAGAGCAGGTCATGGGCTTGTTGGCTTCTGGGAGACAATTCCCTCAGACCTTCATTATTCTTTCCACACAAACTGACAGTCCCAACAGAAGATACGTACAGAGAATAAAGTGTATCTGCTATCGTAAAGTCTGTGAGTCTCTCAAGTTCTTCAGGACAGCTAGAGCATCTTTTTGTTTTGTTTTAAGTCAATAGTAATGTTGAATACACAAAATACCAGAAAACTGTAACATAGTTGTTAGTATGTAAGTAAGAAGAAGCATTTTGGGTTGAAGATGACAGTACCAAACCCAAATTCTTTACTCCATAGCTGAGAAACTCATTTTTACTAGCATGGATTTAAAATCTTAAAAGTTAAAGGTTAGCCTGAATCACTTTTACTTGCTGTAGGTAGCTTCTGTTCCTTTTGCTGCTTACATGAACCCTATTGAATACTGCTCTTTTCCTGATGAGTGGCTAGTCTTCAAAATATAGTTACTGTGGATATGTCTTTCAAAGTTATAATAAAGTGGAAGACATGCATTTAGAACCCTTCCGTTGCTTTATTTTTTTTTTTTTCTTTTCTTGCTTGATATTTCTGAGAGAGCTGAGGAAAAAATCTTCAAATAAAGATGAAGCACTAATGCATTTTGGTAACTTGTAATATCTTGTAAGTTTAAAGTATTCCTCTCAGTGGCTGGCCTTCTCTTCTAACAGCTGACCTCTTCTGAAGCAAGAACATT
Organism: Anseranas semipalmata; assembly: GCA_013399115.1. Taxonomy (NCBI): domain Eukaryota; kingdom Metazoa; phylum Chordata; class Aves; order Anseriformes; family Anseranatidae; genus Anseranas; species Anseranas semipalmata. The sequence continues at coordinate 359,991 of VXAA01005682.1, read as the reverse complement.
CCCAGAATTTCGCTTCTTCTAAGAAAGTTGAAGAAAGAACAAGGTGTAAGAAATGCTATTTTACCAAGACTAAAAAGACCTTCTACAAAACATTTAAGCTTTGCTGGACCGGCAGTTTGAGTAAATATCACACATATTTTTCTGTCCTTGTTTCTGCATCTCTTCACTCCGCGCATCAACAGTTTCTTGCTAGCAATGCTTTAGCCTGACAGCTTGCTCTGAAACCTTTCTGAAATCTCTCGTCGTATTTGCCAGAAAGCTCTCTGTTATTACAGATGCATTTGGACCGCATCCAATTACCTATTACTGCACATAAGGAAAAGTCAGATGGCCTGACTTCAGAGACCAAGCCTTACTGAAAACAGCCCTCTACGTGCGGCAGGTGGCTGTGAAAGCTGGCAGCTCTTCCCTGCTCCCTGCGGCTCTCTGCAGCTGACTGCTGCCCCCGGGCGCTGGGAGCTGGAGGGAAGGAGAAGGAGCCGGTTTGCAGAAGCCACCGACTGCTGCCTGGCCTGGGTCGGTGGCCTCTTACGGCTGCCTTTTCTGCAGCATCGCCACCGAATTTCACTGTCACAACCACCTAGTTTGATCTCCTACTAGATAAGGTAGGTTAGAAGTCAAAAGGATCTTGATAATGCTAATGTTTGGCATGTAAAAACTCACTCCATCAGGGAGTGCCTACAAAATGCATTGCAGTTCCTTCCTCAGGATGCTATGGAGGGGCTGGAGGCGCAGGGCAGCTCTCACGGGGAGGCTGGAGCTGTGCTGTCGCATCTTCAGCAGGTGTGGACAAGGTACGTCCCTATACCTCTTGTCCCTCTGCCTCCTTAACTGGACCCAAGCCTTAGTTTGGGCATACAGGGTCTCTGAAGCTGCTAGTGACCATAATGACACCTAGTTGATCCCTGAAACGGATCCTGCAGACCAAAAATTACTTAAAAGTCTTCTCTGCCTTCTACCTTTTCCCCACAGAAGATCTCATCACAGCTGGGAGACAGGGGAAGCTGGGGGTTTCTAGTGGAGACAACATGACCTTTCAGGAAGAAATGGACATCTTCTCAGTACTGACAGCTGTTTCATTGATTTACCTTCCCTGTGAATTAAAAGGGGGTCCTACTGTGTGTAGTTCTGGGCACCACAGTACAAAAAGGATGTAAAACTGCTGGAGAGTGTCCAGAGGAGGGCGACGAAGATGGTGAAGGGCCTAGAGGGGAAGACGTATGAGGAGCGGCTGAGGTCACTTGGCCTGTTCAGGCTGGAGAAGAGGAGGCTGAGGGGAGACCTCATCGCAGTCTACAACTTCCTTGCGAGGGGGAGCGGAGGGCCAGGCGCCGACCTATTCTCCTTAATCACCAGTGATAGAACCCGCGGCAATGGTGTCAAGCTGAGGCAGGGGAGGTTTAGGCTAGACATCAGGAAGAGGTTCTTCACTGAGAGGGTGGTTGCACACTGGAACAGGCTCCCCAGTGAAGCAGTCACTGCACCAAGCCTGTCTGAATTTAAGAGGCGTTTGGACTGTGCACTTAGTCACATTGTCTAAAATTTTGGGTAGACCTGTGCGGTGCCAGGAATTGGATTTAATGATCCTTATGGGTCCCTTCCAACTCGAGATATTCTATGATTCTATGATTCTATAATTCTACTTACCACAAACTTCCCAAACTCCTCAAGCTACTACAGACCAAAATGCTGCTTCAGATTATAACTACTAAAACTGCTGCTTCTATTAGGAACTACTAGGAAGTTGACAAGAAAAAAAAAACAGACCTGGAAGCCTTGTCCTACATCATCTATTTGTATCTCTGTTACCAGCTATTGTAAGACTGGTGTGGCATTGCTTCGTGGAAGCACGGTGCAGGAGTTGCCTGTTACTATTGTCTAGTAATAGTAGATGCCAGCTTTCAGAGTCTTTTGAAATTAGAGCCACAGTGTTCCCCTGAGCTGCTCACTGAAGACCTGAAGCACATGAGGCCATTTGCAGAAGCGTTGCTGCCTGGCTTTCCCTATAGCAAGGGTTCACTACCTTGGCCTCCTTCATTCTTTCCAGAGCTCTGATATTGCTTTAAGCTATGCCAAGTTCTGCCATTTGTCTTAGCAAAGGTTGTTGCAAATACTTGGTGGAGTGTTTGCTCCATGATGATGGTACAGCAGTTTATGCTGTCTTAACAGGGGATCTGTACCTGGTGGTGCCTGGTGGAGCTGCTAATGTGTACATGAGAGGAACATAGCAGATCTTCCCACACAAGAACTGAAGGAAGTGTGGCATGAGGCTAAACACACGCTCTTTTTTAACAGACTGTTTCTTCCTTAGCCCCTACAGGTGTGATTTCCTCATTCTGTGGTATTGTTTTAGTCTTGTTGCCAAATTATCCAAGCTGAACATAACTTCATTTCTTATATGGTCTGATATGGCTTTGGCTGTACATATCCCTGTTCTAATAGTACCTTTTGTGCTTTTTTTTTTTTTAAATGTGAACTGCTAGTAAGCCAATACTAACTTGCTGGAATTATATCAAAATATTTGAAAATTCTTTCTCTCATTTACAAGTTAGTGGCTTATTGCTGCTTCAAACCACTCACCACCATTAAGGCATGACTGTCACCTCCAGTTCTTCCTCTGCTTATAAACATGGCATGAATAGTATCATGAGCATCAACAGCATAAGACGTGAAAGGCAAAAATGTCACTTCTGACTGTTGAGAATGACTTCCTGGGGTCAGTCTAACTCAGTGATTTTGGCTGTTTCACAAACATCTAGCATAGTCCTGTTGTACAGAAATGAGCTTGGTAGAAGAAGTAGTGTTTGTGTTGTACTGTTGTTCACCCAGTTTCCAGTTAGTGACTATGATGTGTTTAGCCTATAAACATTTGCTTGTAACTAAATACATGCTAAGGTGTTGCTGTGCTCTCCGAGATGAATGAACTGTTTACTGTATACCCAGAAAAACCTGTGCCTCTTTCCATCCCACTTCGATTCCCTGTCCTTAAGGACATGAGCCTGAAGCCTGAGATCTCCTTACCTCAGCCTTCTGCAAGCCTGTTACAGAAGCATTGTACTTTTCTGATTTTTTCAGTTTTCCATATATATATTCCCTTGTGCTGAGAGATAATGTTGTCAGCTAAGGCTTTTCAAACAGGTGAAAGGATAACTTATACTGTTTGCCCTTGAATATTCTTAAGCAGGGAGCCTGAAATGCATTGGATAGTTGATATCAAGGGACAGACGTTCTCAGAAAATATGGCATCAAAGTATTTGTTAATAACTTTGAGGCCCAAATATGAAAACCTTTGACAGAGATGACTGGTGCTTTATGTATTATTTTACTGTTGGAAAATTAGGGCCCGGCTGCCTAGCAGACTGGTTAAGCTAGGAGGGAAAACAAAAATACACCTCTTTTCCCTGGAATTAGTCTAGTATTTATACGTTCAATTTGTTTCCCAGGCTGTACAGAGCCCATCTTCAGTGGCAGGAGTACAGTGCCTCTTGCCCAGATTAGTTGATACTTTGGGTGTGCTGGTGGGAAGTGGGGTACACAGGTTTGAATTCCCCCAGGCTGAAGAGGCTACTGAAGCTAAGTCTCCTGATACTCAGACAATGGTAGAGAGGGAAGTTTCTTTCAGCTTTTTTTT
>VXAA01005682.1:309705-356343 GCA_013399115.1 Anseranas semipalmata | reverse complement strand
TTTTTTTCTTTAATTAGTGAGTTCGTAGTCTAGGTCTGCATGGAGCAAGAGCATGTTAGTGGCTGGTAAAGCTTCACAGAGGTTCCCACCCCAGAGAGGGCTTCAGAGTGATGCTTCTTCTCTCCCTCTAGGATGTCATGGGCATTTCTTCCCTTAGCATGGTAGGTAGTGGAGATCCCTCTCTTTAGGACCTATGCTCCTTCATACATTGAATAAGGAGAGTTTGCCATTATCTTGGCACTGAGATTTCTACCTCCCAGACTTCAGCTTAAATATTAAACATCAGTTTTGGTTTTTTTTTTGATCTAGCATTTCTGTTCCAGCTAACAGACTATTATATAGTACAGCAGCATAAATTTGTATTCTTATGGTACCATGCCTTGATCTCATTTATGGAAATCTGTCACAGACTGGTATGTATAAAGCAGGAGTTCTTTGCTGAAGTAGAGCTGATGAATTGAGATACAATACATGAAGTCTTTAAAATAAGTACCGAGTAACTCTGCTTTCAGGGTGATTTTTAAGATGCTCATCAAGGGAAAAATACCAGTCCATTCACATTCCTCTGTACAGGAAGATGGGCTTGTGAAATGGGAAGACAGCATAGTCAGAGACCATTGAACCCACCTTCATTAACTACTGAGGTAGTTAATGCCAAGACAAAAAGAAGGAGCAGGAATTAGTCCTGGTTTAAATCCCCACCTACTGTTACCTTGGTTCTCTTTTCGTAGGATGAATAGACAGAAGGGTTCAGATGATCACCTTGATGCATGTAATACCATTTCAGATAGATTTTAAGAGCTGTATAGAGGTCATTAGGATCTTTTCAAACTTTGTCATGGGAAAACAAAATTTTGACCACACCAGGCAACACATCTGTGAGGTACTCTATTTACAAGGAAAGTGACATTGTCGAGCAATGAAGGACTTGATGCCTCAGTGGACCACCATGCCCTGAGTGAGTTGCTTGCATCTCTTGGCAGATTCCATGCACTGCAGCAGTGAACGATGTGGTGTGAGCACCTATGATGGCAGATGCAGATACTGCAGTAACAAAAAGCTCATGGAAAGCAGTATCATTGTGGTGAGTGTGGTATTTTATATCCATACCTGTTTCCTGAAATAGTAATAGAATGTGATCAAATATTGATGAATTAAATATGTGCTATTAATATGATACATAATGCAGAAAAGCTTTTTAATGCTTACTGCCTCTTTTTAATTAAGAAACTACGGAAGCACTAGCCTACTACAGAGCTCTAACTCAAGGGGCCATGTGATTGTTAAGAAGATCAAGATTGTTCTGGAGTTTGTAAGTCATTAAGGGAAAGTACTTAGTAATTCAGTTCATACATGTACAATTCTGCATAGATTTGCAAGATGAGTCAGGTTCACTAATCCTAAATGATGTATTTCTTAATCAGTTTCAGTGTATATTCCTACACCTTCTTAGGAATACAGTATAAAGTTATCTGCATGAGAACAGATGAGGAATTGCTCCATGTAGTGTCAGAAGTTGTTGTGAACTGGTTTGATTATACCTGAATATTATCAAATTTTTATAAAAACCATCAGCAAAGCTCTTAGAAGTGTCTTGCAAGCATCCTTGTAATTAATCTTCCATTTATTTTGCTTATGAAAACTTATAAACATCTAATGTAATTAATTTGCTGAATTTACAGCCAAGAAAACTATCTGGAGTAAAGCTGAACTTATTTCATATATTACAGAGGTAGTCTGAGACCATTAACTTCTACCTATCAGCCTACTAGATTATGTAATTTTGTTCCTTGATTACAGAAGTTTCCACTTAGGAAACTCTTTTTGTCTTTAGAAAGGCAGAAAGATCACTTTTTTTTCCCCATTCCCTAGGGAAATGGACGTTTTCTGAAGTAGAAGCTAAACCAGAGATCCTTCTTTTCTTACCTAGCAGATAACTCCTCACTGGACATGGTGTTAAGCATTTTTCCCATCAGCCATAAAAGAACTTGAAGTTCTGATGAAGTCTGATGGTGTCACAAAACCACTATGTGTCTAATACCATCTAATCCAGCAGCAAATACTGGGGACTTCTTTTTCAACTGGTAGTGCAAATTACCCATGTGTTTCCTGAAAATCTGCTGGTACAGAACCTGAGTTCTGGGCAGAGTGGCTGTTGAACAAAAATTTATCTGTCTGTTAGCCAGCAGTGTAACGTTCTAGGATCAAAGTGGAATAGGCTTAATGCAATATCTTCATTGGCACTTGATGAAACTGATTTTCAGTGTTCTTTGGAAGTTGTGTCTATTCTGTCTAAAAGTTATTGACATGACTATAAATGCTGCAAGACAAGTCTTGTCCAGAGGAGACCTGTATCTTTCATACAAATGAGCTAGTGTGGAATCTAGATTAAAATTTCCACATTCACAATGAACCTGAACAAGTCAGAAGTGGTGGCCATTGGATTCATGTCTACTTACATGGAATTTTGGAAGATCCCTCACCTTCTGGTGTACATGACAAAAATCAGTGTGCTCAATATATCAGCACTTTAGATGAGTAAAGTATTATTTTAAAGATCTATAATTAACACCACTGATTAGTTTCTATTTGTACTCTTATTGCTAGTATATAGGCAAATGCAAGATTATTAACATTGCATACTAAAAGAACCATTTAATTCTAAAAAGATCATTTGACTTCATCTCTTGGAGATAAATGAGGCTCAGATCTGCAAACACACACACAGTTTAATTCAGAAGGCAAAGGTATGCTTTACAAGGAGAAATACTGACTATCAGTCCCTTGAGGCTGCAGTGATATCAAGCAGCTGAAGTCTGAAGACTGAATATTACTTGGATGACCCAAATAATCGGTGAAAACCTCTTGTTGAGTGCTCTGGCATAACAGCAACCAAGAACTGACACCAGCTACATAATTTAGTCTTCCTACTGAAGTGGCAACTTTCCCCACTGGGAGACTGTCAAGTGAGTACTTCAAGCTCAAATTTCTCTCTTGAGAATCTCAGAGGCAAGTTGATCTGACTCCTGCCTGACATTTTTGTCAAATTTGATTGTATTGTTAAAAGTAGCATCTCTGAAAAGGGAAAGCTATGTTGCACATAGAGATAAATCATTCATTCCAATGCTTCAACAAAATCTGTTTATTAGTTGTGTAATTTGGATTATTACTATCCAAAGTCACAATAACTTACATCTCTGTGTTTTCGGATTGCTGCCTGGATGGCCAAATTCTCAGCCTGCTTTTAGGTAAAGGGGTAGTCTGTGCTTGAGCAACCTTGGTGGATGAAGGCAGTGGACCTAATCTTTCTGGATTTTGGTAAGGCCTTTGATACTGACTTGCAACTGTTAACTAAGTATGATAATTGTAAATCCCTTTAAAGCACTATGATCAAATCTATTGTTATCTCAACCCTTCGAGCCCCACGTTGGGTGCCAAATAGGATGCCTCTTGGCATCCTTCTGGACAAATTGTCCAACTGTGAGATAAACAGGTTCATGCTATGCTGGGTGATGAACTGGCTTGATGGTAGAGCTCAAAAGGTTGTAGTAAATGGAGCTACATCTGGCTGGCAGATGGTCACCGGTGGTGTTCCCTAGGGCTCAATTCTAAGCCCAGTTCTGTTCAACATGTTTATCAATGATCTGGATGCAGGAGTGGAATGCATACTCAGCAAGTTTGCTGAAGATACCGAACTGGGAGGTGCTGCTGACTCCCTGAATGGATGAGAGGCCTTGCAGAGGGATCTAGATAGATTGCAGCATTGGGCCATCAGAAACAGCATGAAGTTCAACAAAGGAAAATGCCAGTCTCTGCACGTGAGACGGAGTAATGCTGGACACAGGTACAGACTGGGAGACAAGTGGCTGGAGAGCAGCTCAGCAGAAAAGGATCTGGGGGTGCTGGACAATAGCAGGTTCAACATGAGCCAGCAGCGTGCCCTGGCAGCCAAAAAAGCAAACTGCATTTTGGGGTGCATTAAACACAGCACAGCCAGCTGGCCTAAAAGAGGTGATTCTCTTGCTATATTTAGCATTGGTGCAGCCTCACCTTGAACATTGTGTGCAGTTCTGGGCTCCACAGTACAAGAAGGATGTTAAGGTCCTTGAAAGCATCCAGAGGAGGGCAACAGAGGTGGTAAAAGGGCTGGAAGGCATGTCCTGTGAGGAGAGGCTGAGGACACTCGGTTTATCTGGTCTGGAGAAAAGAAGGCAGACAGGTGACCTCATGGCTCTCTGCAACTTCCTGAGCAGGGGAGGCAGAGAGGAAGGTGCCGGTCTCTTCTCCCTTGTAACCAATGACAAGACACAGGGGAAAGGCACAGAGCTGCACCAAGGGAGGTTCAGACTGGACATTAGGAAAAACTTATTTACCATGAGGGTGGTCAAACACTGGAACAGGCTTCCTGGAGAAGTAGTTGATGCCCCATGCCTGTCAGTGTTCAAGAGGCATTTGGACAATGCCCTCATTAATATCCTTTAGCTTTTGGTTAGCCTGAAGAGGTCAGGCAGTTGGACTAGATGATCTTTGAAGGTCCCTTCCAACTGAACTACTCTAGTCTACTCTACTCCTATTCTATTCTATTCTATTCTATTCTATTCTATTCTATTCTATTCTATTCTATTCTATTCTATTCTGGGCTAAATTAATACCTTACAAACATTCTGCAGAACAGGGACCAGAGTGTGTCCCTCACACATCGAAACGCAATTTCTGCTGTCAAGCTGCAATAGTAATGAGCCTCTCTGAGGAGAGGAAAATACACAAGATGATCTCTTTTTTCTTTGCCCTCCTTCTCCAAGCAGACAGAAAAAAACCTTTCTCTTTTGAAAAAAAAGAGCAGTCAGTGAGCTTGAGATATGTCAGTCTGTGATCTTTCCTAACCTGCTTTAGGATGTGAACATGAGGGCCAGCACTGCCAAGGACAATAGCACAGCTGCTTGCAGAGTAAAGTGCCTCTCTTTCTCTTAACTAAGGTCTAGCTAATGCAGTCAAGATGAATGAAAAGACAGGCAGAGTCCAAATAGCCACTTCAGTGACTCTGCTGAAAACTGAGCTAAATCTTATGTCATTCAAGTTTGTGAAAAGGCAAAGGCAGAACAGAAGAGGATCATTGCTCTGTTTATTCCTTGCTCTATATATTTGTAACTCTTCATGCTACGGGATTGCTTATACTCACTTCCTACTCTCCAAACTCAAGCCCTTGCACTGTGGAAGCCTTTGTCTTCACCACCTCTCCTGAGGCAAAGCCATTCAAGTCTTCCTCTCAAATACTGCAACATTTTTTTCCTCTCTCTACTTGCCTCCCAGATGGGGATTATTTGGAGAACTCAATCTCCACGAGACATTTTTAATTTTTGGTATCACTTTTACTAACAAACGTTTGCAAGAGTGTGTGCCATTTGCTGCTACGTAGCTGTGTTTAAAAACATAATAAAAGGTATTAATGGGTAGCTCGTGACTTCTGTCTGCCCAGCATACCTAGGAGAAGAAGGTTTAGGCAAGCTGCAAGTGCCAGGCTTCAAGCTGTGCCTTGATAGCCCAACATTTCAACCTTCCATGGAAAGGTTTCAAAGAGAAACTACTTTGTAAATGTGGAAAAATGCAAGGAAAAGTTCGTGAATATTCTTTTTTCCTTAACAGGATGGTAAAGTTAAGTCTTTTATTGATTTAGTATAAAATCTACTTTAAAATTAAATTGCTCTATTCCTTTTCCTGAGTCATACAGGATTCTTTTAGCATGATATAAGTGAGGAAACAGTGACCATTCTCAGGATAACCTTAGCTTTCTGGGACTGGGAGAGTAAAAGGAAGGTCCCAGATTTGTCCAGATAAGTAAGGGATGAAGCAGGCTTATGGTGGAAGTTAAGTGTTTACCAGCTACAGGGACCGAGCAAATTGTCCGTTCACTGAAAGACCTATTCTTTCTGGGATTATCTAGGGATTGACTTCAAAGCAATGTTTAGTTTCTGGCATCTGGAAGAGGCGGTCCATTTGTACATGTTTAACATTCTTATTGGAAACTCTGTGTTGCGGTATTGCTACAATAAGCCAACATATATAAAAGATTGCCATTATCACAAATTAAACTCCAAGCTCAATCCCTAAGAGCATCTGGACTTTTAAAGTAATTCACTCTTCAGAACACTGAAATAAATGTCACTGTATGTTGGCTATTTCTGCGTGTCCCCATCTCAGAGTGACAGCATGTACCTGCAAACCAGAAATTGATGTTGGCTTGGATCTTGAATTTCGGTTGTGATTGTCAAAGATAGATAACTTTAATTCAGTCATAAAGTTGTCATTTGCTGAGACACAGTAGGGGTAATTCATCAACTGTTCTATGGCCATTAAGAGAGCAATCTGTGTTTGGACTATGCCCTTGTGGCTTCAGCCTTGGCAAACACAGGGTTTAGCTCTCTAATTCTTGGTTAAGGCAAGCTGAATCATTTCATTATTTTATGGCTACCGTGGCTTGGCTGATATCTGGGATGGGACTGTCCTGAATAAACATAGTTGTCTAAACGATGGTTATCTACATCAAAGCAAGTCACCTTGGATTCCTCTTTATACTCAACTTTATACTCAACAGAGGTCCAATGGTGGAACACAGAGTGTAAACATTCTCATTTTAAGGTCATTGCCTATGCTAGAGGAATTTTTTTGTAAATTGCATTAATGCCTTGGTAAAATGAGCAAGAGTGCTCCTACACATGTCTACAATGTGGATGTCTGTATCTTCATGTCAAAACTTAGATGAGATACATTCTACTTGATGGTGATGATAATGATGAGAGCAGGATACACTCAAGGCTTTTATCCATTTCCATTAACTGAACTTGAGCAGTTGAGGGATTATAAATTTATGGTTGTCCCTGTCTGTAGTAATCTGTGCTTTTCTCTTGAATTAGAATATAGGTAATTTGCAGGACATCAAGTGTTATTATCCAACCATACCTTGAAACACTGGTCAGCATTCCATCTTCTGCATTCAGGACATAAAGCCATGTATCATTTTCTTAATCTTTCAGTCATTTTTCTCTTTGTAGTTCTACTATCCAGATGATGTTTTGGCCCTAAGTACCTGCTGCTTTGTATCTCTGTAATCACTGGGGAACTAATAAATATAGTAGATGAAATAATCTCAGAAAGGCAATCTATAGTAATCTGACTTTTTCTCTTCCTTTTTTTTTTTAAAGCTATATTCCAAAGACTGTAAATCCTGATTGTAATCACTTTATATAATTTTGAAAAAGTACAGATAACCCTAGACAGAGGAATGATGCCTTTAAAATTCTCATGTCTTTATTTTATTTCTTAACGAAAGCTGATAATGTTCTTCTGCTGAGGGGAAAATAGCTTTCAAAGTTGCAGAAATCATGCTGCCACTTCCTTTGGTGAGAGTAGGAGGTGTTTAATATTTGGGATTTTTTTTGCAGGTACCTAACTCCACGAAATGTTCAGCGGTCCTATATGACCAATATATGTTGTACTGGGTCAGGCTGGGATGGATTTAATTTTCTTCACAGCGGCCCATATGGTGCTTAGTTGCTGTCTGGGGTCAACCCACCACAGACCAACACAAGTAAATTTGACTGGTTGACCACATCGTTGAAAATGCAGAGGTAAGTGCTGCAGTGCATGAATCCTTGGCTGAATTTTCCAGACACCAGATAATAAAATGCTATACGATATGTGAACTTGCTTGTTAGTAATTTATTTTGCCTGCCTGACAGGCAGAGCTGTGCAAAATGAATTTCAATTTCTCTGCTAATTGCTTTTATCTGTTTAATATCAACTGATTTCATGAGATATCCATTAGATTATGTTAACAAACTAAAAAGACTAGATGTTTTACTCAGCTGAAGGCCAAATTTTCCTTCTTCCAATAAGACTCTAGAAATATCTGTGACTTCATGTTGTGCTCCTTGTTTCTCTGCAACAAGAAGTGTTAACATGGTTCTTGTCTGGGGTGTTATGAAAGCTTCTCTCTTACCACTAGGCCTGTTTCTGAGAGGAGCTAAATCCAAGGTAAAAACTTTTTTTTTTTTTTTCTCATGCCCCAGGTTATTTCTGTACAATTAAATCTAATCTTTAGTTATCTGATTTTACACAGTGGAATCAGAAAAGTCATTAAGAGTTTTCTTAAATTAATTTTCTGTGAAATGCATTTTAAGTGTCTTTCAAGCCCTTTTTATCCTAAGGTTGACATGTGGGAATTTTTTTAAGTTCTTTCTCTTTTCCTTCCAGCCATTAAAGTTCATGAAGAGAAAATAAAACAAGATAGTGAATCTTTGTCAGCCGTCTGAGGCACCTCTTTATCTTCAGTTGCACTTCAAGATGCAATGGTATCATGGCACAAAACAGGAAAAGGAAGGAGAAAGGAACAAAGCATTGCTTACTTCCCAGGGTTTTCCATCAGCTTTCATTCTGAACATTTTTGATTTATCACGTGTACTTAACCCATTGTTCCCTTTGTGATCTTCCAGTTTAAAGCATGTTGCTCTACACAGCTGTTTCAACTTTGGAGCCCTTTAGCTCACTGAATTTAGAGTATTTCTTTAATTACTGATAATGTGCTAAGAAGAAGTGGCAAGTGCAGTCAGCAGCTCTCCACAGACCTTTGTGAAAGATAAGAAATCTTATCCACACAAAGAGGATATGGATAGACAGCTACAAAGGTATCCAGCTTCAAGCGAGCAGTGAGTTCAGGCCACCTACAGCCCAGTGCCATTGGAACCAAGTTCTCTACATAAGCTGACAGCACAGACCAGTTATCATGACATCTAAGCCATGTTCCTGTATTGATATTTTAAATATGGCACATCATGTCCACAATTTTGGGAAGGTGCTGCAGTATTTGAGAAAGCTGGTGCCAAACCAGCACCCTAGTCCTCAGCCACCCAGTCAGCTGTATAGGCAATTGAAGAGGGTGTAAGCAGTCACCATCTGATTTTTCTAATTTCCAGGCAGTATCTGTTCCAAGTAACCCAAGTACTCTCCTCCTACTTCTGATTTTAATGTGATTGATTCTCTGCCTGTGGCTTCCTTTGAACTTTTTTTTCACCCAAGTGGGAAGGATATGCAACAACTCCAGTAAAGATTATTGCAGGTCTTTTGGCCTTGGCTGTCACTCAGAAGCTGTTGTTGATAAAGTATATGTAATCTTCCTGCAGTCTGTAATGTTAGTTTACCTCAAACGTACCCTCTAATGGATCATGATCCCACTGTGTGACCAGGCTACGCACAGAAGAGGGAACGTGTCAAAACACATGCTGAGCCACTCTCTCACTGGACTGGATGCTGAGAATATCCCCCCACGACCACCATTTTGCCTTTTGTTACTTGTCTCTTGATTACATGCACTTTGCTGTCCCATTTTTGGAGATGGTTCAGTGACCTGCTGTCCAGAGTCACAATGCTCTGAGGAAATGCAAAGAAGGTAGTCACGACCCTCCTATTCATACTACATTTATGCTCTACAGTACAATGATATTTTCGTTCCCTCCCTAGGGTGGTGCTTCTATTCTGCTGTAATGACAAAAACATATAGGCTTAGCTTCACATCACTTAACTTTAGCCATTCATTAATTAATTAGTTGAGCTAAGTGTATCTGGAACTGAATTTGTCTTTCCATTGACTACAGAGAGAACACAAATCTTAAACTTAAACCACCTGCCTGTACAGATTTTGGTCTTGCAGAATCAAGGAGTGATTATCCCACACTTAGGAATGCCCATATCCTCTCTTGGGGTTTCATGCTGCAGATCATTAGCTTAATAGCTTTTTGGTGGGCAGTAGTCAGTACTGGCACCATTTAATATCCTTATTGAGGATGGAAGCAGGTATAAAATCCCTGCCAATAAAACCTGCACATAACACAAAGACTTGCAGAATGACAGTCTAAATATATACAATATTTTGCTAAATAAATAAAGTCTAAATTAAGTCTCAATAAATACAATATACTGCAGCACCTTTCCAAAATTGTGGACATATAAATAATGACAGATAAATAATGGGCAATAAATAATGACAGATTAAGGGCTAGTAGGGCAGAGTGAGCTGGACTTGGTAACATATAAAATGTGCTACAGTATGCATATAAAATAGGATTCTGGAAAATGGTGATTTTAAAAGGATTTTGACCAAACCATATTCTAAACTCCAGTCTAACAGTGTGACAAACAGAGCTAACATGATTCTTGAGAGTGTTAAGAGGAGTAGAGAGAGTGCCATCTCTTTATATTATTAAGGATGCTGGATGCACAGTATAGATCTGTTGCATATCTTGTACAGGTTCAAGAGAAGGTTCATCACAGAGATGCACAGATTTTCTGAGGGGATGTCTCTCAGCGAGGCGCATGCATATCTTGAGTTGTACATAGAAAGAAGGCTTGAGAAGCAAGCTGAACACAGTATAATCATCTCACCTTCAATGCAGATACACTGCAAAGATACTATTATATTTGAAATCGCTTCTTATACTAAGACATAACAATGGCCTCTGTCTGAAAGCTGAAACTGGAAAAAATCAAAATAGGAGTGAGGTACACTACCTGAGTGAGTGAAATTAATAAAACAGGATAGAAATTCTCTGTATCTTGTTTCAAAGTCAGTACTAGTTGTTTTTCATTATCAGGCCTCTGGAAGACATGTTTTTGTCAACCTCAAATTATCTTTGCCATTTGCAGGCTCTACTGAGTGAAGTTGAATGATTTAGAAAATACAGAAAACTTGCAAGATAATAAATTCTATGATTTTACTGCAGAAAAATCACCCCTTGTGGTTTTCTTAAAATCCCTGTTCCTGTCTTTTCCTGGGAGTGGAATATCTGTTTCAATTTCAGTATTTTTTTCCAAAAGCAGTTGGGTTTCACAAATATTTTTGCTGATAACCTGCAGGTATTTTTTTGTTCTTCTGGAAATAAGAGCAATCTAAAGGAAATCTTTCATTCTTTCACAGTTCCATAGTCATCTGGTGTGGTTTCATTGAACTCCTATCACAGTATGAAGGAGACTGTGACTCTTTAAAGGCACCTTTTGCTTTGATGGTGATCACATTCCCTCCAACCTTCCCAGTTTCCTGGAGTCTAGAACCAATAAGTAAATAAACAAACAAACAAACAAACAAAAAACACAAAATAAAATAAAATAAAATAAAATAAAATAAAATAAAATAATCAAATTATGTGATCTCTCCCAGAAACCTGAGCAAACTCTTGGGGAATTGAATGTCTTGTAAAGAGAAAAGTAGCACTGACGGGAAATGCAAACATTTCAGAGCACGCGGTCTTGAAGAGCTCTTAGCATCTGCAGTACTTAGTTTCCCACTGAGGATAGAATGTGGTGTATCATCTATTAAAGTCAGTGGCTGTTATTTATGAAGTATGAAAGACATTTTCCACCATTATCAGGTCACTGCACTCCACTGTTGTCTTTTACAACTGCCTTGTGAATACTTTGCAGGATGTTCTATAAGTGTGTTGAACTGTCACATGGACCCTGCACTTCCGTACAGAATGCACTTCATGAGGAGAAGGTAACGGTATATATTAGACCATCTTCATAATACGAATTATTGCTAAGGGCAATGGTGAATTCCCCTTTTCAGCTTTCACTGTTGGGCAGAGCGTTACTGAGCTCTAAATGGGAAGCTGAACACAAATAGGGCTACATGCTTTTGGCATGTGTACTGGCTCTGCAAAGAAAACCAGGTGCATAATAATACTTAGAACTGTTGGGTTTCTGCCCACCAGCTGCATTTACTGCCAAAGCTGCTCATGACCAGACAAGTTGGAATACAAGATTCAAACATCCCACCAGCTTCAGGCCTGACAGCAAACCCAGGAGAGAGGCAGATTGATTGGCCTGTAGCAGGACTCTTCCAGAGTCCGGAGGTACTTTGTGCTGCTCTTTAAACTGGTAACTGAAGAATGAAAATCATACAACACCCTTGCTGCTTGAATCTTGTTATCCTCTGCTGAGATGCTTCTTGCAAGAGAAGGTGAATCTGCAGAACATATTGTCACTGTACGGTGTCACCCTGCACATCACAATGACACCATCCTGTTTCATAGGGAGATAAGAAAGGGTTGTAAAAGTTTAATGTAAAGCCCTATCTTGTGTCAGAGAAGCCAGACTTTCACGTGGATTTGGTACTGAGACAAAAACAACCATGGGTGCAGAAGCCAAAGGTGATGAGAAACAGCAAAATACAATGTCCTGCTAATCCCTGAGGTGATACCAGTTGTTGCCTGTTTGCCCAATGTTAAAGGAAACAGAAGACCTTATCCTGAGCTTGCACCCCCGCTGCCTGAAAGCAGCCAAGGTCACTACATGCACTACATGCTGTAGACACAGCACAGTCGTGTGAATGTTGCCTGAAGAGGATGCTGTATATGACCGCTCCACCTGCAGATTGGAAGACATTCACACCTGCAAAGAAGTCCCTGCAGATCAGCAGTATGCTGTGCAAACAGCTGCAGAGCACGCTTGTATTTACCTGGCCATAAAACTGCACAATCGAAACTTCTGCCAAGCTGATTGAGGATAAACTGCAAGCCTGAAGGAAACATCCAGGAATTCCCAGAGCTACTGACAGGCTGAGCAAGCTGAAACAACTCCACCCGATCAATCTCAAGAAAAGTATTTGCGGCGCTGGTAGTTCTGTGCCCTTTGTGAGAAGCTGTTAGGAACCTGCTCCAGAGACTGGCCTGCCAAAGCTGCAAATTTCTTTCCAGATCTGTCTTTTCAAAAGTGACAGGCAATAATATAATGTATGTGCATTCTTGCTATGGCAAGGGTCCTTATATCTGTGGCTTGGTGACCTTTTTTTTTTCCTGAGTATCACTAGCATGTTCTGAACTCTATGTGATTGTCTTGCTCAGTGCTGCTTTAAGATTTTTTGTGGAGAGCAGTTTTGCAAGCAGTTTTTATTGCAGACATCGTTAATTTTACAATTCATACAAACTAAGACAAAATGAACTCTTCAGACTTCATGCCTTACACAGATAAGTCTGAAAGAAGGACCATGACAAGAAAATCTTATTAGAAGTCCCCTAAGGATGTTCTGTTACACCTCTACAAAGGTAAAGTTGAACCAACAAGTGGTGTTTATTCTGAGAAATTGAAAACTTTAGACACGTGGCTTACCAAAATCTTTTTTTTTTTTTTTTAACATAATATGAATGCTCATGTTTCATTTAGACTTTGATTCTGGTCACAAGATTTTCAAGAATGGTTAATGGAAAGCGGTTGTGTGCTAAAGATGGGTCAGGTCAGAGCTCAGGGAACACATACTGGAGCCAGCTGGATTATTATTGTACAGGCATGTCTCAGAGTAGAAAAGGAGTCTGAAATAAATTATTCAATGGTTTCTTCCAAATGTCAGCTCTTTTGAAATTGTTCTTGGTATGTACATGAATTTTCATTAAAACATTGTTTCTTTGCTTTCTAGATGCAGAATTTCATCCATTTGGTTAAAGTCTTGAATTCATCTTTCTCATGGTAGAACAGAAATGATAATTAAAATATTAAAACTTAGCTTACCTTTTAACATTATTTCCATAGTAAAGATACCGTCTTTAGCAAAACTGCTTGAGTCAGAAGGCTGACAGATGGGTTATTAGTAAGTGTATGTAATAGCAGAGACTTGACACTCCCAAATGAAGCAAACTACACAGGCATTTTCCTCACAAAATAGGCTACTCCCTGCAGTTTCATTTCCAGTCTTTGCCCAGTCTACTATTCCTTCTCTCCCTGCGTGATATTCTGTGTCTTCATAGTTGTTGCCTTCTTACTCTTGCAGATAAGGTAGTAAATGATTTCTTCCCTTCGTCTCTATACCTATTTCTATTATTTCTATTTTAAAATGGTATAGAACAATTTTTTATAAGATAATGTCATCTATGTATTTATATGTATATATATGCAGTATATACATATTAATATATAAAAACCACATCTCATCTAGTTCTTTTATGTATTCTTCTATTTTTCACAGGAAATTGATTTCTAAATTCCCAAAATATGATCAACCACCTTGCTGGATGTGGTGAAGTACTGCTTCTGAAGGAGAAAAGGAAACAACAGTTTTACTAGCATAATCCAAAGGGAACTCTTTTGCAATCTGTTCCTAAGTGTCCCTACATATGTAACACATAGAAAACAACATTTTCTAATGGTGGCATGTGCCACTTTGTTGTGACTAATGGGAAATTTGCCTCAGAAATCAATTCACAAGCACTGCACTTTGACATCTCAATCTTCATCCTGCAGTAATTCACTTTTCCCATACCTGGAGCCATTATCAATTCAGGAGAGTAAAACAGCCTAGCTGAGGCTGAACAGAAGCAGCAGCTGGAACCAAACATAAGCAGGGCTGGATCTACGTCCTGTTCTTCCACTCTGCTCACCCAGGCAGCCAAAGCCAAGCTCAGATAAGTGACTTTGCAGTTTTGGAGAGAGGCTGATGATGGTGGGCTGGATTCCCAGAGGCAATGGATGTTCAGTGCTCTGGTCCTTGGCTGAACATCAGCAAGAAGCAGAAAATGTCAGAGGGAGGGAGTGAAGGTCACCTAGGGAGACGAGGGGATGCTTAGTAAATCAGAGTTTAAGATGTGGCAGATGAAGGAGTAAGGCTAGCTTACAGTGATGCAGAAGAAAAAAGTAGAGGAAGAAATGTGAGTTAATAAGAAGGTAAGAAATCATGGTTTTGAGAAGTTGATTCCACAGGGACAAAAAAATATTTCTGGAGCATCTGAAATACAAAGTGGGGGGGGTGGAGGGTGAAATGTCTGGGAGACTGGGGAGAAAGAGATTGGAGTTGAACAGGGTGAGGGGATTCAATGATCTGCTGGAAGTAGGGAAGAGATGAGGTCACTTTTGGATGTTGGCAGCAAACAAAAAAGGAATAGTACAAGCATCAAGAGCTCTGCTCGAATAGTCTGAGCGGCTGGGGAAAACCTGCCAAACACAGTTTCAAAAATCCAAAGAAAAAAGAGCTGGGAGTTATCCAGGCAGGATTCAAGGACTTCTCTGTGTAGTTGCTGAAGAGGATGTTGTCAAGGACTGAAAGCTGTGTATATATATTTAAATATTAACTAAACTACTGCCCTTGCCTTCTGCTGGAGCTAAATGCTTTTGGTCTGGGTTTTGAGCCTGCTTCTCTTTCCACTGCAGCATCTGAGGGCTGGAGCTGGGAGACCTGACTAATGGCACTGATCACTGCAAAGGGGGAAAGTCACATCTCAAAGCAATTTTCAACATCCCAACAGATACCACCGGGTTGGCAGGCCATACCCTGTGCTGTCTATCACAGTGCTTCTTAGTGTTTCCTTTCCTTTCCTTTCCTTTCCTTTCCTTTCCTTTCCTTTCCTTTCCTTTCCTTTCCTTTCCTTTCCTTTCCTTTCCTTTCCTTTCCTTTCCTTTCCTCTTCTACACTTCTACTCACGTGAGGTTTTTTCTTCAGATCTGAAATGGAAGCAATGGTCTGGAAACCTTAGGTCAGGTTGCAAATAACAAGATTTTCTCATAGGAATTTCTTACTGCTGTTGAGATGTATTTGTTGTTGCTCTCTGCTGCCAGTGAAGCACCAACTTTTTTCCTCTGCATTTTAGACTCCAGATTTTTTATAATCACACAGCACAGTAGAAAACTACTGTTTTCTTGGGAGTGAACTTGAAGGGATTTTTTGGTGGCTGGGTTCCATCAGATCAAACCTATGACTGTATAAAATCTGATGTGATGCTGAGGGTGAGCATAGCTCATCACCTTGAGGTTTAGGAAGCTGTGTTAGGTCTATGCCTGGGGAGAGAGAAGTTGGGTGACCCTCTTCTCAATCCTGGTGCCACCTGAGGACACCAGCGCAGGCCTTGTGTCCGAAGCAGTAGGCTGTCCAGGGTGATGCAAGCGGTTACAAGTACTAAAACAGATTAACACTCCTGCTGAAGGACTGTTGCCCCATGACTCTCTGTAAAAGGACCTAGGAATCTCAGGTGTTTTGAAGCTTAATCAGTAGGAGATGCATCCCACTTTAGCTAATACTGGCCAATTATTCAAGCTACCAATGTATTATTTCTGGTGGGCAGTTCTCCATGCCCTTAAAGTTTCTCTAATCTTCTTTTCACTAAATCCCATTCTAAACAATTACTTAAGAGAGAAAGTGGTACTGGGTAGAGCAGGATTAAAATACTGATCTTCTCAATGAGCTGAGACTCAAGAAAATGAAGGTATCTCACAAATATAAAAGTCACCAAGGCTTAGGCTTACTTCTGCTGAGTAGGATTAAAAAGAACTTGACAACCTGCTAATATTTCACCTAAGGCTTTCCTCCCCAACACACTCCCCTGGACAAACACATAAGATAAGGAATTGCAGAAAGCTATTGAAGAAATTCAGGATTACTCCAAATCTGAAGTTTTAAAATGAATCCTTACTGGGGAGAGAGTGAGAGTCATGGACTTTGCACATAAAAAACACTGAATCACATCCATCATGGTTAAAGTTTTGAGACATGGTGAAAACTTGTTATTCAAGGAGACTCCCTTTAAGCCCTTGTTTTATCACCCCTAGGGCATAACAGTCTAAATACTGCTTCCCACCCTTTCACAAGACATGAGCAGTTTGCCCTTGTGAATATACCTGGAAAAATCTGGGCAGTTTCAGTACCTGCTGCAAGTGTTACGTGTGTAGGCAGGGCTGGTCGATAAAAGTCTCACATGTGCCAGCAAAGCTGGCAGACTGTTGCCACAGCACTTTCTTTCTGGGGAAATGAAATTATTTCAAAATCCAGAGGGTCTCTTGCTAAAAAATTGTAATCCAAGTAAGGTGCCACAGCTCTGATAGGAATTGTTGATGAAAATAGCCTGTGACTTCACCTTTGGTGAGCGCAGCTGTGTTCTGAAGTCTTGTCACTGATAAGAAGATTGATCAGCTATGAATTGAAAAAGAAAAAGAAAAAGAAAAAGAAAAAGAAAAAGAAAAAGAAAAAGAGAAAGAAAAAGAAAAAGAAAAAGAAAAAGCTTTGATGACTGTGGGGGGAAAAAAAGAAAAAAACACCTGAAAATGTGTACTCAAAAAGAAGTAAGACCTCATTTATTGATTCAAGTCCACATAGATTTTAAATGTCATATGAGCTCTTTTTTTTTTTTTTTTAATGTTGGGTACTGACTGCACTGACTTTTCTTAAATATTTTTACTTATATATAGTATGGTTAGTCAGAGCTCGAGGTGATGGACCGACAGACTATATCTTCACTATATCAGTTGTGTGATGGCACCAGCTAAGGGGAGGTTGTCCTGTACCATCAGAAGACTGTTAATTTCTGCCGATCAAAAACCACAAAGACATTTAAGAGAGTAGGAGGGTTTGTAAGGACAGTAACAGTATTTATAGACCAGCTGATCTTTAGGGAAAAAAAATGGACAAGCATCTGAGCGCATGGTCTCTTCCAAGGTCTTATTTGCTTTTCTGTCTTTTATGCACACAGGACTGGCAGTGAATCCCTGGGGGCTACTGACCCCGAGACAAAAGCCACATGCGGCCATCCTCTGCCTGAGATCACCCAAACTGTAACAGCAGCCCCAAAGCTTGCAGAGGTTCGCTGTCTGGCCATGACTTCTGCAAGCTGTAGCGGAGCCCTGGTGAGCTGGACTGCTCACTTCTGCGTGGAGGGCTCCCTGTCGGGCATTAAGGCTGGTCACAGCAGTGCTTAGTGCTGAACAGTTGTGGTGCCCAGTGGTTCCAGATGAATTGGGTGTGTGTAGCCTTGCCATTGGTACTCGTGACCATGGCCATTTGTCCTCTCTTCGCTTGCCCAGGTCGCACTCATTGTGCATGGTGTCTCGCTCCTGTCACCCATCACTGTGTCCTACTGCAGCTTCCACCACAGAGTGAGGTCTCCTGAAGACAGGTCCCAGCTCCAGAGGCAGATCTGGTGGGCTGGCAATGGGGCTAAGTAGAGCAGATGGGATGACCATTATCCAAGAAACTTTGAAGTTATTAGTGACATAGTAATACTTTGATATCATTAATATAACACATTCAAATGGGTTTCTGACCCGCTTACGCTGTTCATGTATATGCACACACAGAATGCTTGGTGGGTTATTTGAAAAACACTTCCGAGGCTCTTCAACCTTGGCCTTCTGTTCCTACTTGAAAAATAAAACTACAGAGGCCAAGCTACTGCTCCCTGATTTTGCCCAGTAAAAGGATAGGGATTCTTCCATTTCCGAGACAAACTGTGGCAGAGCTTTCAGCAAACAGAAAAGATTAAAAGCTAAACTAAAGTTTACCTGTGTCTTGCATTCTCACCTCTGTCACCATCCCCCAAAATGAGATTCCTTTAAAATAAACTTGAAGTGAATGATACAATTTGGTTTCTTTCCATTTACCTCTGGGCTTTGAGATTGCTCTAAACTTCTCATCATCAAGGAGGGTGAGAAACACACAATGTTCAGAGAGAAACTGTAAGCCTAGTGCAATTTCTTGGCTTCTGACTCTGGGTTTTGAAAACAAAAGACCTCAAAAAAAAAAAATATATATATATATGAAACACACTGCAGGTTGAAATAAGCACACACAGTTAGCTGCAGTGTGGCCATAAAAAAGGCTGCTGTTCTTTATGAAGCCCAGTGATGTAGGCAGCTTATTATGTAGGAGAAAATGGGTTTTGCTTTTTCTTGATAAATATGACATACGTTATTGTCAAACTGATATACAGAAACAAGTAGCAAAAGACACAGAGAAAGGGCACAGCTCACTGTGAATGAACTTTTTAAAATAAAGAGATGAACAAGGAAAGGCCTTTATGGACAGCGTGAGCAACAGCCATCACGTTGTGTGAGGGCTCCCCAGTCCAGGCAGAGCACACACAAACTGAAAGTGAACTTGGGTGTGATTCCCTGTGGAAATTATTGCTGTCAGTTTGTTTTATGAGTGCCTGAAACCAAAGTGTCTAAACTGGGAGGGGACTCCTATTAACTCACATCTCTACCTTCATCTTATGCTCTAATTCTATGCATCACGCTCAGCATCACCCACTTCTAATAAGCCAGGAGCAACAGATTTTAACAGCATTTTTAGGGGATTCTCTTTCTAAAAGTAACAGAGGCCTGAAGACCTTATCCAGTAATCTTTTTCTCTCCTTTTTGGCCACAAAATATGGCTCATACACAGTTGAACATCGTCAAAACAGAGGCTGAGACAGAAATGCCCTGCGGTTTTTTGATTTGTCTGAAAACGAGGAGTTTGCTATGCCAAATTAGAGGTAGAAATTAATGTAAAATGGGTTTTTCATTTCAGATTATTCCAGTTATGGAAATCCTTGGCAACAGATTCCTCACTTGCTGTTCCCCTGCACAAGCAAGAAATGACCCGACCCTTGGAGAAGACTGGTCTTTAGCTGGATGCATGAGTCTTTCCCTGTCCTGGGCAAAAATCACAGAATCACAGAATCGCAGAATCATTTAAGTTGGAAAGAGACCTCCAAGGTCATCTAGTGCAACCTATTCCTGCTCTGAATTTCTTCCAACCATGCTTAGGTAGAAAACAATTCATGCTCTAGACAACTGGGGTCAGGGTCCCTGGATCCTGCTGGGGCATGCATTGGTCACCCCATCAAGGTGCTGTACCCATATTTCTGTGTATGTCTGTTCCTACTTTGCAACTTGGGTTGGATCTTATTATTTCTCCATTTGTTCACGGAGCATCCTCGAGCCCTCTCAGCCCACCAGCTGTGAAATACAGCTGTGCCAGAATACTTGTAAAATTCCATTTTTGAGAATTTTTCAAGTGGTCAAAATATGTTTATTTTTACAGAAACATCTTTTTATTCCTCTTCTGGATTGCATAACAGGTAGTGTTCGGTTGCATTGTGAAATGCCTGGGCTGGGCTGCTTGCATTTTGCTGCAAACATGGCTGAGTCTGGAGGGAGGACGTCCAAAAGGCTGAGATCAGAAATCAGCAGGTCTTGTTTTAACAAGCCAGCTGAATTCATTACAGGCTTTTTGCTGAGTGTGCAAGCAGCAGCAAAGGAAAAAGCTTTGTCTCTCAAGTCGCGTAACTTCTCCTAGCTCTTCTCCTGTTGCTCATTTCTGACATCATGATTTTAACCTGCTAGATTGAAATCTGCAGATGAATAAGACACCCTCCTCCCTTTTCATGAATGTCTAAGAACAATTTTTCCCACCTCCTGCTGGTCAAAAGACAAATCAGTGCATCTGGTGCAATGTACCTCTTAAAAATGAGGATTTTGTGTACCTGGTCTCAGTTCTACCATTTTGTTAGAGTTTAATTAACGTCATAATTAATATCTAAGGTCCTGATGGTGCTGCCACAGAGCTGTCGGACTCACCGGACTGCTGTAGTAGTGATGCACACTAATGATTAGAGGACTTCTCCGTTCCCATTGTAGATAATGAGAAGTCTAATATTATTACCTGTTACTGTAAATATTTATACATCTTCCAGCTCTGTTGCAACCCCAAGAATAATAAACTATTCTGTTTCCATCTTCTAAGTGTCTTTATGCTTATCACTTAAGCAAATGTTTTGGTTTCGGCTTCCATATTTTCTCTGCTTTTTATGTTCAGACTGGCCCAGGGAGCTTCCGTTCTCCTGAGACAGAGCAGTGAAGGAGAAGAACCTGCTAAAGGTTTTAAGTAGTTGGAGTTACTTCTGGTCGCTAACATCTCCTGCCATATCTGCATCTGTTTTATATCTTATCGCAGAAGTACAGACAACATGGCTGGAAGGGACATTAAGAGGTAACTGTCCCTGAAGGGACGATCACTGACGCCTCACTTCTGATGGATACCTGCATAACCTGTTCTTGACAACTTGCAAGCACAGATATTTCCCAATCTCTCTGAGTTTTTTTTCTAATGAGAATTAACTTTTCTTGCTAAAGTTTAAGCCTATTATTTCTTGTTTTATCATGAGATAATGTTTATTTCCTTTTCTTTTTGCATCATCTGTATAAGCATTTTAAATAATACTAAGTAACTCATCAGTTTTCTCATCCCTGTTTAACAACCTTCCCTCTTCACAGCTCAACTGAAGTATCTTCCCAAGCACCTTCCAGATACCTGATCCTTCCTGTTGCCTTTTTCTGAACTCTCACTGACAAACACCTTGAGACAGGCTTCTCTAACTTGCTCATTTTTCCATTTCTGTAGACGCTTAACACACTATTCAGTAACGACCAGCAGTAAAGGCTTCAATATGTCCCTGCAGCTGGTCCTTTTGCTGGAACCAGTTTAAAATATACTCTTATTCTGAGATGTATAGGACCAGCTTATGAGGATAGTCATGGTCTTTGGCTTTGTTTTCTTAGTCATTGTTCTGGTAGGAGTACAACACTTGTGCACAAGCAGCTCCAAAAGCCTTCCATGTGCAGACCTGCAAGTAGGAGGTAAGGCAAATAACGGCTTATTTATGTGCAGAAGGAGAAGCGGTTTCTTTGTGAGGGAATTAAATGGGATTTGGAGAGAGGGATTTCCAGCTCAGGCATGAACGGATGCAACCAGAGAGCTCTGGGCGCCGCCGCGAAGCGGTGCAAGCAGAGCAGGGCCGGGTGCTGGGCAGCTGGCTCACCTCCGCTGCTCACACGAGCGATGTTCATCCCTCACGGGCATCGCTCGGCTGGGACGGCGGCTGGCTCGGCGGCACGGCCCCACAGCCCCGTGCTGCTGGGGGCAGGCAGCTGCCCCCCCCTAGGGCTGCCTCCAGCGAGTCTCCACCCAGCTGCTGATGGACCACCCCAGCTGCATCCCGTAATTCTGAGAACAGGTGAGCATCCATGGGAAGAAATGCTCAAACTCAGCCTGGAACACTTTCCCTATGACCAGAATATTTCCTTTTGCCACCAAAAAGCAATGCAGAGGCTTGCACTGGCTCCATGCCTCTTCTCCTGACACTTGCAATGTACTCGGTGATGGTCGAGGTAAGATGAGCCCTTAACTATATCAATCACCTGGGAGAAAAGCTAAGGGCATCCGCACGATCTGAATCATGCTGCGAGTTCCCTGGAAGCATCTGCTTATCGCCTGCATTCCACTGACGAGGCTGACAGCAATTACTGCTGAGAACTCAGCAGATAGTTCATGGTTCCCAATGCGCCTTTTCTGCTGCCTGGACACAGGGTTAACGTCGTTGTGTCATAGAGGTTTTAGATGCTGTTTTTACTAAATAAAGTTTTATGCAGTGTGAAGCCACAGGTGACGTGATAGCTTTGGATCCAAAGCTGTAATCAAGATAAAGAGGCTGCTGTGCACCCACAGTGTGAAGCAATCATTACAGACAGAGTTGTCTGAATCATAGGAAATTATGGCTGGAAAGGGCTTCCGCAGATCATCCCTTCTACCTCCCACCCAAATGCTGAATAAACTCTACCTACGACTTCCTGGCAGATATTTGGTTTTTTGTTAAAAGTTTCCAGTGATGAAGCCTTTAACAGATCTTTGAGGCAATTTATTCCAGTGCTTAACTATACTCACTCATTTTCCTGATGTATACTTTAGGCAGGACTGATGTGCAACTTATCTTTAGACAAGAAAGCGGTCTGATCAGAGACAGGTAATATTTCTACCTCTCTGTAGTAGAACTGCAGTTAGAGAGTAACGCACTGAAATACCGCGAAGGAGCTAAACCAGAGAGACCTGCGTGGATACGTACGTGGGACTGAGCATGGCAGCAGCAAACTCGTCAGGGAGCTATGTAAATTAGGCAGCTGGAAGTGCTGAGGTCTGATGCTTTTCCTAAGTTTCTCTCTCTCTGGGCCCTAGGTGTCTTAGTCAGTGCTACGAAGTGATGCTTCTCTCTGTGCAGGTTTAACAGCTCGGAGCCTTCGCTTGCAGCCTCTCCTTCAGAGGCAGAGCTCACTCCCTTTCTTCACCACGCGCTGCAAGGAGGAACAAACTGTATGTGTCACTCAGCTGCGGAGTACTCAGCAAAATGAGGAAAGTTGGCTTCAATGTCCCCCTTTGCCTGAGGAGACCAGGTTCACGACTCGCACTAAGGTGCCTTGTGCACAGACTGTTCACAGTCTTCCCCTGTTGCAATGTCCTGCTTGGCGTAAAATAAGCAAAGTTTTCATTACGTGATTTTTAACCTTGCAATTAGATGCCTGCATTAAAGCATGGAACAGTGGGTTTGGGCCTGGCCAGCAGGATTGCATCAGTATTTTTTGCAATATTTGTTTCATGCAAAATGCATACACAAACTTTGGCTCAAAGAGCAGGTATCGCCCTCCACCCCCAACCGCTTTTCTCAGGAGCCATGCACGCTTTCAGTGACTCACTGAACATTTCACTTTTCCACACAGACGAACAAGTTCAGCAGGTGAAGCAGAGCCTACCCTGCCCTCGGTTACACACCCTCTGGGAGGTGAGTAAGGGAGGTTTGAATCCTTTCCCACAAAGGGAAGAACTGAACTCTATAGCCCATTTCTTTGTGGCTGTGTAATCCTATAGCCCACCTCATGGTGGGTAAGTAACCCTATAGCCCACTTCTGGCTCCCCTCATGCCAGAAAGACCCATTCCTTCATGGTGAAGGACTAATGAGCAAAGATCTTGAGGACCCAAACTGGATTTAACTTTAAATGACCTCTCCATGAACATGCAAGAAATCTACAGATCTGAAAATCTCCTATGCTCCAGTGTAGTGAGCTAACTCTCAAACTAAACTTAGTAATGTGTTAAAGGATGTTGACTGCTTTTAAAATTGTTATCATGCATCCTAGAGAATGGGACACCAATTAATTAACATAACCTTCTTGCTATTATTCATCAAAGATTTTTTATCTAATTATGGTAGTTTACTACAAACTTTTCCCCAGGGAGTTTCAGACTGCGGTATTGCTAGGTGTGTTGAATAAGTTAAGGATGCATATTTCTACTTCAGCCATTCAGGAGTATTTTAGAGTCTAATTCCCACAGATTTTCTTCTCGCTTTTGTTTTAATCTCAGATGTGGTTAAATTAATTCTGGAAAATTAATTAACAACCTGTAGAGAGAAAATGAGATTGAAAGCAGTTTGCATGAATGTGGCCAAAAGAAAGAGAATTCTCAATTAAAAGGAGAAGAAAAAGGGCAACAAGCAAAACAAAACAATCGGCCTCAAGAAGGTAGATTTGAGCAAATTCAGGTAATGCATGTATAACATTTCAGGGGAAGCAAATGAGAGAAAAGGGTAAGTTAAAGAGAATGGCTGTCATTCCGAAAGGAACAATACAAAGGACAGACACAGAGAATTTCTGGGCGCAGAGCTGAGGTAGGACATAGAGGCCAGCCCGTCGCTCTGCGAGTTTGTCACCATACTGAAATGCAAGATTAAAAAGAATAAAATGAAAAGGAGTCCATATTAATAGTTACAGGAAAAGAAGAATAGCATGAGCAATTACGGATAAGATCCAAAAGGTGAAAGCATAAAACAAGACGCAACTTGTAAAAAGATGACAATAAGAAATTTGGCTTTAAGCAGGCTTACTAAGGGAAGAGCCAAGCGAGAGGAAGGCCTTTGCCTCACTAAACAACTTGATGTAGAGAAGGTCAGAATACTCAGTTCTTTCTTTTGCTCAGCTTTCCCCTAAAAGTTCAATGATGAATGAATCTATAATAATTAATACCAGCCAAAAAGTGCAAGATTGCAGCCTAGAATAGGGGAAGGATGAGCTGGGGAGATCTTGGAAAGCAAAGTTCTTAGACATTCAGTGTTTCAGCACGGCTGATAAATTGCTTAGTATATTTAAAGTCAGGCTGTAGCAATCTCAGTGGAAATCGTACAGGAGGTGCCCCTGTAGCACTCATTCCTAGAAGAGAGGGAGAGGACTGAAGAGGAAATAAGGAATTACAGGCCTTACTGACAACTGTTGAAAAACTAATTGTAAGTATCTGGATGATGAAAAAAAATATGGTAACTGCCAACACAGATGTCAAGAACAAATTATGTCAACTCAACTATATTTTCTTCTTCAAAAGGGTAATTGGTCTTATGGTTATGGAAGAAGTAATATGGCACCTGTCCTGACAGCAGCTTTTGACACTGTCCCTTTGGATACTCTTACAAGGGTGTTAAGGAGACAGAGGTAGGATGGAATTAGTACAAAAGCACAGGTATTTCTCCACAATTTGTTGTCAAAATGGAAGAACTGGGTGTTTCTGTAAGGCCCTTACTTAGGGTCAACTATGTTAAGTTTTCTACTTGATAAAAGAATATTTTTTTTAACATGCCCACAGTAGATGGAACAAGAAGTAATGACCTTACGTTTCAGCAAGACTAATTTTAGGCATTATTAAAAACTTTTCTAACTGTAAGTAGCACAAGGAGAATGAGACAACTGCAGAGTTTCCACCACTGGAGGTCTGTAATAACAGGCTAAACAAACACCTGCCAGGGATGAAAAAACTGTAGTTGACCCTTGCTTGAAACAGAGGAACAGGTTAGATCTCTTCTCTCCCTCCCTTTTTCTGTGATTAAAGGTACTCGGAGAAAAAAATCTTTACTGCAAATGCAATAATAATAAAAAAAGAATAAAATAAAAAACATAAAGAAAGAATAATAAAAAAAAAATCCTGACTTTAAAAAGAGAAGGAACCTCCCATTGGTTTCTGGAGTCACGCACTTCCAGAGCTTTGAGAATCTAAGCCTCTATCACATCAAATGCTAGTGATGTTTGTGAACATCACTAATCATCTATCTTTTATCTTCATTTCTAACAGCTGTAATCATAATTAAATTTCAACATTGTTGTTGTGGTTCATGTTAAAGCTTCTTGCTTTGCAATGTCATTGCTGAGACACTAATCAGTCTCTGGAGCTGCTAATTAAAGGATGAACATTCATGGCAGAGAACTATAAAAAATATGTTTGTTGTGGGAGACTAAGTGCTAAATGGAAATGCGGGGACTTATCAAGGGAAGCAGCAGCAACACTGAGAAAATAATTCTGATTAGTGAGACAGACAAGAGAAGGCTTCACAGTTACTGAACACAGTAACTGAAAGAAATAATGTCAGTGTTGTCTTCTCCGGTTCAGCACATGCATTGTTGCCTGCTGGGGTGAAAGGCTCTGCTCTAGCAAAACCCTGAAGCTTTGCATATTCCCAGGCACGTGCTTAGTTTCCCTAAGTACTCCCTGATGCCACTGGGAACACATGCTAACCAAAAGGTAAGCATATGACAAAATGTTTTTCTGGATGTACATGAAGCTGTTAAAAATCAAAAGCATCCCACCAACAGACAAGATTGTGTAGAAGGTTCAAGGAAGGGAAAATACACATCACCTGCATTCATCAAACGGCTTGCCATTCAGTAATGGTCTGTGAGACTACACTGCTCTCTTCGTTCAGATCTGCAGTGCTGCAGGGTCGGGCCGCTCAGCACGCAGCGTCTCACAAGGGCAGCTGCATCTGAAGAAGCAGCTGGTGACCTAACACTTGTCCCCCAGAAGTTGAGGAAAAAGGGACTTTATCAGTGCCATCTGCTCCTCTCTGACAAAATACTGGTTGGTCCCTGCTAAGACCAGTCCCTGCAGGCTCAGTGATTTAAAGCATTTAGGTGGCGGTGAGCAGAAAATGTGTTTTGGCACCAGGTCTCCTAGCTTAGGCGAGAAAAAAGCAAATCGGTGGGTACAAGTTAAATTAGAATATACAAAGTTAAAGTTTAATAGTCTAAACTTCACCATACATTAATTTATACATGAATTTTAGCTTCTCCAAACCATTTTTTTATTTTGATATATGCAGATATTGGCTAGGTAGTACATATATATAATATAATAATGGGTGTATATGGATTTTGGCTAAGTAACAGCAAACATTTTCTCATGATGATATCAGGAGTCACTTCTGTGATTCACAAATACATGACTTACATTTCCATCATGAAATCTATGGAGTTACACCAAGAACCTTCCTGACCTTATAGGTTTTCTCCCCTACTTTCAGTGACCTAATTAGCTCAAATTGCATAAGCTACAAAGTGGTTTAATGCAGCAAAGTACCTGCCACGTCTCTTCAGGCCCACTTATGGACCTGCTGTGAATGAGTCTGTTTTAAAAAGCCAGTGAACTAAGAGCTGAAATGAAACCAAACCAAGCATACTTTGCTGCATGAAGCTTTGGTTTACCTAACGTCTTCCTTGCAGCAGAAGGCTATTACAAAATGTCTTCTCTACCGCTAGCTTGCGAGATCTCTGCACCTGTAAGACAGCTCTCACCTGCCCTTTCCAAAAATAAGTGCATGCTGTCCTTAATGGTACTTCAATGAGAGTTCATTAAGTTCATGTTGCCTCTGAACTCATTGACAGAAGACACTGCAAGAGGTGGGGTGGAGTGGATTGCAGGAAGTCAGCTACCATGGCGTGTTTGGAAACAGCAGGGACAAACTTTCACAGTCTGGAAAGGAGGAGTCACGTATCTGGGACACTGCCTTCGCATATCATCTTGCATATCCCGGGATATATGAAGCAAGGGGGGAAAAAAGCCTTCAAATGAAACAATTTTTTAATGAGAGTGTTCATGCAAAAATGAACAGAGCAGAAAATTTGACATGTGATTGATACAATAAAATTTCCTCTCCAAGACAATTGAGGCTACAAGAAAGGCTATTATTAATCTGCATACAGTATTATCTAGTCTTTGACTCTTTCTTTCATAATCCAAATAATATTATTAATGTATTTACAAGTCTCACTTATTTTATTTGGTGCTTACATTACCTCAACAACTGTGATTTGATTTGAGTTTTTTTTTTTTTTTAATGTTGCCACCTTTAGAAAATCATTAGCCTCTTTATAGGTTAAAACCATAATTGAGTCTTTCCAGATTTTTCATCTTTTATCTTCTATGCAGATGGCGCGCTTTCTTGTGAAGGCAAAGGACTGTAGATCTGAGCCTGTGCTACTCAAGTGAAAGGAAAATATCCCATTAAGTCGGGATTATTCCAGAAATGATTTCATTTGGACAGGTAGCCATAAGAGAATTTAAAAATGGGAGAAAAAAACAAACAAACAAACAAAAAAATACCTCAACCCTCTGTAACAAGTCTGTATCTTGCATTAGTTGCATGCCTTAGAATGGAAAATGTTGGCTTTTGTACTGTTGGTTTGTTCTGTATATTTTCTTTTCTTTTCCCTGCGAGTGGGAGGAAAGAAGTCTGTCACGGCTTCTCAGTTCTCAGGAAAAATACCATCACTGAACTTTCGCTTAGCATCTGATTTCTAGGAGCAAGGATGATGGTGTGACATCGAGGGGATACTGACTGACCGTCATACCGCGTGATCTGAGTCCCCCTGCTGGTACAGGCCATCCAGAAGTGATGGCCACAAACAGAGAAGGTGCTGAAGCATCTTCAGCACAGTAAAACACAGGTGCCTAAGTCTCCAAATTCATTATCTGAATAATATGCTGCTGGCTCCCACTGGAGGCACCTAATCTCTCTTACTACTTCACTATTTGTCTTGAGAATTCCCGAGGTGCCCAAGAGGCACCAGAATGCCCAGAATTGCCATGTACTGTCAGTACCAAACACTTTGGACACCCCAATTTGGCAAATATTTTACCTGCAAATCTGTCTGAGAATGAAAATCAGACTAAGCCTCTTGAGAGACTCTGTCTGGAAACTCTCACAGTATACTCACAGGGTGGCACCAGGACCGGAGTCTACAGAAAACACAGTTGTGGCCACCACCTTCTCTTGAAGTTTAAAGACTGACCTGTACTTGTATGGTCCCTTTTTTTTTTGGCACTTGTTGAAACTGTCTCACTTTGAAGGGGGAGAGAGGAAGGTATCCCAGCCTACAGGAATCAGCACTCCAGTGAAGAGGGCGCTCACCTGAGAGAGGAAGGTGGCTGCAATTTCCACTCTGTGCTTTCCCATTTTTTGTGCACTTAGTAATTTTTTCACTTAAAATGCATAACCATTATTGGACAAGGAGCTGGAACCAAAGACTCCATTTCACGTGCAGGTGTGCAGCTTAACCAGCAAACTGCAACCCTACAGTCTCTTTTGCTTGCTCTCCGGTCCAATGAACATCAAATTCTTCTTTGGTAGTTAGTGGACTCTCCAAGAATGAAGCCTTAAGTCCCTTCAAGCACTGAAGGAACAATAAGAAACAAATAAACAAACAAACAAACAAAACCTCTCACTCAGCTATCAGTCACTTTCAGCTCTGGAACTTCCTGAGTCAGATGTGATTTCTTTATATTTGGGGTCTGGCTTTAAGTTTCTGCTAGGAATAGGATTCAAGACATATTGTAGTTGGCAGGTACATAGGTATATAGAGGCAGAAAGAAATACCTCTTACACAGTCTACAAGTTATTCATTTTCCACAAAATTTAAATAAAAGACAGAATAAATAAGCTGAACAGGAGCACACATTAATGGGTAACATTTTCTCTCTTAATTGATTTGGTTGACTGAATAGCAGTGTTTTTCAGCATCAGATACACAAATGACTGTTGATGGAAATCATTATTTCAGGGTCTACACTGCCTTTCAGTGAAAACAGCTATTAAGATCTAAGTTTCTACAGAACTAAAGCTTTTAACCTCCTCCTGCTGTGATAGTTTATCATTATGCATTCCATTTCAACATAGTGAGCTGAAAAAGGTGCACAGATGAAGTGGGATACAATTTACTTTTACACAGCTAATACATTGCTAATTATACCTGAGTAAATATTGAAACAGAAATTTCTAACAACATTAATCATTACTCTCTTTTAAATGTGTTTTGCTGGAGGACTGTTAAGAACTGTAATCACAATTTCAAGTATAATGAAGCAGAAATTAAAGGAGTTTTTACTATTTTTAGCTTTCAGTAGTGAGGTGAAAAAGTATTTTTTTAGCTGTTTGCCTCCATGAGGCCAATGCTAACATCCAGTAAGCTGGAGGTTTCTGTCATTAATAACAAATAAAGTCATCCTAGACTTGAATTAACTTTTTTTTTGTTGTTGTTGTTCAAGGAGAGCTATAGAAAATAGAAGATCTCTACAGAGGCTTTCTATATAACTATATAGAAAACCCATATAGGTCTGAACCTGCCTAATCATTGTGAGAGCTGAAAAAGAATGACCTTTCTAAAACTAGAAACATTTACCATAGCTACTTATGCTAGCCCCAAGCTAGGACCTCTTGTCCATTTTGCAGCTAGCTGCTGCTGTCAGCCTTCTCTGGCCAGTCCCTCTCCTACCTTCCTAAGATCACATTCCCCAGGTGATTCTTCATTCCCACATCGACACATTCGCTCAGATGGGGCTCTCTTTCTGCAGCTATTTGTCCTCAGCCAAGCTCCCCGCTGCCAGAAGCAGCACTTGGAGCTTTTCTCTTCTCCAAAGGGGAACTTGCAGCTGAGGGTAGCTGGAGGAAGGAGAGCAGACCTCTTTCCATCACCATAGGGAGGTCATAGACCTGTGAGAGAATGAAATAAGGGGATGTTAGCTATCCACACTATAACAGGTTCTGAAAACATAGTCTTGAGACGCTATAACGTCTATTGGCAATGCAGACACATCTGGTAAAGCTCCTTATCATCATCACAACACATACAGAAGTAAAATAGTTCTCAATGGGCCTGTGTTCTCTTTGGAAAATAAAACAGTAGCATCTCTAAGATGATAAAGAGCTGCTCATTTATCTCTGCGTTGTGGCCCAAGGGCTGTTGTATCTGCGT
This sequence comes from Anseranas semipalmata, assembly GCA_013399115.1. NCBI lineage: Eukaryota > Metazoa > Chordata > Aves > Anseriformes > Anseranatidae > Anseranas > Anseranas semipalmata. Next base: position 325,664 of record VXAA01005682.1, on the reverse strand, counting down.
ACAGATTGATGCAGGCATACCCTGAAGGTTATCTGGTAGGTTTAAAGAAGGGTTCTAAATGCCATGTCCTAATTTATGACAGCAAAAATCCAGGGGATTGACTACAGCTTTAAATACAGTATAATCTAACATTTTGTACAGCTTTGGTAAATCAAAGAGCCTTTATTTTATTTTAGAATTCAGATTCAAGTTCTTGTGATAAATACCACAATCTTTCAATACACTTACACTGAAAAGGAGGGAATGTTAATGCTGTTGGCACAAGAGAAATCCTGTTTCAAATTTCTTATCAGGACACAGACAGAGTGCAAATCCTCAAGTATTCGAGGTATAATTCTTTTGAATAATTATCAGGTATGGACTCGGTCATATTAAACATTAAGCAGGGCCAGCAGAAGGGGAATGGAAGGGAGGAGTGGAAAGGAAACCTCGTGTATAAAAAAGGAACCGTGGACCTTAGGGTGTTTTCCTGGCTCTGGCTGCCATCTAGTGTTTGGTCAGGCACGGTGACGTACAGCTTATTTTAAGCCTGTGAATCCCCTCTGAAACTGAACTCCATTTGTGTACACAGGCTAAATAGTACAGATCCACCTCTCCGGAGGAACAGCAGAGGAGGAAGATTTAACACAGCAAGTGGAGGAAGAGCTTCTATGAAATTAGCTGCCAAGTATTCAAGGTAGCATCACTTCCTCTGAATTAACTGCCTTACATGATTGCAGACGTGGTTTTGACTGAGCTAAGGACAGATATCAAAACATAAACTCTGATCTTCCACTGCTTAAAAACAGGGTAGGTTTCTATTCTTCGCTGCTGCTGTTGTACAGTAGTTGTATTTTGTTGTACAGTTGTTGTATTTTGGGCTTCTTTTCCTTTCACTTAAATGGCTGTACCAATGGCCTGATTCCTAACTGCAGCAACATTGGTAGAGGAAAAAAAAATCTCAGCGTAAAACTCTTGACCACAACTGTGCAAACCAAGTGCAAGTATGACACACAATGTATAAACTCAAGCTATTGTAGTAGTAGTCATCACATAGGCGATAAGCTTCTGGGTCAGGATGGACATACACCATTAGTTTTAGCATCCTACCAGCTTCAATTGTGGTAGGAAGTGATTTCTGCTCTACTGTGGGAGATACCCATCTTCCTCCAACAGGCAAGAGTTTGTAGCTCTTTAATACAGTGGCATAATGTGCTTTCAGCTGAGCACACTCCTCCAGTTTGTTTGTTCTGGATGCTGCACATGGCTTTGAAGTGTGGCAGCTTTCGTTTGCCCTATTGTTGTAGCAGGCAGACAGCAGATAGTGGGCACAGAGGAGGACATTTCAGAAGCTCCCGCTGATCTTTGGGAAGCCGCAGATCCGTGTGTGAAGACTGTGCAAACTGAAGAGTGATGTGACAGACAGCATTCTCTGTCACTTTTGGTGCAGGACAGGCAGTAAGCCAGAGATTGAATGGCTTATGTTGTCCTGGAGATGTGGCTGGCTCTGGCAGAGGCCCTTGAGGTGTCACATCACCAACAATAACCTTCTGATGCCTGGAGCTTGCACAAAGGAAGCCATGCCAACTGCTGTAAATCCAACAACAATGTGCTGTTGGAAAGTTGCCTGCCGGCACTGTAACAGCAGGATCAGACTTGTGAAGCAATTACTTCACTCACAGGTAATGAATAGAGCTGAATTAGCAGCTGGCTTTGAGAGGATGGGAAGAAGCTCATGAAAAGAAAGAGATCTCCCTTATTTTAAGTTGCTTCATACTGAGTTCACAGGTTGACATTTTGTGTCTAGTCAGAATGTCTAGTTCAGCCCCAGGCATTAGACTATGCAGAAGCTCCTTAAAACCATAGCTTTGGGTCACAGGTGTTAGGAATAATGATCCATATTTCATTTATTAGTGAAGGGAAAAAAAGGGATTCTTCAGAGCTGCTTAACAGGGCTGGACAAAAGCCTAAAGTATCTTATCAATTTGGCTTTGGCAATATTTCATGCTGGGAAAAGTCCTGAAGGATTAAATCTACCAGAACACCCTTCTTTGAAGAAGCAGAAAAAGCTCTGTGGTTTGGCATAGAAAATTATCACAATTTATCAGCAAATCTATATCTGGAGAGGGCTAGTGGACAGGGATGACAGCAAGGAGGCATCGTTTTCTTTCTCATACATATCAGTACTAAAAATCAGTATTACCTATTTTGTAGTACTGATTGTTTTAGTCTTAGGCTAAAAACCAGTATACCTACTCTGAAGAGCTTTGTTAAGAATAGCAGTGGGCTATGTAGCAACTATGTAGTGATGATGGTGGCCATTTAGTCAAATTCTCAAAGTAAAACAACTGTATTTGCCCATACAGTCCTTTGATTTCTAGCTTTTCTTGGAATTTTTCACTTGCTCCAGTTGCTGAATCTGCCTGATCTCCTTCTCTTTGCACGTGTAAATCTTACGAGTGCTCTTAACCCAGAGTTGAAATCAATAGTTTGCCAGATAAAATCATGATTTGCTCATTAAAAAGCTAGGTAACAAAGCTTCCTGTATACTGGACTGTTGATGTCTTCATAAGGAATATTAATGATCTTAATTTGACAGTATCTATTCAATACAGTATCTATTCAACATCGCTTCATTAAGGGCAAATCATGCCTGACAAATCTGGTGGCCTTCTATGATGGGGTTATAGCATTGATGGATAGGAGAAGAGCAACTGACATCATCTACCTGGACCTGTGCAAAGCATTTGACACTGTCTTGCACAACATCCTTGTCTCTAAATTGGAGAGACATGGATTTGATGGATGGACCACTGGGTGGGTAAGGGATTGGCTGGATGGTTGCACTCAGAGTGTGGTCAATGGCTCAATGTCCAAGTGGAGACCAGTGATGAGTGGTGTGCCTCAGGGGTCTGTATTGGGACCGGCACTATTTAACATCTTTGTTGGTGACATGGACAGTGGGATTGAGCGCACCCTCAGCAAGTTTGCGAACGACACCAAGCTGGGTGGTGTGGTTGACATGCTGGAAGGAAGGGATGCAATCCAGAGGGACCTGGACGGACTTAAGAGGTGGGCCTGTGCGAACCTCATGGAGTTCAACAAGGCGAAGTGTAAGGTCCTCTGCCTGGGTTGGGGCAATCCCAAGCACTAATACAGGCTGGGCAATGAATGGATTGAGAGCAGCTCTGAGGTGAAGGACTTGGGGTGTACTGGTGGACAAAAAATTGAACATGAGCCAGCAGCGTGTGCTTGCAGCCCAGAAAGCCAACAGTATCCTGGGCTGCATCAAAAGAAATGCAGCCAGCAGGACAAGGGAGGTGATTCTCCCCCTCTACTCTGCTCTCGTGAGACCCCCACCTGGAAAGCTGCATTCAGCTCTGGGGTCCCCAACACAAGAAGGACATGGACCTGTTGGAGCGAGTCCAGAGGAGGGCCATGAAGATGATCATAGGGCTGGAGCACCTCTCCTATGAAGAGAGGCTGAGGGAGCTGAGGTTATTTAACCTAGAAAAGGAGGAGACCTCATAGCAGCTTTCCAGTACCTAAAGGGGGCCTACCAGAGAGATGGGGAGGGACTGTTGTCAGGGAGTGTAGCGACAGGACAAGGGGTAATGGCTTTAAACTGAAAGAGGGTAGATTTAGACTAGATACAAGGAAGAAACTCTTTACTCAGGGGGTGGTGAGGCACTGGCACAGGTTGCCCATAGAAGCTGTGGATGCCCCATCCCTGGAGGTGTTCAAGGCCAGGTCGGATGGGGCTTTGGGCAACCTGGGCTAGTGGGAGGTGTCCCTGCCCATGGCGGGGGGGTTGAAACTTGATGATCTTTAATATCCCTTCCAAACCAAACCATTCTACGATTTTATACATGGTAACTGGTTTTCCTTTCTGTCTCATACAAATTGCACAGCAAAAGCTATCTTGTAAATATCTAACTTTATATTAGATTATATTTTAAAACGATCACCAATTTTAAGATGATTATCATAGTCACTCTATCTTTCAAAACAAAACAGGTGCTTTATTGTTTTGAACATTCAGGAACTACCTCATATATAATCTCTCAAAAGAATTTTGATTACACAGTGATCATGACTTCTCCATTTTACTACAACTTTTGTCAAAATTGCACCCTAGCACAGATCTAAAAAGAAACTGCCTCTACACAACAATTACATTCAGGTGTCCTTCTATATGACTAAAAGTGGCCACACATTACTTGAAGACTTGAGAAAATTATGCTTTACCAAAGTAGCAAACAGTGATTTCTGATCCCCCTGTAAGAGAGACTGAAGTTAAAATGAAAGCAGACAATTCATACAATTGAGCATTTATAGAGTCCAAAAAAAATTTAGCCTGGTCTTCACTGCGAACACTGACTGAGAAAGCAAAGACGGGAAATGACACTTCAAAAATTCTTCCTCAAAGAGTGTTAGGAAAGCTAATGATGCGAAAGCTGCATGCTTCAACCAGCTGAGGGGCCTCACAAACAAATCATAAGCAAAATGATCTGTAAAGTTTGAGCTCTGAGGACTGACATAATTACTGTACTGTGATCTCATGGGAAGGTATTGGAATATCCCCCCTAAAAACCTAGTGCAGATGTATATATAACCCCACTTCTGTAAAGGCTCAACAGTGTGTGATCTATATGTATCAGAGGCCAAGAAAATAATGTGTTCAACTCGGAGAAAGCTTCAAGCCCCCAAGTGCGGCTTGTTGGGACCCAGCATTGAACTACACTGAGTATTAACCAGGGAAGCACATCTGAAGCAGCTGCTGCAGCAGCACACGTTTATTTTGAATACATTCTCCCCCTCACCCTGGTTTCAGCTGGGATAGAGTTCATTTTCTTCCTAGTAGGTGGTACGGTGCTGTGTTTTAAATCTAGGATGAGAACAATGCTGATAACACACCCATGTTTGAGTTGTTGCAGAGCAGTGCTTGCACAGAGCCAAGGACTTTTCAGCTTCTCGTGCTGCCCTGCCAGCAAGGGGGCTAGGGGTGCACAAGGAGCTGAGAGAGGACAGAAGCAGGACAGGTGACCCCAATGACCAAAGGGATATCCCATACCATACGGCATCATGCAGAACAGTAAAAGTGGCGGAGTTGGCCAGGGATGGGGGACGCTGCCTGGGGTCTGGCTGGGCATTGGTCAGCGGGTGGTGAGCAATTGCATTGTGCATCACTTGTGCTGTATATTCCTTTATCATTATTATTTTCCCTTCCTTCTTTGTCCTATTAAACCGTCTTTATCCCAACCCCCAAGTTTTACTTTTTCCATGATTCTCTCTCCCATCCCACTGGGGGGTTGGGGACCAAGCAAACAGCTGTGTGGTGCTTAGCTGCCTGCAGGGTTAAACCAAAACACCACCTCAAGTACTTTTTTTTTTTCTTTTTAAAGGTATGTCTCCATTTCACAAATTAATCAGTTTAAGAAACAAGTTATGCAGGATTTATTCTACCACGGAAATGGTACAATAAACATTCTTCAAGAAATGATGATGATCACACATCATGTACAGCAATAAAGTTACAGTGAAATGCTCAGGCAGTTCCATTTCTTGTCAAAAAAGTAAAATTAAGGTAAGTTTGGCTGTTTTGACAAGACCTTCAAATATCATGCAGTTGCTGATCCTATTCATGTTAATCATTTGGCATTAGATACAATTTCAAATTAAATATTTCTGCAAAATCTGCAAAAAAATCAACTCCTATAAAAGATGCACATTTACTGTAGGAGATCTGCTGGAACTTCCAAGACACAGAACATCATTTTCGAAAATAAAAATAGTGGGTCAGTAGTACAAAATGCCAGGTTTTCCAAAGCATTGCTGTGTTTTCACTGGACCATCACTATAAGAAAACTTTCTTTTGGAAACCTCAGACACATAAAAATCAGTCTAAGAACTGATCTAAGTTACATCTTTTTTTAAAGTGCATTAATTATTTGACCAGTAGACTGATACTTTTAAATACAAAAATGCAAAGAATCAGTATAGTTTCAGAAGTTTGGAACAATAAACACAAAGTATTAAATTACTAACACGTCTTAGATTTATAAACTCTTTAGGTTTAGATACACTTCTTTTGTGCCTGTACACAACAGAAACCGGGTCCTGGCTGGTCACTGCTTTTATAACTTACACAAAATGACATAAAAAGTTTGGACTACTGGCTTATTTTTTTGCCAGCTGAGTTGCTGCAAATTCTCTTGGACTTTAATGATTCCTTAGATTTTGAAATACATTCATCCATGGAGAAACCCAAATAAGATTAACAGGTATTATAACTGCCAAGAATAAAATGGACAAATGCAAATCATAGTTTATTGTAATTTGGAGGAAGTCCATTTGTCGATAGGAGGTGTGCTCAGAACTTACTCCTGGAAGAAGCATATTTTCTGGCACAGTATTATTTTTCCAACTGTAATGAATTTGCAAGTATACTGGCCACATAAGAGGCAAAAGAATAGGTTGCATTTATATATCGTAAGGTAGAACCATGACTACAAAAGCAAAGGCTAACTAACAAAGGCTTTAAATTAGAGCCAAAACAACAAGCAACTAAAAAAGGTCTGGAAATCTGTGAACTACCTCTAGAAAAAACAAGTTAAGGAAACAGATACACTGATGACACTGAAGAAAACAACAGACAGCAGAAAGAGGGACAGAGACTGGATAAACAGTATTGCCTTGATCTTTTTTGGTTCAGGGTCAGAAGTGATTTATGTGGTGTTTAGACGGTGAGTTTTGTTTTGTCACATATGGAACTATACATCAAAGAGCCTCTTGCTATGCCTGCCAGTGTAGTATAAAACTTGAAAATAGTAGCTGTATATATTTGCTTCTTTTTATAGGTCTTTATGTGATTGTGATGTTAAATAGAATACTTAACAGTAAAAGCTTGCTTAGATGTTGGTCCAATCTCAAAACACTACTTCACAGTCACATCATGAACTACCAGTATCGAAAGACTACAATCCATTTATCTATCTTTTCATCAGATTCAACATGTAGAACAACCACCACATAAGAGAGACAACCACTGTATAATTACATTTAAGGCGTAGTTTTGGTATTCAATTAGTTGCATCATCCCTTTTCAGAGGAATTATTTGAAGTGCTTTGGCTATTCTCTCTGCAATAGCTTGACTACTTGCTGCAATTATTCTTCGAGACATCAAATCAAAAGGTCCACCTAGAAATCAAAGCAAGCAAAGTAACTAGCTTATAGCTGGAGAAAAATTAAAAGTTGGTAACAAAATGAGCATTAAAAAAAAAATCAAGTGCATATGATACATTATGATTCAGGACCAAGTTCTGCCCCTGGATAACAATGCATTTAACTCAGCAGATATAGCATACAAACTACATTTAAATTCTCTTCGGTGTATGTTTACTGCCTTTTTTCCACTCTTCCAGGTGCTTAGCCAAGAGGGTAAAAGGTCATCTTGTAGCTTAAGAACATTCAACTGACCCTCTACATTAACTGGATGGGAACTCTGTTCAGTAATGGTAACTTAGAGGATTGAAAAACCTCTCTGCCTTCTCATTTCAGCTATCTTTTGCTCCCAATTAGCTATTTAAAAGGACAAAAGAGTATCATGCTTTCCCCTGTATTTACCTGATACATCTAGGAGTACACCACCTGCTTCAGTAATAATGATTCCAGCCCCTGCCATATCCCAGCAGTGAATCCCCATTTCATAATAGGCATCAGCTCCACCCGTTGCCACAAGGCACATGTTCACAGCTGCTGTACCAACAGCTCTAATCCTGAAGGAGACATAGTTGGTTTTTAGTTGAGAACAGTTTGTAAGAAAGTCACAATGTCTGTGTACATGGCACAGAGAACACAAAAGCATCATACGCAAATTGCACTGAGCTAGAGAAAATGTGACGGAATGCTCCAGTGAAACAAATATGCATGACTTCATTCCCAATTATTTTTTTTTAAGTAGCTTGAACAGCTCTGTGAGCATAGCAAATTTCCAGAAATAACATTTATGAGTTTCATTAAAATAACTTGTTTTAGAATGAAAATAAATCTTGAATAACTTCTTAACCTAAAAAAAATATTACGGAAGATATCTACCCATGAAACAGTAACAGATATTCTACTTTACTTCTTGAATGCAAGAATTCAAGTAGAGTGTATACTGTTCTAGATTTGTTTTAGATTAAAATGTGAGTAGGACTGAACAACAGAAAACTGTCTACTGAAATCACCTTTAGGCAAAATAGTTTGTGGAAATATAGGTTTTGGCTTATCTGGAGGAGAGGAAACAGGGAATGTACTGAAGTAAAAGCAGTTTGTAGGTAATTTAAATTACTTGGACAAATTCAAAAAAAATGGTACAGCACTGAAAGAGGAAAGGGAGATCTACTTCTGTCTTCTATATTAAGAAAATACAAAAATGACTATCATTACTACAGGGAAAGGGAACTAAAAATCTAATACAGCTGCTTTAATCTAACGTAGCTGCTCCAGTTTTACTCCATGTGCCTTTCTCAAAAAAATATATAAAATTGTATTTCGTTTTTTTTAACTTAGAAAATACAATACTTTCTACTCCTACAAACCCAAACATGCTTCAGTTCTCAATACTATTTGATTGTTAGGGTTTTCTTATACATGTCCCAGGCTGAAAAAAAGTTACAACACACTTAGAAAGTTTCTCTGCAGAAGCTACTAGACAATAACATTTAAATCACATTTCACTTTTAAGTTGTTATACTTAATGGAACAGACCCTTCCTAAAAATGACAACATATAACATTATCAGTAAAGATCAAAAATAAGCAGTATCTTACCCATGAATAGGAATACTGAGAAGTCTTTCCATGTTAGAAAGAACTATTTTTATAGTCTCTGGATCACGATTTGATCCCAATTCTGTTACTAAAAGGGATTTTGTAATGTCTGTAAAAGAAATAAAACCTCGCTTTTCCAACAGTACAACTCAGATGCCTAATTATGCAAGTTAAATTCAAGCGGAGTTAACTTCATTGCTTTCTTATTCAACTGAATAAAAACAAGGTATTTTAGTATTAATATTATATGTACTGGATGTAAAAATCTTCTCTTACAGGGACAATGGCAGGACAAAATAAAATAAAGCCAACAAAGCTTAAGATGGCTCAACTGTGTATATATATTAATTAACGCCATTTACTAAATAAAATTTTACTGCTAGAAAAATTATAACAGTTCTGAGTTCTTTAAAGGCCCCCCATTTTATGTGTGGATTTTATTTTACATAGGGTGGTAAGTATACAAGAGTGATACTGACTTAAACCCATGCTAGTTCACGCCTGGAATAAGTTGATTTTTTTGATAGATTTGTTATGGTTTCTAAAGAACAAATGCAGAGGGATTAAAGACATACGGGGAATAAAAAAACAACATACAGACACAAGAAATAAAATCTTCAACCGCTGAGTGCTGATCTTGCAAAGATCACAAGCATGTTATATGTATCAAAGAGCATAAAAGCTGTTTCTCACACCTGAACAACCCATATCCAAAAAGCCTGTCTTTGCAAAGCAAAATGTGCTACAAAACTTGAATACATCCAAGTCTAAAAGTGTGGATGTATCACTTGCAAAATAAATGGAATTATAAAAAAGCTACTCTGTTCCACTTACCTTCTTGGCCTGATACTTGAAGCTTCTGACCATTGCAAAATGCACCTTTTCCTTTTCGGGCAGTATACATCTTGTCTTCTACACAACTATACACAATTCCAAACTCTATCTGCAAGATAAAGTAAAGACAACTTAGGGTTTTTTTTTCCTCTCCTTTCTTCCTATTTCCTGTGAAAATACAAATCTTAGTAATAACTAGCAACAAGAAATTAATTGGTGTTGCTTGATTAGATATTAAGGAATAAAAAGTATACCTTTTTGTTTACAACAAAGCCAATTGAAACTGCCACAAATGGAAACCTACAAAACAAAACATTTCACTAATTTATAGTGAGATACTGTACTTCTTTCATTATCATGCTTATGCTTAACAAAAACAATGTTTACTTAAATGTAATGTATACCTGAAAAAGAAACATGGAGAATACAGGAAATACTAGTTTTCTGGAATTTGCACCATTTACTATGAAAACAGACCCAACAACATTACTTACCATCGCAAATACAAACTTTTCCACCCACTGAAGCTAAGCACGTTACGTTTGGGCTTAGGGACTGTCACTAGTTCAACAGCCAAAGAACACAAGCCAACCTCTATGCTACTAACAAACTGTCTGGCCAAAATGGTCTCATCAGAAGAAGCAAGTCATCTCCCCCACCTTCCTCTGCTCCACCCCCCAATCCATCAAAGCAACGCAAAAGACATTGAAGTGAGAACGGAGAATGCAGGGAAAAGAGGAAAGCCAGCACAAGTGTATACAACATGTTGGGCTGCATCCCAGCCTTGCCAAGTCTTTTAATGATCAACCAACTAATTTTTTTTTTATTATTATTTTCCTACTCTTTACAATTTACAGTTCCAAAAGATTTGCTTTAATTACTCTGCAAAAGTTACAGACTTAAGTCTGTAAATTCAGCAGAATGCGTTCTTTTCTTGTAACTTTTTAAACATGTTATTTAGCATGATTCAGCAGCTGCTTAAAGCTGTGGCCCATACAGTAACAGTCATTTCAAAACTGCAATCGAGTATGTCCACAAAAGCTCACCAGGGCCAAAATCTATCATGTTCCAAAGACGAGGGAACAGGCAATCGTCATTGCCCTGAAAGTACCCTCCTCAGCCTAGTGAAAAATACCACTAAGCAGCTGCTGGTGATAATTCTGCTTTCTTTCAAGGTAGCAGACCCAACATCTCAGTGAATTTGAAACTTGTTAGAATCAGCACTTCGAGCCATTATTGCCTTTCACCAAAACCTCTCTGAAGATGCAACTCATAATTCTGACTCCTGTTGCTTTACTTTTAAAATCTGCCAATCTATCTTTGGCACCTGTGCCAAAAGTTGCTGACCTGTGCTACATAGTACAGGCCTCACACGGAATTTCTGCTCTTGGTTACACTCAGACTACTATAATCCTTACAGAAGTACAAAAAAGGTTAAAAAACCGCCCAATGTCTCTCAATAAATTCCAACAACAATTTGTGACCATTAACAATTTCATGATATCTCTTTTAAAACCGTTTAAAAGTGAAGAAGTCTTACTTTCCTGAAATTGAAGAAAGGAAAGAGTTAATCGGTTGAAGTTGCTAACATAAAAAAAGAAAGGTGAACCTGTGTACGAAGTTGGTAGTTCCATCAATAGGGTCTATAATCCATGTGGGGTTATCTGTCAAAATGCTGCCCTCCCCAGCTGCAACAGATTCTTCTCCAATGAAGCTAGAGTAGCACATGCATTTAAAAGATACAAAGAAATCGTTTAAAAGGTCTGAATCACAATATTGTCCTTGAAACCAAAATTCTTAAAGTGCAGTGTAGGTTTTTGCACCATCAGTTATCACATGTAAAAAGTTGAGAAATGCAGAACTTAACTGGAAAGTACCAATTGCATCTGACCAAGCTTGCATCAAAATTTATGATGTCAGAAATGAGCACAAAATACAGGGGGAAAAAAAAACTTTACATTTTAATATCCCTTACTGGAATTTACCATTCAGAACACTGAAGTTTTCATTATTTTTTCCGGTAACAACATCATTAATTTTTGGCTAGAATACTGGTATCTATTTATACCTTTCAGTTTATTTGTACTATAAAGCATGGCTTTTTGCCTGTATTTTAACTGAAGAAAGCTTTTGTGGTCATATACCTCTGCTTAGACCACTGCAGTAACTGCCAGTTTGACTGCAACCCAAATATGACAGCAAGTTGTTAAGTCTCAGAACCATTTAGTTTTACAAGTGTTACGAAAAAAGGTAACTTGGTAAAGGGATGAAATCCCAATCAGAGCTCCTCCTGAAAGAGAGGGCATGATCAAGCATACCACTAAACCAAGGGATACAAATGGCACAGTGCCACAGGGACCCAGATTTCACAATTTTTGCTGCTCGTGAATGTATCTGTTTTGAACTGCAAATTATTAGGTTGAGTGTAAGCAGGTAGAATTCTCTTCTATGCCTTTTGCACATTTTAACAAATTTAACACATGTATTACTCAACCTATGAAAGTATTCATCAAATGCGTGCCTTTCTCCACAAACAGGTCAAATGAGGGGCACTGCTAAGATTAAACAAATAAGGCCCCTTTAATATTGACTAGGAGTAATTACAGAAGCGAAGATAATCTGTCAGAAGGAAACAGCATGTTTCCAAAAAGCAATCTTCAAGAAAGGAAAGACTGAAAAGTTATTTAGGTGAATGAGAAATTCATCAGAAAGAAACTAAACAGAAATATAACTAATAAGGTATCAATTATCTAATATGAAAAGAAGTTAAAATATTCTAAAATGTTTATCAACGTCATAGAAACTGTGATTTCATGGTCATTACGCATGCCTGTATGCTTACATTGATTTGGTTAGGTTACTGACATCTTGCATCACTCCAGTTCTTCCAATCTTATGTATATTTATTATGTTTCACATATGTTGCTACAATAAGAAAATCTCCAAGAAAATGCAAGAAAAATTAGCAAAACTGCTAAAAAAGCAATAAAGAAACGAGTATTTTGTACAACAGACTCTCTGTTATGCAGAATCAGAAGAGCCTGTCTTCCTTCAAGGACATTTGATGTTCTTATGCTGTGTGAGATTTGCCAAAGGCACACACAGTACCATGGTAGCCATCCAGCTTAGACAGTGAATGCAAGCTAGTTCCAACAGCAAACTAGAAATTTGGGTTCCAGGCATCTTGGCACTACCCTTGATTCTCCAACACAAATGACCATGAAGTTATTCACAGCTGGCTCAGTTTGAAGTGTCTTTCAGCATGAGCCTTGAGCAAAGCTAAATTTATGTCACTAGACTCTGTGGATGCCCTGTTTTGTTACTACAGCTCTCTAACTTAATGACAAAATTAGTGAGCAATTAATTGAGAAGCATTTGGGAAAAGCTACTACTCTAAAATACTTAATATACTAAGACTAAGGGAGATTTCTATAACTTTCCAGCATGACAATGATAATGAAATTTTACCAAGCTAAGTCATAAACTTGCCATTTTGTCACCTCTCCACTTCTAACAAAAACGTACTGATTAGAAGCTGTACCTGTGAGAAGGATACTTTTCTTTTATCAAAGAAATAATGAAGCTTTCTACTTTTTGATCAGTTTCGGTCACTAGATCCACTGGTGAACTTTTAGTCATAATGGATATTTCTTCTCTGAGTGCTCCACGGATTATCTGTTAACAAAAGAAGAGTTTGTTAAAGAAGTTTTTACTGCACATACAAAACACAAACACAAGCAGTGACAAAACCTGGATTTGATTGCAGGAGCTGGGGCTCACCCTTCCATTTTTCTCCAGATCCTACTCTGCACGAACTTTCACATGACCTTTACACTGGTACATGAAATTGAGCTCTATTTTGTTAGGACAAGTGCTAAATTTATAAGTTTAAATACCACAGAATTGAATGAAACACTTAGGACTTAGCTTATGTCATGTATTTTTAACCAGACCTTGCATTTATGATCGTAAAGTTGTCAGAATGAGCTTGAATAAGAATCCATGCCTCACAGCCCAGAAAATTATTTTACTATAACTTAGAAAGTTTTTCTGGAGGAAGATTTTAATGAGGTTGTTGCAGAGACAATGTTCTGCAGATTTTGCAGCTCCAGGGGACAAAATTAGTACATGTGCTATCATCTCTGGCTGTAGACAGATGTACCAAACAGAACTACCGTGAATAACTGAATGTTTGTTAACCACTCTCATGACAAGGGTCTGTCGAGACGTGCAAGTTCTTTCTTGTTCTAAGCCATCTTAGATCAAAAAACAGTTAAGTACTGCCACTGTGAGGGATACTTATTATTTATAGATGTAAAGCAGTCTTCATAAAGAGAAAACAAGATGTTATCTTGTGCCAACAAGACGCCACTGTGTAAAGTTGACCGAGGTGTTCACAAGAAAGACTGTCAACAGCTTTCAGGTACTCAAAAAGTACGGGAGACAGGTACTGTTTAAGGGAAAAAACAGATGCTCTTTGTTTACTACTATTTAGAAGCCATTTTTTAAAATCATATTTAAGGAACAAAAGATACTCCTTAGTCTTTATCAGACTCTGGCCCAAAGAAAGATGCAAAGTTGTTTTCTTAAATTAACCAAGCTGAGAACACGAAAGACACTCCAATCTTGAACTTGAATATCACTGAACAATTGTGCTAATTCATTTTTTTGGAAAAAAAAAATACTCCTCAGAAGAATATCCCAACACCAAAGCTCATTCAAAAGCTATATACATACTAGACTCAATTAATAATGTTATTAGTTATAAATAACTTATCCTTACCTCCCCAGCTTTCCTTGCTAAAGTAACTGCATAATCCATACATTCTTGCCAAGGATCTGCCATGTTTTCTTTGATGTACAGCCTACCAAAAGGAGATATTAACAAAAAAAAATTATTATGGCTTTTTTTTTCTTTAAATAAATTCTGCTTTTTTACTCCCTCTGTTCTGAACTGCACTGTTTTCTCCTGGCTGGAATACAGAAGTTTGTCCTATCCTTTACTCTGGAAAAAATAATTTCAAAAGTATTAAAAGCTTTGTCTAAGATTTTTTTCCACATGTTGTGATTATCAAAAAGGTGTAACATAAAAACATTCACAAGTACAGAGTCTCAATCTTGAAAGACACGTATATACAAGATTCTACATTTAGACACTGACCTCAACACACATAAAGGCTTTGAAAAGTAACAGTGTGGTTACAGACAAGCACATTTTTAGATACAGTATACAACTCAGGGTCTGTTTGCTTAAAAATACTAGAATCTTCACTGTAATTTATTGCAAGACTGTTGACATACAGATTAGTCTATTTTTAAGTATGGCTTAAATGAATTTAAGTATCTTAAATTAGAGGGGAATAAACCTCAAATCTATCTTTTGTTGTTTATTCTGCTATGCTTTGTTCTAGGGTTTTTCTCCAAATGCAAATATGAAAATGGTTTTGATTCTACATGAGAAAGATGCAAGATCCCACAGTCATTTTAAAGTATTATCTGTATTCTCAAGTATTATTAAATATTACAAACTACCAATACCTTACCGTGTATACATGTCAATTTGGCACAAGCAATGTGAAATACAAATCAGCGTATCATACATTATGTCTGATACACCTACAACAGACCACAAATTCATTCAGTGCCACAATGGTATTCTGAACTTTGGAAGTTTGTTTCATTTGTGAGACCTAGCCCTTTCATAAGCCTTCCGGACACTTCCTACGTAAGTGGTTCAGTCTTTGAGATGTGATGACATGGACAACGATTTTGTAACGTCTGCAGATGTGCTGATAAAAACCAGCACTGAGAAGTGCCACAAAACCTCCGCAGCCACCACGATCCACGGGTCCCCAGTCCGACCCTCCTGATCTAATTGCCCTCGCCTCTCTTAGTCCTGGTCCTGAGCAGCTGGAGATGGCAAAAACAAACAAACGAGAAATTATAAAATGCAAACGGCAGGATGGTTCAGTTGCGCCGATAACGGACTATATCGCGCAGCCCTGTGAGCCCAGGGTCTGTCACGACACAGGAACGTGTCGGGACGCAGCACCGCGGACAAGCGGCACCAAGCACCGCGCCTCTGCTCTGCGGGGAGCACCCGCGGAGCCGTACGTACCTCCGCATCCAGCACGAGGAAAAACAGGCATTTACATTTAAAATCTCACCCAAAGAGTAAGCCTACGCGTATCCTGGTTAAACACCAGCGCCTGCATTTACTGAAAGAAGCACGTTCTCTCCCAGATCACTTTTGCCCCGCCTGACGCCCCGCGCCCGCTCTGTCCCGCAAGCGGAACGGGCCGCACGGCCGGGGGAGGGGGGCGGCAGCG
>VXAA01005682.1:164934-299471 GCA_013399115.1 Anseranas semipalmata | reverse complement strand
CCGCCGCCTGGCCGGGTTGGCGTGGCGGCTGAGGGAAGCGCGGCCGGGCGGGCTGGTGGGTGTCGGCGTTGGGGTAAACGGCGGAGGGGGAATCACAGCTTCCCAAGACACTTCTTGCGCCTCTTTAATGTGCTGACCCTGCTGTGGCTTCCTTAGGTACGCGTCTGTGCTTCTACAGTCGCGTTTCTTTCCTGTGAGCATCTAGTGTTTGTTCTCCCAGCCCTAATCCACGTGCGTTCGTACGTGTGAGTGTCCGCTGGAAGCACGCTGCGTGACTAACGGCTGCCTCTCGCCACCGCCGAGCCCGTGTCACCGGTGACTTCCACACGCAGTATTTACCAGGAGTCCGTGTCACCTGCTTGTCACTGACGTCGTGCATCAGGCACTGGCACGTCCTGGGCTGGCCGGCATGGTGACAGTGAGGCGATCATCCCTCTGGGAAGATACCTTCCTGCAGTCTGAGACTAAAACGGGGGGGAAGCCCCAGCTGTAACTAACCCCTCACTTTTACATCGCCGGTTACTGCAGAGCAGCGCCGCGCTTTCTGCATTGCTGCGTCTACAGAGAGACGTACGCCGCGAGCGGCTAGGCGGAGCGGCTGGGCAAGGAAACGCGAGGAGCGGTTGCTCGGGAGAAGGCGCCCACGCCTCCCCGGCCGCCCCCCGGCCCGCCCGGCGCTCCCTNCCCCCCCCCGCCCAACCGCCATGGCCCTCAACAAGTCCATGCACGCGCGCAACCGGTACAAGGACAAGCCGCCCGACTTCGCCTACCTGGCCGGCAAGTACCCCGAGTTCCGGCAGCACGTGCAGACCACCCTCTCCGGCAGGGTGAGGTGAGCGGCCGTTGGCGGGGGAGGCCCGGCCCGGCCCGGCCAGACCCTTCCGACGCCGAGCGGCCGCCGAGATGAGCAAGATCTCCAAGTTCTTCAAGGGGGGCGGCTCCGCGGCCTCCAAGGGCCGCGGGGGGCCCTCGCCGCAGGAGGCCCTGGCCCGGCTGCGGGAGACGGAGGAGATGCTCAGCAAGAAGCAGGAGTACCTGGAGACGAGGATCGAGAGGGAGCTGGCGGCGGCCCGGCAGCACGGCACCAAGAACAGGCGAGGTGAGCCCCGGGAGCCGGCTGCGGCCCCGCCGGCCCTGGCCGGGAGAGCCCGGGCTGCGCCTTTCCGGAGCAACTTCGGTGACTTGCGAGGCTTTGAATCGCGGGTTTCACGGCACTGGGACACCGTGGTGGCTTTGGCATGCAGCAGTGTCTGATGCATTGTGGATTCGTTATGGCGGACTGCTAACAGGATCCTTTATTCGTAACTAATTTCGTGTCTGTGGTTCAGTGTGCGATACTTGGGTTCGTGCCTTGCACCACACTCGCTGTAGGTGTCGGCTGGATAAGTGGTGCTGCAAAGTGCTGTTCGACACGGGAAGGTATCACAGCTTGGGTGCTGAGATCGAGATAGGGAGTCCAGATAAGAGAGCAGCTGAGGCATGTGAGGATCTCGTGTAAGTTCACGGTGGTATTCACGTTATCCCCACTGTGAGGGCTGGAGAATATACTGCTGGCAACTGAGGAACAAAGCGATTAAATGATTTGCCTCAAGTCACATAGGAAGTACGTGATAAAACTAAAAAATGAACAACAGTTGAGAGCATTTGTGGTGACTGCTGGTCTGTGCTGCTGTTAGCTGCAGAGGAGAGGATACTAAGGGATAATAAGGTTTGGATCCTGCTTAAACCAATGTTGTCATCTCTGGGAAGCAAGTGGTTGGAACTGCAGGTAGGCAGTGTCTTAAGGACATACAGGCCTTTGAGAAGCAAGATAATTACTTCCTAAACTCTCCTGGAATCCTGTTTGTCTACTCTGAGATTTATTTTCCTTTAAATGCTTCAAAATAGAGGCAAAATGTTTTGAATTCAAGATTCACAATATGACAAGACAGTATGTCTTTCGTGTGTTCTTTCTGTTGCTGGATAACTTAAAAAGTTAATGCTGTGTAATTTAGAGCTTGTGAGG
This sequence comes from Anseranas semipalmata, assembly GCA_013399115.1. Classification (NCBI taxonomy): domain Eukaryota; kingdom Metazoa; phylum Chordata; class Aves; order Anseriformes; family Anseranatidae; genus Anseranas; species Anseranas semipalmata. Next base: position 297,466 of record VXAA01005682.1, on the reverse strand, counting down.
AGCTGCATATTAAAGGTGTTTTGGTTAGCCCTTTAATGTATTTGTAATACTTTAGCACTTACTAATCATTGGCAAAAAGCATTTAGTTAGGATTTAGAAACATCGATAGGGATTGGACAGATTTTAAGGCACAAACTGTCCGAGGGAGTAAAGCCAGTTCAGCAACTGAACGTGCCGGTCTGCGGCACGTGAGCTGTCGGGGTTGTCACGGCCCCAAACTTCTTAATTCCCTGGCTTCAACTCGAGCGTCTCTCTTGTCCCTTTGTGCAGGCACTGGCACTTGTGTGCTGGCCCAGCGAGCTAGGGCAGGGAGGTGCTCTAGCTGTGGGACAGAGTGACCGGATGGCTCCCGGAGCTGGGTCACCGTGCAGTTGCTTGAGCTGACACAAGAACAGGCTCATTCCTGTGTCTGTAGCAATTCCTGCCTAGATCCAGACGTGCTACTGTAGAACATGATGCCAAGGCTGCACTTCAAGCTGGTAATGCTGGAGGAAGGAGCAATGTTTCCTGCCTCATTCCTGCCCCATGCTACTCCCTTCCTTCTGTTGACAGCACTCCCTGAAGGGTGTGTTCCAGAAAGCTGGGGTGCAGCTGTAAAATGTCCTCTTTCTTCAGCTAGGTTATTTTTTACCCCGGGTAGGTTAAGTTTCTCTGGTTCCACAGCTGCAAAAGAGCTTGGACACCTGTGAAGAAGAGGATGGTGCAGAGGCAGCAATGAGGACCCATTATTGGGAGAAGGTGAATCTGCTTCTCCTTTAACCTGGCAGGTTTATGCTGGTTCCAGGTGTTAGGCAGCCTATGACCTTGTGCTTCAGGCATGCAGCATTTGACATGTAAAGTTTTTTCTCCCAGGTGTTTGTGTCCGCTGCTATGCTCAGTATGCGATTCCCCTAGTTTTATCTATATAGGTTTTTTTTTCCCAGAGTCGTGCTACAAACTGGATTGTTGAGCTGATTGTGGTTAAAAATAGCTCCCTTTTATCTTTCTTGTCATTTGCTCAGTGACCTACAGTTAAGGACAGTAAAGGACAGTAAGGCAAGAAGTACAGAGTGGGAATTGTTTAATGAAAAAAAAAAGAAAAAGCTCTAAAGCCAAAACAGGATGGTGAAACTACAATCATGAGAAACAAGAGAAACTCACCTTGCTGTGCCAAGATGATTGAATTTGGCAGGCAAGTGAGTGAGCTTAATTCCCCAAGAATACCCCTCATTTGATACGACATTTGTGCTAGTTTTAATCACTGTTGATTAGCATGTAACAACATATTAGTTGCTTTAACTTACTGTAGTTCAGAAGAAAGCTATGCTAGCCTTATGTAGCATTATGTAAACGTACATGCAAATGAGAGAATAAAAGTTTTAATTTACATTGCCTTGTTAAAACAAGTATTTAAAAAAGACCTAGTGGGTAATCTTTGACGTGTTCTTTTCATAATTGCATCTGTGGAGAAGGCTGTGGAACCTAAACCGGGATTGTCTGGGATGGAGGCAGGATATATCCAGGTGTAGAAAATGAAGCAGATTAGTATGATCTCATTTGATTTTTAGGTGCATGAGTCTGAGTCAGTTATACTGACACAGGTGAGATTATCTTCAAGTACCAGCAATTTTTCATGAGTTCAAATGATTCTTGGATGGGTTCATGTGACATCAGAAGACTTGACTTAAAGCCGTAACATATTAGCTATGCAAATAGATATGAAGCATCTCTTAAATATTTTTGTCTCCTCCTTCATGAAGTGTGTATCTCTGCAGTTCCTGTACCTAATTTGAAATTAGCTATGCTTTGGGGGGGTGATGCATTTCCAGTATTACCTATTAATATTTTACTGTAGCTAGACTACCTCAGGTTTTCTGAACAGTGATATGTGTTGGAATTCCTCTTGCAGAGGTTATGTCACAATAAGCAGTATTTATATTCACAATTAGCAGTGCCTTTTAATCTTTCACCTTTCCAGATAGTGACTCATGTTTTTTTTGATATCTCTTGCTGTATTTTTTTGGTATCTCTTGATTGGTTTCAGCCAGTGTGCAGCTGCTAACTCCAGCAACAAATTGGCCTTTCATCTTCAATATTGTGAAGGTCATGCAGGAAAACTTAAAGGACAGAAAGTGATCCCGAATATTAAAACTGATAAGGCTTGAAGTGAGAAATTGGGGCTAGTGCTGGGTAGATGCAGGCTGTTGTTTTCTTTGTACTTCATCATATCCAGGTTAGTAATGACAATATCCAGTTTCTTTATGGTTGTGGGTTGGGACAATAGCAGTCACAGTGCAGTTCATGATAGAATCTTTTTCATCCCAAACTTCCCACCTTAATGGCAGTCATTCACTTAGCATGTGGAAGGGTACTGCCTCCACATGCTAACTGAATGATGACCATAGTGGCTCTTTGCTGATAAACTTGCTTTAAACAAATAAACAATGCTGAATGTATGAGTAAGCACAAAGTACAAGAAAATGTTACTACAGGATGGTCCTGGGAAATGTTTGTCCTCTGTTCTTCAAAAGCTGCCTTATCATTATTGCTTGCTCTCTCCTACAACAATCCCTATGCCTTTGAATCTTCCTTCCCCTATCCCGTCTCTCACCCCCATACACACACACTGAGCCTTTGATTTCTGGTCTGCTGTGTGAGAACTCCATTTAAAAGGAAATGGGTTTCCTGAAGTGCATCTATGCCTGTGAAAATAACATACATGGGAGTGTTATCTCAGCCTGGCATCTTTCACAGATCCTAAAAAAAAATGGCTGAATGAAAAGAAGTTAGAAGTAAGTTAAAAGAAGCCATAGCTTTTTTTCTTTTTCTTTTTCTTTTTCTTTTTCTTTTTCTTTTTCTTTTTCTTTTTCTTTTTCTTTTTCTTTTTCTTTTTCTTTTTCTTTTTCTTTTTCTTTTTCTTTTTCTTTTCTGAATAGGAATAAAGCTTAACAATAGAGAGAGCCACATAATACTGAAGGATGGACATAATATTGAAGGATGGACTGTTAGGTGGATTAAGAATTGGTTGGCTGGTCGCAGCCAAAGGGTTGTCGTCAGTGGTTCTATGTCTGGGTGGAGGCCGGTCACAAGCGGTGTCCCTCAGGGGTCGGTCTTGGGGCCGGTGCTCTTCAACATCTTTATCAACGACATAGACGACGGAATCGAGTGCACCCTCAGCAAGTTTGCGGACGACACCAAGCTGAGCGGTGCAGTTGATACCATAGAGGGAAGGGATGCCATCCAGAGGGACCTGGACAGGCTGGAGAAGTGGGCCCAAGAGAACCTAATGAGGTTCAACAAGGCCAAGTGCAAGGTGATGCACTTGGGCTGGGGCAATCCCAGGTACTTATACAGACTGGGAGAAGAAGAACTCGAGAGCAGCCCTGCGGAGAAGGACTTGGGGGTCCTGCTGGACGAGAAGCTGGACATGAGCCGGCAGTGCGCGCTTGCGGCCCGGAAGGCCAACTATGTCCTGGGCTGCATTAAAAAAGGGGTGGCCAGCAGGGAGAGGGAGGTGATTGTCCCCCTCTACTCTGCTCTGGTGAGACCCCACCTGGAATACTGCGTGCAGGCCTGGGGCCCCCAGCACAAGAAGGATGTGGAGCTCTTGGAACGGGTCCAGAGGAGGGCCACTAAGATGATCAGAGGGCTGGAACACCTCTCCTATGAAGAAAGGTTGAGGGAACTGGGCTTGTTTAGCTTGGAGAAGAGAAGGCTCCGGGGAGACCTCATTGCGGCCTTCCAGTACCTGAAGGGAGCGTATAAACAGGAGGGGGAACGCCTGTTTACACACGTTGATAGTGATAGGACAAGGGGGAACGGTTTTAAACTAAGACAGGGGAGATTTAGGTTGGATATTAGGAGGAAGTTTTTCACTCAGAGGGTGGTGAGGCACTGGAACAGGTTGCCCAGAGAGGTTGTGGATGCCCCATCCCTGGAGGCATTCAAGGCCAGGCTGGATGTGGCGCTGGGCAGCCTGCTCTAGTAGTTGGCAACCCTGCCCAGAGCAGGGGGGTTGAAACTAGATGATCTTTAAGGTCCTTTTCAACCCAGGCCATTCTATGATTCTATGATTCTATGAATACTACTGAGGACAAAACCTACACAAAAAGCTGGGATAACAGGTAGGCTTTTACAGGTAGGTGCTGCTAAGTACGCTGTGTGGTACATCTGGGCAGGGTTTATGTAGCCATGTAGCATTCCTTTTCAATGAGCTACTTGTAATTACAGAATATTACTGAAACTGAAGAGTGATGTAGCAGTTGCACGTTGACACTCACAGGGCTGTCATCCCCGTGTGACAGGTAGGGACTGAGGGTTTCTGGCAGGGAGATTCACGGAAGCCTTTAATCATGTCTTTGTTCTGTGAGGTACTGCCATTGTTCTCTGCTCTTCTTCATCACATTCAAAGTGTCTTGCCGTCAACTGGAATGGTTATAACAAGTCAAGTGCCTTATTATTATTGAATTACTGCCTCAGTTGTAACTGTATGTGTCTTCCCCACAAGGTTTTAAGGATTATGGATGCTGATAATGATCTTACTTAAGGTCGTATGATTTTTATGGCCTCAGCAACGTTTCTTCTGGTTGTCCCTAGTGTGAGATCAGATTCTGTAATCCATCAGTCCCTTACAGGACTGAAGTGGAGGTGTCATGAACTGTATCCAGGAATGAGATCCACTATTTTCACAGTGATGTTATGTTTTCTGAAGATGTAACCAGTTTTGCCATGGAAGTTTTAAGGCCTATTGGACAATGTTCTTACTTCAGAATATGAGATTAGCAATTCCTGTACTGATGGATGTTGGTGGTGGGCTTGACAGGTGAAGGTGTTAATTGTCACTGTGCTTTCTCATTTTATTCTGATCTGTCTTGAGACCGTGGTGAAGGTGCCACGAATCCTTCTGTGTCACTATTTTTGTTCTTTGCTTTAGAAACCTGGATGTTCAGTGTGGTCAGAATTACTATTGCCATTGCCAGAAACGGCCAGGATTGGTCATTTCTTCTTCATTACTAAAGCATCAGCATAGTAGTGACACTGGAAAAGTGTTTGTGTGTTAATAACAGTAGTTCTTTAATACACGTGCATAAACTGACATAATAGTCCACTGTTGTTCCAGCCACTTAATTTGAAAATAAAACACAAGCTCAGATTAAAGGCAGTGGTTCCTAATCTGTGGGCTGTATCCTGCTTGCTGGACTTGGAAGTAGAGCACAAGAAAGGTGCTAAAGCGCAAGCAATTGCTAAGCACTCTGTGAAGTGCAGGAGTTGAGTCTGCTTCTTCGGAGCACAACAGAGACAGTGTCTGAGATTTGTTGTTTTCCTGGTGAAGACCTCCACCTCCTCCTGGCTGAATTGGTATTACACTTGCTTCCTCAGACTGTGCCCCTCCTTAGACTCTTCCTACCTGGGCTGTCTTCCTTTTCTGAAATCTTGGAAATGGGCAACGTCCTCTTTCAGTGTCATTCTTAGACCTTCAGTGAAGTAAGTCGATGTTCTCTCCTCGATGTCTTTTTTTTTTTTTTTTGGTATAAATTATGTTCTCTTTCAGTTTGGTTATTATAATGCGATAACATTTCTGTGAAGCATTTAGATTTTGTTCTTATGAGAATTGTCACACAGATTTTAAAATGATTGTATGTTCAGCAGAAAAGCACGTAACCAAAGTAAATTTCATTATAATCTGTAAAACAGAAGAACCAGATTGCAAGTAACAAGGAAATTCTCCTCTCTCACCTGTAGGAGCTATGATTACAAAACACCATGCAAGGAAGGGGATTCATCTAATATAAATGAGAAAATCTTATAGTGTGGTATAGAAATATATTATACCTTGGTTGATAAGAAAGGAGTATGAATTGATTTGCTATCGAGTGCTTTGTTCTGAAAGTCACTGGTAAAACTAAAGAGAACTAATTAAAATGATGTTGCAGTACAATGATTAGGAAAAGCTGCTTATGGATAGGGGAAGTCTCACAGAGTTTACCTTCTTCTGAGGTTTCTTTGTTTGGGTGTGGTTTAATTAAATATTTATGCAGGAACCTTCAGGATTTTGAAAACAACTGCTGTGTATGGAACTGAGGAAGTCCATTTTCTCTTTGAGCAGTCAATAACAGCACCATCACAGAGTCCCATTTCTGAAAAATGCTGACTGGAAATATTTCCCCATGGTAGCTGCTTATTTCAGTCGAAGCCTTTCTGCATCAGCCAGTTAGTGTTCCTCAGTCCACAGGACGTTAGTGCTCTCTGGTGCAGCCAGGCTTACTCACAGATTCAGACCATTAAATTTCCCTGGAATCTCTGGCCTTCTAATCTAAGAATCCAGGATCAAATTTTGATTGAATTGAGGCAGAGGAAGGAAGTGGCTGGTGTCATAAGAGTACCAATAATAAGGATAAATAAGGAGGGGAATAATAAGTAGGTGAAAAGACTGTTTGGGATTAAGTCAAACTGATATACTTTGGGATTGCCGAGACAATTAGAATTCTTACATTTGCCATTTGCATGACTTAGTCTGGGGTTCATGCATCTTTTTTGTAATATAAATGGTCGTAGAATCATAGAATGGCTTGGGCTGGAAGGGACCTTAAAGATCACCTGGTTCCAACCCCCCCGCCATGGGCAGGGACACCTCTCACTAGATCAGGTTGCCCAGAGCCCCATCCAACCTGGCCTTGAGCACTTCCAGGGATGGGGCATCCACAGCTTCTCTGGGCAGCCTGTTCCAGTGCCTCACCACCCTCCGAGTAAAGAATTTCTTCCTTATATCTAATCTATATCTACCCCCTTTTAGTTTAAAACTGTTACCCCTTTTCCTATCGCTACTCTCCCTGACAAACAGTCCCTCCCCAGCTTTCCTGTAGGCCCCCTTTGAGTACTGGAAGGCTGCTATAAGGTCTCCCTGAAGCCTTCTCTTCTCTAGGCTAAATAACCTCAGCTCCCTCAGCCTGTCTTCATAGGAGAGGTGCTCCAGCCCTCTGAGCAACTTTGGAGCCCTCCTCTGGACCTGCTCCAATAGGTCCATGTCCTTCTTATGTTGGGGGCCCCAGAGCAGAATGCAGGACTCCAGGTGGGGTCTCACAGGGGCAGAGTAGAGGGGGACAATCACCTCCTTCGGCCTGCTGTCCACACTTGTTTTGATGCAGCCTGGGATACAGTCGGCTTTCTGGGCTGCAGGCGCGCACCGCCTGCTTGTGTTGAGCTTCTCATCAGCCAACACCCCCAGGTCCTTCTCCTCAGAGCTGCGCTCAATCCGTTCTCCACCCAGCCTCTAATTGGTGCTTGGGATTGCAGATCTTCAGACCATACCCCAAAAGCTGGGAAAATGCTCAGTTTGAATACTGTGGTTAATCTGTTGTGATTGTGGTTTGCTGTCCCGAAACACTTCACTACAGATGCTATAGACATTCTGTATTTCAAAGTCTCTGCGAATGCTTGTCCTTGTGCGACTAATGATGAGCAATTTTGACCATATTGATTCAAGCACTTGTCGGTACAACAGTAAATATTTTAGTGTGTTGTTACACACAGTAAGTCAGTGCCCACTCTTTGGAGAGCTCCTAGCTTCATTTGGGAGGCTGGGTACCCTAATATCTACATTCAGTGTTATTGCACGTGGGTAATCATTTAAACAGGACACCAACAGTAATTGCTGCTATCCATTTTTCCAGTCTGAGGGGCTGCAGTTGCTTGCTGGCTCTCAACCTGCTTAAAAAAATAAATGCAAGAGACAGGAAAAAAGACACAGGTATTGAAAAAGCATTGGGTTAACTCAGTCTCTTTTGTATTTTTTTTTTCGCATGGCACATGTGTATTTTGGAAAGAATAGTGGTCAGGAAATGCTTGTGGCAGGATTGAGTTCCACACGCAGACTGAGTGAAAGCCTTTCTCCTTCTGCTTGTCACGTGCGTTTATGCTGGTAATGATTTACTCTGGGCAAAGTATGCTGCTTATAACTTATCAAATACAAAAGAGTAATCTCACCGAAATGTACCAGGTTAATGGAGAGTTGCTGGATTTTATTGTGGCCTTGTGTGCAAAGGCCTTATATCTTCTATATATTTTCAAGTTCTAAGGTTTAAAGATCATGCTCCTAAATGACTGTAAGGAACAGAAAATACAGCTGAAAGCCAGAGAAGTGTGAGTCCTTCCTCTGATCTAACCCACCTGTGAGGTTAGCTCATTTGGGCTTTCCATTGTACTTGACACTTTCTGCTGCTGAGACAAAACTTAGAAAGCAGCATTGGTGAAGATGTGGTCATCATGACAGATCTTGCTCTGTCTTCTGTAGTTTTTACTTAGGTTTTGCAACCTCTTCCTTTCTTTCTTTCTCACTTTCTCCTTTCTGATTTCTCTTTGGTGTTTTTCTTTTTTCCTCCCCGTCTTCCCTGCTTTGCCTGTGTGCACAGGATGAAAATCAAGATCTCCTGTAGTGGAGGAAGAAGCTGCTCTTCCCTGTGGTTCTAAAAGGATTTGATCTAAAAGAGGCTTCCCAGCATGTTCATGCAACAGCATGTTGGTGATAAACAGGCTGCTGATATGGTGTGCTCAAAGTTTGCCTCTGCTAGTAAGGTAGGAGGGTGAGAATTAAAACTTCTCCAGGTTGGATTGTTAATTAACTGCTTGTACTTGCATTTTGCTATGAAAATACAGTGTACTGTGCTTCTCTGCATTCCAGCTGCCTTACAAGCACTGAAGAGAAAAAAGAGATATGAGAAGCAGTTGAGTCAAATTGATGGGACGCTCTCAACCATCGAGTTCCAGAGAGAGGCTCTGGAAAATTCACACACGAACACAGAAGTGCTCAAGAATATGGGTTATGCTGCACAAGCTATGAAAAAAGTACATGAAAATATGTAAGTCCTTTCTACTAGTTTTCAAGATGAACTTGGCAATAGCATTTAAACTATTTCATTGCTATGGTCTGTTGTACCAAGTCAGCCAGCTTTGACTTCGTTTTGGTTCAGGCATTTAGTGTCAGGAATGCTATTGGTACTGTAATGTTATATTTGGCAGAAAAATATCTTTTTGTAACAGCAAGTCTAGAAGGAAGTCCAACTAACTATAGAGATCCAGCTGGTGCTAGTTTTTATTAAATCTGTCTTGGCAGTGGAGACCTACTTCTGCCCTCAAATTTTCCAGAAGAAAACTTAGTTGAGGAAACTAAGTGGACTCTCTTCTTCAAAGTGTGTAATATTTTTGTATGTCCTATATTGTTTCATGAGGCGTTTTCCCGCCTGAATAAACAGAGTTAAATCAGAAAGGTTGTTCTGGCAGAAGTAAACAGGAACCGAAACAATAATGAAGTTAACAATAAGGGGAAGCTTTTAAGTGAGGTCCTGTTAAGTTCCCCCCAGTTCTGGTGAATGCTTAACATCAGAAAAGATCCATCTAATAAAGTTGCTGACTTTGGGGAGGAGATGTGGTCTGCTAGGGAATGTGACTGTTGTCTGATGGAGGTATGAGAAGCACAGAGTGGGGAAAGGCAGAGGCTGCTGCAGTATGACTTTTGTTATAATACCAAAGTGGAAGAAATTGGACTGGCTAAAACATACAGAAGCTTGCCAGGAAATATTAAAGCTTAGTTAAGGGAAATTATTCCATGTGAGTTCTATTGTTTAAACAGCATCCATGCTGCATTAAATTCGTGGGCATAAAAAGAAAATGGGGTCTGTTCAGGTGTTTCTGAGACTCTTCTGTAGGTTTTTAATGATGTATCTTTAAAAACTTTCTGTTATTTTGCCAGGGACTTGAACAAAATTGATGATTTGATGCAAGATATCACTGAACAGCAAGATGTTGCTCAGGAAATTTCAGAAGCAATCTCAAATCGAGCTGGGTTTGGTGATGAGTTTGATGAGGTTAGTACTTCAGTAAAGACTGTGAGTTTTGACTATAAAATGACTCCATAGTTATTTTGTGGTGCAGTGGCTTGTTCCACAGTTTTATTTCTCAAAAGATAAGGAAGTGAAATTGCATTGTTCTAGCTTACCATATCTAGGACATTTTATGTTTATTTATACATTTATAAAAAGAATTAAATATATAAAATAAAAATGAGGGGTTTAGCTGTACTCCCATAGTTGTTATTCTTGATTGTAGTATTCTCAATTGTACCATAGAAGGAGAAGGTCACTGAGGCATGTAATTTGTACTTCTCCAAATGGACACTGAAATATATAATTTGTTGTGCTCCAAATAGACATCCATTTACGTAAGTGCATATTCCTGTTACTGCACCATGAACAGGCTACCATTCACAATTTTGAATATACGGGCCAAATTTAAGATTTTTTTTTTTTTTTTTGGTGCGTGGAGATGCTGGTCCTTTCATTATTTTCCAAATTTTCTACAGAAGTAGATTAATGAGATAGAAGTGATTCCTGTTAGAAGCAATAAAGATTCTGTCCTTGAGCTCTTTTTTTCTGAAAACATCACAAAAAAGGTACCTAGGACCTTCTGAAAACTTGTTGCAATAGCTTTCATCCAATATTGCTGGACTTGATTTTGTGTATCTAAGGAGGACATTACTTAGTGCTCAAGGGCTGAGTATACTCAAATGTCCTGCAGTCTGTGGGATGCAGAGCTGAGAATCAAACTCAGTGTCACAAACAGTTTGGTTTTGAATTTTAACTATGTGTTAAAATGACCAAGCACTGGGAATCATATGAAAAATGCCTTAAAGAATCAGAGTTCCCACCCTTCCCAATTAATTTATTCCTACATACCCAAATAGACAACAGAGAAAAATACATATGCTATATATTTTTACTTGATCATTTTTTTTCCTTTTCATTCAGAAGTTATTCTTTTGATGAGTTTTTTAAAATAGTAGTGATCCTTTGTATTTTTCACCCCATTATCTGCTTTCTTAGTTTTGTACTTTGAATGTAAATCAACCTTTCAAGAAACATTTAATCAGTACTGACATAAGGAATGGGATTTAGCTGGTGTAAAGTGGTCTTCAGACAACTGAAAAAACATACTGCCATCCTGAACAGCTATACAGCACCACTTTCTGTTCATCAGTGCTTAACTTATTGAGTCTAGACTCAGTAAGGATAGTGCAGATTGACCTGAAAGTTCCTAAGACATGCTAGTCTAAGTTAATGGACATGTTTCCTTTTCTGGGAAAATAAGCCACTGTCACGTGGGGTATCATTGTACCAGCACCTGCTTTTGCATAGGAGCCTAATAGTTACAGTACTTGTCCAGTCATTGGGAAAGCTGGTTTGCATACCACTTCAGCCCAAGAGTGCTAGAATTGATGACTTAATCACTAGGTTTTCAGGTGACTTGTGCTGGAGGAGGATTTTTTTTTTTAATTTATTTTGAAGAACATTTTGACCACACACTTGATTTCCTCTTCACATGCGTGCCATGGGTGTAAGGAGATCATTGAAACATGTAATTTGTACTGCTCAAAATAGACATGTAAACAGAAGGGTTCTTTTTCCCTGGGATGACGCTGTACATGTGATGAAGAATGCAAAAAAAACCCTCTGCCCTACCTGAATAGGATGCTCTCTGGGAGGGGTGATCCTTGATCCTTGCCTGGAGGCCTCTTTCTGATGATCCGATGTGAAATACACACATTCCAGTGGGCACACTCTGGAACCTGAGAGTTTTGCTCCTCTCTACGTGGAATCTCCCCTCTGCTCTCTTTTTGGCATAGGTTCAAGAGGAGAGAGGGGATTTGTTGTAGCTATTGCACTACTCCACAGCCTAGTTGCACAGCAGTTCCTGAGTTATGAGAAACACAAGCTTTTTTATAAAGAGCCTCTCATGGCTGACACTACCTCTTGATTAAGCGTGTTAAGCAGAGGCTGCTGAGGCTTACTGTGGTGTGGGAAGAGGTTAGATAACTGTCTAGAGGTCTTCAGGAATACCTGTTTCCATCGACTTTACAGCAGCTTGGACGCTAACTTCTCAAGGCGATATGCACACCACTGACTGAAGCACTTAAAGTGAAGTTACCTTTGCAACTAAATGCCTAAGACAGACATGGGGCCCTGCTCTGCACATTTCTTTGAGACATCTGTCATCAGTCAAACATCTCCAGGTGTAGACCTGATGCTGAAATTTTTAGATGATATTCTAGGGCTTGCACTGTGAACTAGGTCAGATTGGTGAACTGTAGCCTTTTTTGGATATATTTATATGAACCTGGGTTTCTAGATAGGCCTGTGCTGGCTACATAATCATCATTTTAATTTCTGCGTTGGTGATAAGCGAGCTATAAATGGGTAGGCAAAGCCCATTTTAAACTCTAGATCTCACTTTGTTCCAGCTACTCTTTTGCCCAGCCACATTTGCCCATTGTTTCTTTCTGAACCATTTTATCAGTGGGGCAAAGGTCCATTCCTCTACAAACATGTAATATTTAACTTCCTTTCTTTGGGAAACTCCATCCAAGGAATGGATACTTTTTTAAAAGTGTAAAGGATTTTTATTTTTAGTGTTATGCAAGTAGATTAGGTCATCTGCCCAAGTTAGCTTCTGCAGCTAAAAGCCCAGGAGTGTTACGTGCTTCAAGAGTGAGTAAAAGGACCCATGACACAAAGCTCTGATTCCAGTGCTGCTTTGAAAACACGTGTAGTCCTGGGCTTAGTGTGATAGGACTGGAGCACAACATTTAATGACAGTCTGCCTTATAACCTGTAGAAGCTGTGCAGTTTTTAAAATGGGAGAAGGCACACTAGAATCCGGTTAAAATATACAGACTCTAGATTTGGAAAAAAACTGATAAAGGCTTCTTCCTCTCTGTTTTTGACATGAGTACTACACTGGCATTTTTCTTTCTAATTTTATTCCTTGTCCTGTTTCTATCTTCCAGGATCCTTGTTTCAACTTTCAGTTAAGGTTTATTGCTTTTGCCCACGGTTAGTAAAAATTATACTCGCAATGTGCTGCTTTATGATATTTGTTTTCAAGCATAAACTGCTATTTCAGTAATGCTTTACTTTATGGGGGTTGCAAGTGCTCTTGACTGAGATTGTTGTTGTCAGGACAATGAATTTGTTAATGTTTTCCTTGAATTTAGGATGAGTTGATGGCAGAATTAGAAGAACTGGAGCAAGAAGAAATGAACAAGAGAATGGGAGATGTCAGACTGCCAAGTGTTCCATCCACCTCGCTACCTTCTCGCCCTGGTAAACTGTTTGCTTGCCATTTTAAGTTTCTCTTGATTAAGCCATGATGTGAGTAGGAGGAGAGGAAGAGAGAATCACAGATATGTATTTAACTCTGTTTTAATTTTTAAAGCATTTTTAAATAATGAATTTAAAAGCATTTTAATGCTTTAAATTGCTTAAAGCAATTTTAAATTTTAAAGCATTTTTAAATAATTAATTTTTAAAGCATTATACATTCCTTATCCTATTTTTGCATGTGTTTATTAGAAAAAGCAAAGTGGAATTCTAGTTTGCTGTATGAAAGCATGAGGGGGCACTTCTTTACTGTGAGGGTGACAGAGCACTGGAACAGGTTGCCCAGAGAGGCTGTGGAGTCTCCTTCTCTGGAGTATTCAAAACCTGCCTGGATGCCGTCCTGCGCAACGTGCTGTGGGTGATCCTGCTCAGCAGGGGGTTGGACTAGATGATCTCCAGAGGTCCCTTCCAACCTTGTCCATTCTGTGATTCTGTGAAAGCATTTAGGACCAAGTTCTCTGTAGATTTGAGGAGGCAAATTCAGGGAACTTGACCTTTCATGTATCCTGATGTGGATCAGATCACTGGGGAATGGGAAGATCTTTTTTGTGTTCTGGCAATTAAATTCTCGGTCTTTTTTAATTAGAGTCTGACCTAGATTCAGAATGTTTGCATCACGAAGATTCAGCTTTATAGGATAGTGGCTCGATATTTGCCACTGGTGTTTTAATTAGAAATGAGAGAGGTAGCAAGAAGTACAAATTCAAAGAAACATTGTCATTCCTTTACTTTCCTTCTATAGAACAGACATTCCTGGCATTAAGCAGTAGTCTTGTTTTTCTGTAGTTCTGCACTGTCTGCTTTCAATTAAGCCAGAGAGTCAACTTTCAACTTTATCTTTCACTGTGTCCCTGTTGTTCTCTATCAACTGAAAGACTTACTGTGTACTGATGCTCGTAAAAAGAGTATAAGTGTTTGGTGGCAAGGATAGCACACACGTGGCACAAGCTGCATGGTGCACTGTGCTGCAGAACAGGTTACCTGGATCAGCTCATCCTGAAGACTCTGATGTGTGTTTTGGCAGGCAACACTAAAATCCCTGCGAAGCAGTTTAAAATGTTCAAACTGGGACTGTGGCCTCACCTACTTATGTAAACCGCAGAACAGCTAGTAAAAAATGGATTTAGGAAAACTCAGTGCAAATTGCAATCTGGGCATTTGTAACTTGTTCATACATTCTTTTCCAGATCCAGCTGTGCCAGCTGACACTTTTATTAAACCCAGGCCATCTCCATGTGCTTCTTACTATCTTAGATTTGCAACCTCATCTGTCTATATGACTGCTTCAGGCAAAATTGGTTGGTTACATTTATACAGTGTAAGGCCTTGCAAAACTGTCTAATCTTTTCTCTAACTGTATGCTCACTGTTGCACAGAAATGGCAAAATAAGAACAGTTAATGGTTCTATAATGCTTCTAATTGGACATGCATGTTACCCTCCCGATTTTAGAGATGGGGAAACTGAGGTGGAGCAAGGCACAATGACCTTCCCCAGCTGCACAGTAAGCCAGTGGCACTTGCAGAGCAGGGACTGGGCGCAGGGTCTCCCATGTCCTTCTCCCAGCCGTAGTCCCCAGACGTGGAACTCTCAGTCTCTCCTGAGATGGTGGCTCCCAGCAGTACGGCTGCCACAGGCAGGAGCCAGCTGGCTGCTGTAAAACGTACACGCAAGGGTGGTGCACCCAGTAATGTAAATACTGAAGCACACAGCAAAGAGCTGGAGAGAGCCTAAGGTTGAACCTGGGCAGTAGGGCATGCAGTTTGCAGGTAGCTGAATGAAGACTGTTTGAATGAGGTTTTAGTTCAAGCAAAGTGAAGATGTTTGATAGGAGATTTGGGTTTAAAAAAAAAGGTGAGAAAGTGTGTGGGAGATGTGGTTCAGAGCTGGGAATTGCTGCTGTTGTGACCACAGCAGTTAACTGAGTAGCCACCGATGTTACCTGAGCAAAGTGAGCTCAGCAATTTCTTTTTCCCTTTTAATAAATGATAACTCTCATTAAAATGTGGTGATTCCATTTGGAGACTGGACCTGCACATGCAGAACCCTTCAGCACTATTTGGAAAGGTAGCAGGATGCACAGCTGGCTAGGGGCAGGTCATTCATACCTGCTCAAATGGAGGTGAGAGAACTGGCAGTATTCTGGTGCATGCTCACTCTCTGTAACAGGTTTTACAGATTAAATAAATTTTCTTTGGGAGTCTTTCAGCAGGAGGTAAATCAGACCTATATTGTTAACATCAGAGTTAGATGTGAGCTAATGGTGGGACACATTAGTCACATCTATCATCAGCTTCATCACTACATTACCTACACTTAGCTTGCTACTCAGTAAATTGATTTGAAATCTTCAAACTGAAAAGCACTGTACAAGTCCTAATGTTAACAAATAAAATATTTCTGGCTGCTGTTATTAGTTGATGATTATTGTTAATCTATTTTTGTGCAGCATCAACCAGGAAGAGAGTGGAAGATGAAGATGATATGAAACAGCTAGCTGCCTGGGCTTCATAAGAGCATGGTTATTTTTATAACGTGGAACGTTACAGTACGGATGTAAAGAGCTGTAATACTGTTGTTGTAAACTTCCCAATGTGGTGTGGTTGCACTTCATACAGGCTGTTTTAGTGGCCAATCTTGCTAAAATAGTACGACTTCCATATTACAAAATTAGTTTAAAAACAAACAGGGAAAAAAAAAACAGTAATTGTCAAAACCTCCAAAGTGTTTTTTTTCTTTTTCAGCCTAGGCCAGAGATATGTTTTGTTGTCAGTGTCAGTTTTCATTATGTTATGTCTTGTGGTTTTGTGAGACCTCTGTGCCTCACTTGTGCGCAAAGCTGGATGCATTGTTGAAATGAAAAAGTTAAATAATTCATCAAAGCCCTATCCTAGAGGGTCCTTTGGTTCAGACTGTTAGTAAAACAGCTTTATGCATGTCCTGACTTCTGAGTTCCTTTGTACCCAAGAGCTAATGACCATTCATTTGGGCATGGAGATTTATCCAGTCTGCCCAGAGCACCTTGTGGTGTCCTAGAGATTAAGAGGAGACTCTTCTGTAGATCTTTTGAAGTGGGATAGCTTATTAATTTGCTTGTTTACTTTAACTTTGGCAAGACTATTCTGTGCACATCTATATGGTCAACTTGAGTTGTATTTCAAACTATTTCCAACTTGGTTAAATAACAGCTTTACTATGATTGGGGAAAATGTCAATGTCTAAGATTTCATAGATCCCTGCCAAACATAATTGATTTCCACTAACCCTGTCAAAAAGCCAGAAGAGCCCTCCTGTCTTCCACCATGACTTTCTAGGGTGAGTCTTTACTTTGTGTGAAAATACCCATTCTCAAAGGAATTAATAACACAATTTTTAATTCTGCAGTTTCAAAATAATTTTCATTTCTGAGCATTCAGTTCCTGAATGGAAATAATATCAATGTGTTGTCTTTGAAATGCCTTTTTAACTCTGTTGAAAAGCTGATTCTAAATTATTTGTAAAGTTGGTGTGTTGTTGTCCAACTGACTGCTTTTTAGCTTAAGGAACAAATGCCACTGAGTGCTAAACTACTATATATAGAGAGAAATCACTGTTTAAATATAAAACAAAAATTAAATATGCTGCTTTGTACAAAGAATTTTTATTAAATAAGACTTAAGCTTCATGCTAGTAGTTTGCTATAAATCACAAGGATGTAGTAAAAGACTGGGGAGTTCCTAGGAAAGTGGGAAGCAGAGTCGCATTGATCTTGGTTTCTTGTTTTCAAATTAATATAAATTTTGTGATGATTGAACCACTTGGGGAATGGTGGGAGACTCGGTTTCTGTAGATCTGTAGCAACAGAAGACTGACCACTTATCCTTTGGGGCTTTAGCCTGTGATTTGCTGGGTGTTTCGCTTCAATAGCCTGCAGTAGGCTCCAGCCTATTGTATTTTAGGTTAAGCATAAGCTAATGTGTATTTCTGGGTATGGCATTCTGGTGTGCTCGGAACCTTTCAAGTTGAGTTATGTGAATGAAACCCAAAATTTACCAACACATTGTAAAATTTCAGTTTTTCAGGACTTCATTCTCTGTAGTGGAATTGCTTTTGGTTTGCATCTATATGAAAGGACAACTAAGCCTTGTCACTTTGGATAAATTGCCTACAGAGGAAAAAATAAGTTTGTAATTCTGCTCGAGTTTGGAGGTACCAGGAAAATTATCCCTTTCTGTTGAGAGTTGAGGAAAAACTGGAACTATTCTATTTTTGCTTAAAACAAACAAAAATTAAAGCATTTCCTTAAATTTAAAAACATGTTTTGAATTCTCAATAGGAAACAAAACACTAATAAAATGTCATTCGGTTTTAATGCTTACTGAAATTCAGGATAAGATGCCAGCTGAAAACTTCCTTGACAGGCATATTTAATAAAATAAAAAATATTCGGAGTTATTTAGAATCAATTTGCTAATCCTTTTGGTTGGAATCCTGTTTTCAAGGTTGAGGCAGCGTATACAATTCTGAATTAGGTGCAGAAAGTATTAGCATACACTGACTCAGTAACTCTGCAAGGCCATGTGCTTGTGGACACATCTGGTATTTCTGAATGCGAGGCCATGCCAACGTAGTCCTGTGCTTAGCTCAGGAAATCTGGCTTCTAGCTCTGTTCTTGTTTGAATTAGTAGTTTTCCAATACTTAGCACTTAAGTAGCACTTAGCATATTTAAAGGGTTCTATAGCCTAACCAAAATAGGTGTCAAAGCTTCCAGTTTAAAGTGATTTTTCAGTCTGCTCTGGAAAATGTGTACCTGCTCTTTTTGTGCCAGAACTTCCCATGTGAATACCCTGCAGGGGAGAAGAAATTCTAGGGAAGGCTTTTTCCTTTGCAAACTCATGTCCAACTGCTAACCTCCAGCAGTGTTTTGCCCACATATTGATCCTGGGGAGCTTCAGCTTATTGATTTTGGACCAGGCACTTAAAGAACCAAGTTTGTGGAGGATGAGGAATAGAAACCATGGTCATCCAGGTGAGCTTCTCTGAAAGCTGGTGTGTAGTGGCTGGTGATTCTGGAGGACAGTCATGTACCAGTTCACAGGCTAGGACGTGTCTGATTGGTGAAGCTATACTCAGAAGTACTACAGTCACGTACACAAATCAAAATACCGTATAGACACCCAAAACTAGAGTGCTTCTTGTCGTATTTGTTTGGGAGACGGTAGATGACTGATTTTCTTCAAAAATCCTGTAAACTCCTGTGCTTTATTCAGCTAAGGAGGTGGCTCTTTTCTGTGTAATTCAGATGAAACTGTGACAAATGCCTCTTTCTTTTTTTGAACATATGTCTCTCTTCATGCTAAGATGGTATTTGTTTAGCACATAAGCAGATGAGAGTGAATAGTGTCAATGTGTTATTGTAAATGCACTCTCTATTAACTCAAACATTTTACAAGAGGACTGTGGAAGCAGATGGTGTACTATAGCTGACTTCATTTCCTGATTCTTATTTATTTTGAGAATGTTTTCTTCTCTTAATGGGCTTGGACCTTTTAAACCTGGATAGCTTTACAAAATGGAAATATATTACTAAAATAAAAAAAGAATTAATATATACATATTCTGTAAATAAACATTTTGTTGTCACACTTGTGCTGTCTGATTGTATTATTTTCCTGTCAGGCAAAACCTTACATATTCTTCTTACACCGTCATTAGGACACAGTACTCTGTTTAGCGAGTGTGAGGATTTTGGGCAATATTTTTTGATGTATTAGTCTCTCAACACCAGCTTAGAATTCAGTAATTCTTCAAAGGTGATCTGGCTTTAATTTTGAAAGAAAAAGGAGGGGAGGGAATAGAAAGCGGAGTGTACGCAACAGTGTCTGGGCTGTATTCGTTCATACATAACACTTCTGTTAAAGAGATTCTTTTATTTCAATGTGTCCAATATATCTACTTTTTTTCTTTTCCAGAAGATCTCCTTATTGTTTCAGAATTGTGCATATTTCACTTTCCAGATCTCAGTTAAAAGGTAGAACGGTTGAGTCTTTTTTTTAAAAGAAAATTACTATAGGAAAGGATGAATTGAAACAAATAAAATAATGTGTTGGGTTTTTTTTGTCAGTGAGAATCTCCTTTAAAGTGTGTGTGTATAGTATCTTGCACTTCATGTACACACACGTATATGTACACATATGTTGGTGCAGTACTTTAAGACCATCGTTTGTTATCTGGTCTGGAAAGGTTTCCATGGCTTGGGCAGCTGATCATGCCAGCTTGTAAAGGGCAATGCTTCATCGCATAACACCGGGGAACTGTTCAGCACATACACGTGCCCTGTGTGTATAGCTGGGGGGGCAGAAGAGCATAGGCACATACAGAGAATAGTTGTGATGAGAATATCTTAGTTTTACATGATGTAGAGCCTAAATTATGTCACTTTTTTTTTTTTTTTTTTTTTTTTTTTTTTAGAAACATAAGGAAGAACCTTTAGTCTCAAATTACTAAAGAGCAGGGACTAGCTTGGACATCTTAAGAAATGCCAAACACCACAAGTCTAATCGGATGTAGCTGTCATACTTTCTCACACCTGTCCCAATTGCTGAGACTTGCAAAGCCCACCATTGCAGCACTGTTCAGTCAGATGTATATTGCAGGCAAAGTCTGCCCAGTTCATGCAATTTAAATCAAATTGGGATCCAAGGGGTTTACTGATTTCTTATCAACATGTAAGTAACTGGCAATTCATGATATGCTTGGGATCAATAGTGGCAGATAAAGCTAGATGCTACTAGATACTTATGAAACATTCATATATGCCTAGAATTTCTGAATGTCCTTGTCTAACAAATCCTGAAAAGTTTCACCCACAGCTCCTCAGGTCCCCCCTTTAAGAAGCTGTGGGGGTGCAAGACCCCTCACCTGAGCAAGTGCAGGATGTGCGAGTGCCCTGGCTGCCCTGGCGGGGGGGTGACCCACGCCTTAGGGGTGCAGGTCCCAGGGTCCCCCTGTGCTGGCCTTGGGCGAGCTGGGGGCAGTAGCTGGGGGTGCCTGTGGTGGTGCTGCACTGCCAGGCCTGGGCAGGGCCCCCAGTGCCATGGGGCTAGGTCTGGCAGGGTTCCACCAGCTCCCCTCTTCTGCATGTTACAAATCCTTGTGTTTCACTTGTATTGCTGTTTACCTGACTCATTTTTACCAAAAGTCTCCTGGTAATCTCCTGGTTGCTGTCTAATCCAGCTGATGGTCATCTTCTGCTTCACCAGGACCAGTTTTGGGCAAATGCTCTCAGGCAGCCGGGCATCCCACTCACCTGCAGCCTTACCCCACTGTGCCATCTGCCCTGCCCTGCTTGAGGCAGCAGGGCTGCACTGGCACCCCCACAGCTGGCTTTCTTGAAGGGTAGACACCAGACTTCCCGAGATTTTAATGGATTTTATGTGTCTGAACTGAGGAGCTGAGATTTATGAGCAAGCTAAACATAATCAAATCTGTGGAGGACTAATCACTCTGAGCTAATGGTCTGTTCCCACGTAGGTGACACCTCTCACTAGCATGACATCAGCTGTCAAAAACATAAAACATACACTTTAGGAGGAATGTACGTTTATCCAATATTTCGTATACATCCGAATGTATGTATGTACTCGGATTGGATTCAGCTTACCGAAGGGATGCGGTGAGGAGCGGCACCTCTGTGGCCTCCAGGCGGAGCTCTGGGCTCAGCGTTCAGCAGGATGCTACCGAAGCCTCAAAAGGCTGCGAGTTTCACACAAGACCTGATTTCAGTCTTTTTTATTGCTCGTACTGGAAGGAAAAAGGCTTGCTAGAAAGTGCTGCTTGAAAAGCAGACACCCCCCACCATGTAGCCAATGGTGCTTTGCAGTGACCACCTGCAAGCTAGAGGCCATGGCAATGCGTTGGGAGTGTGCGTTGAGGACAGTGAACCGTGAAGAGGTCTTCACTACGGTTTGGTCAAGCCTGGGCCTCCGCCCTTGCTAGGGTTCAGTGTGCTTCTCCAGCTGTGTGGTAAACCCAGTGCTACATTGGTTTAGGTGGGAACACGCAGGCTATGCCTAAAGGAAGGTATTGCAATTGTTGGTTTTGAGGTTGTTCGGGACAGCTAAAGTGTAGAATTAATCATTTTTTGATGTTTTCGAGGATTTGAATCTGGGCTTATTCATCAAAGGATATTCAGTCTGCACTGACATAGTCAGCAGATTGGCCCCATCTTCAAAACTGGCTACACAGTAAAGCTGAACTGGGTTTGGGTTCTTTGACCACTAGGAACAAACTCTGCAGCCCATTAGTTTTTCTAGTGCAAGAACTGCATGTAAGTAGGGTCATTTACTGACCTCTCCAGAAAAATCTTTTCTAGACTTAAGGTATGCTCTGGATCATCTTGTGTATCCCAATTCAGGAACCACACAAGTAGCTGAAGTGAACACCACACCATGTTCCTCCTGAAGGATCATAATAGCCTGGAAAGAGGAAACCGTAACAGGAGAATACCAACAAGGAGAATAAATCATACCAATAGTGCTTTGATTTTTTCCGTGTGCATTGCAAATGTACTTTTTACACTACATCAGCAAAAGATTGCGAGAAAAAGCCCTTCATCTTCTGCAACAAAAGGCTGTTGGAGTGTCTTGGTGTTGTGGTTTAACCCTGCAGGCAGCTCAGCACCACATGGCCATTTGCTCGGTGCCCCCCAGTGAGATGAGGGAAAGAATCATGAAAAAAGTAAAACTCGTGGTTTGAGATAAAGACAGCTTATTAGGACGAAGAAGGAAGGGAAAATAATAATAATAGTTATGACGAAGGAATATACAGCACAAGTGATGCACAATGCAATTGCTCACCACCCGCTGACCAATGCCCAGCCAGACCCCAAGCAGCGGCCCCCATCCCTGGCCAACTCCCCCACTTTTGTTGTTCAGCATGACATCATATGGTATGGGATATCCCTTTGGTCATTGGGGTCACCTGTCCTGCTTCTGTCCCCTCCCAGCTCCTTGTGCACCCCCAGCCTCCTCGCTGGCAGGGCAGCACAAGAAGCAGAAAAGTCCTTGGCCCTGTGTAAGCACTGCTCTGCAACAGCTAAAACATCGGTGTGTTATCAGCATTAGATCCAAAACACAGCGCCGGACCAGCTACTAGGAAGAAAATGAACTCTAGCCCAGCCAAAACCAGGACACTTGGCTAAGGTAGGAATTGTGGCAGTTGCAAATTTGGTGGCAAGAGCAGGTAGCTCAGGGCCCCTCAGCAATCCTCTGAAACCACCCTGCTTACTTTAATTCCCACGCTCAGCTTTCTTCAGTGGTATTATGATGGCAAAGAGTTAGAGTGCTCCAAAAATGCTGCCTTTGGCTCAGGTCATTTCCCTTAACACAACCAACCACCCCCCCCCAAAAAAAGGAAACCATATATGGATGCACTAGTTAAATGGATTATGTTATTAATGACCTTCCTAGGGCTGTAGTAACTTCAAAAGTTAATAGCTGAATGTAGGTAGCAGAGATCACCTCATACTTTACGGGTTAAAACCTTCAGCTCCCAGTGCCTTGGAAGCTCTGCCAGGAAAAAAAAAAAAAAAAAAAAAAAAAAAAAAAAAAAAAGAAAGAAAAGAAAAGAAAAGAAAAGAAAAGAAAAGAAAAGAAAAGAAAAGAAAAGAAAAGAAAAGAAAAGAAAAGAAAAGAAAGGAAAGAAAGAAAGAAAGAAAAACATGTCTAATTGAATGAGCTTCCTGAGCTAGGAAAATCAATCCTACTCCATGGACGAAGACATTCTAGAAAATGTTGGTAATAGCATTAACCTGAGTATGGATCTTATCCCTGTGTTGTATCAGATACTTGCGGTTGAACACAAAGGGTTTTTATTTCACAAAGAAGACAACAGGAGAAAAAAATGACGAGGGGAAATGATAAGTAG
This sequence comes from Anseranas semipalmata, assembly GCA_013399115.1. Taxonomy (NCBI): domain Eukaryota; kingdom Metazoa; phylum Chordata; class Aves; order Anseriformes; family Anseranatidae; genus Anseranas; species Anseranas semipalmata. The sequence continues at coordinate 274,373 of VXAA01005682.1, read as the reverse complement.
TCGAGACATTAATTTATGTAAACTGAGAATCTGTCTAGGGCACATATTGTGTCTGAGTAAACTGAAATCCGAGCCAAAATTTGCTTCACCAGAGGCAGAGCAGAGAAGTCCCTTTGTTGAGAAAAGAGATCTCGCATTCTGACCTTTGGAATATCATGAGTCTTGTGTAACTCACGTCATTTGGGAAGTGAAAGATGTTGGCCTGGTCATGGATTTCTAGATGCAGAACCGAGACATTCACGTATTGCACAGAGGATGCCAGTAAGTGACAGCAGCATCCCAGGAGCAAAAGATAGAGTAGTCATTTGTGCATGCTGTCTTTCCCAAGTTAACTAACACCAAAGTTGAGCTTAATTTTTTGTTAATACTCCTTCATAACATACCAGTTTGCCATTAGTTTTGCAACACTATCACCTTATTTTTTAATTGCATGTTTAAGTAGGGATGATTAAGTCAGATGACTGGTCAAATGAAAAAGAAATGATCTCCACAAGAAGCTTGCTTATCTGGGCCCTACTTGCACATGCAAGCAGAAACAACACCTCTGTAAGCACCATATCATTTTACTGACTGTCTGGTTTTGATTTTTTTCCAAAGATTCCACACAATGACACAGTTTTCTCATCTGCTTCTTCCCATGGAAGTTATTATCCCCTTGCTCAACTCAATCAAAGAAGAATTGCATAATGTTTTTATTAGGTTTACATTATCCCATAAACTATGCTGTAAGTTTTCTAAATTAACACTTTACATCAGCACACAAAAAACTCAGGGCAAGACTTTCTCTAAACGTATAGAGTAACTGCCATAATTAGGCAGATTTCTTACCCGATGCGTCTGCTTCCGTCTGTAACAAAAATATATATACTACAGAATGAGGGAGCCCCTCACACCACGAGCTATAAGTATAAGCTGGTTATTAAAAATGCTGAGATCTTCTAGGAAAGAGTCACAGGAAATCTGAGAGGAAAGATCCTGTAGGAGGTTTGCCACATAGTGCAAATGCTTCCTAAACTGCATTTTATAATTTACTTATTTATTGTCAAAGATACAAAACAGTAAGGAGATCTTGAAAGGTCAATGTGCAGCCTTCTCCCATTAGGTTCTTGCTAGATGAGCAATACTTGACAAACCCACACTAATTGCAAACTGAACAACTGAGAAACATTTCATGGTCATCCTCAACATCTCCATAAAACAGCTGTGACAGCTCTGATTTCTTCCAGATGAAAGGCATTAATCCACAGGGGATTCAGAGAGCAGAGGCTTGTTTCTCCGCCACATTAAAGCAAATGTCCTAGCATTCTCAGTTTAATCTGGTAGAAGAAAAGAATGATAAGATTTGGAACAATCTAATAATTTAGGATCAGGGATATTTAGATTTACTTGAAATCCACTCAAGATATCCCAAGACCCAGTTCCTGTATACAGACAGGAGACTCACCAGATCAGCAAATCATCTAATTTTATCCTGCTGACAAGTCTATGGGATCAGCAGTAACACTAGGACAACACCAACTGGCTTACTGTGCAATTAGGGTGAATCACATAATTGCTTTCTTCCTCATTTTCAAAGTAGAGGTAATATAATACCTCTCCAATACAAAGTTGGGACAAATTCCTTTTTTTTGAGAGCACTTTGATGACTCTTGAGTCACAGGAGTGCTAAGCATGAAACAAGCATTTAAGATGTCCATGAAGATCTTAAAAGGGGCAAAAGGGGTAAAGGTCTCCATGAAGATTGTGTTGAAAACCATGAAAACATAGGTTAAAATACTGCTCCTGAAGGCTCAACAAAAGGTTGTGCAGAACCTACCAACTTTCTTCAATGTAGACAAGACTCAGCCAGCACTGGGAGTTGAGTCCAGAACCCATTTATGAGGTCAGTGCTCTCATCAGATTGTAAATCACCACCCTGATGGTTTCTGCACTGTGAGGATGAATTTCTTCTCTGGTGTTAGAATATCACGAGTTGGATGGGACCCACAAGGATCATCAAGTTACCCATTCTCAAACAAAGAAACAAGGATGTGAGGACACAGTTCAGATAACCTAGCATCCCTTAAACTATGTCTTATATTTTATAGGAAAAATACTTACCTAGCTCTGAATGTTGGATCTGCCTAGAAATCTGAATGCACTCATCTCCGGGACAAAGATTTAATTGAAATACAAAGGAATGATAGGAAGAAAGACCCCCTAGACCTAGTATTTCACGAAGGGAGGGTTTCTTGCAGCATTATTCCCTTCCTTGGTGTGGACGATTTCATAAAAACAACAAACAAACAAACAAACAAACAAACAAACAAAAAAAAACCACAAAACAAAAAAACCCAACCAAACACAATTGCAATAGCAGCGACTTTAGAGTGTAAGTCTTCAAAATTCCTCCCTGCTTATTAGAGCTTGCTGTACATAGGAAAACAAACAAAAACATCTAAGACTTCTGTAGAAAGTTTCATTTGTTATCACTGCTACTACTAGAAATGCAGATATCTGGTAGGATCATTGCTATTGCTTCACAGCTGTATTTCAACAAAGGAATAGAAGCCACAGATAGAAAAATCAAACAGCAGTTTAATGAAGATTTACAGGCTAAAAACCAATTTGGTACAGACATACTGATAGAATACTAGCTTTCCACATCCCTTTCCTCTGCAACTACGAACCCCATAGCAACAAAGAGATGCTGAACATGAAAAGATGAGGACAGTAGCATACTGGCAAACAGACTGTGTAGGTTATTCTGTCCCACAACTGTCAGGTGCAGTTTCATGAAGCAGAGAATTTGCTTCCTTCCTTAAGCTGGTTCAATGAGACTATTATGTAACTAATGGGAACAGTGGGAAAGCTATGAAGTGGGAGTTTTACAGGGACTCATTCTTGATTCAATACAGTCAGCATTGTAATTAATTTAGGAGTATACAAATCAAAATCAGAGAACTAATGTGGGCAGGCTGCAAGTGCTCTTGGGGAAACAAAAATTCTGCAGGATTATTAAATTTTAGTAATTAAAAAAAAGCAAAAGTCCAGTAAGATTAAGCTGGGCACAATTAAAATCTAATTCCTCTCTCCCCAAATTGTAAATCACTGGCTGAACTATTAAGGCAATTACCTTTGGAATGGTTTACCTACAGCAGAAAAGAACAAAATGTTACTGCTTGCAATCCTTGTAATTTCTTCACTCTGCTACAATTTCACTTTGAACACTCCTTTGCTCACTGTGAAGAACACAATTCCACTGTTCCAAATTCTAATGAATGAAATAATGAAATAATTTCATAATGAATGAAATAAGAAGTTGACTTCTTTTGTACTAAAATTATGAGGAAATGGGTGCAAAATAGTGCCAGAAGAGGCACTAGAAATAGGATATTAGAAAAAAAATCAATATGAGATAGATATGGAAACCATCTCCATTGAAATGTTAGAGGCCACCATGGATTGTACACATCAAAGCACGAATTTTGCATTTCCCTTACTGGGATAATCATTCATTAACCAATAATACAGGCTAAGCGATACAACATGACTGCTGAGCAGAATGACATTTTCCACCTCAGTTTAGGGCAACCTTGATTTTTAACTAAACAAAAATGTCCACTCGTGTGATACCAAAAGATTTCGGACAGCAAAATATCTTATAAGATTTAAAGACTGAGCACAACAAAATTGACATTGCTTTGCCTTCTCATGACTAAGCGGTAAGATGTTTACATTGTTTTATTCTTAGTGACTAGATATGCAGGTTTACCTGCAATACTTCAGAACTTCCTAGCACATATGATCCAAGCACCTTCTCAAAATTTTTTGAAACATTTATAGTTGTAAAGCTAACACTATTTTAACATACAGAGTTCAATCATCATCTCAAATATGCAAGTGACATCTGACAAAAGATAACATGAATTTTCAGTAAGGTGACATAACTTTATTGAGTTCACTCAACGTCTCTGAGGATTCAGGTAGACTATAAAAAAAGATTAGTTCCTTTTATATTTTAATCTTCAACAGAAATACAGCAGGTTTTTTGGTGTCTTGTTACAACATATTCATTTTCATGCAAACAATTTTTGGTACAAACAGAACTCAGATCAAAAGCTGAGTAACTGTACGAAATCATGTGAGGTAAGAAACATCTTTCTACTAATATTTTTATCCTTTTACCAGGCAAGGCATTGAACATTTTTTCTACAATGGAAAAGAGAAGACAGGTGTTTTGTCCATAGTTTTATTTCACCAGGAGGTTTATACAGTTCTGCATAAAGGTCATTGTATGCACAGCCTGAAGTACAAAGCTCCCTTTGAAAACTCCAGCACAAAGACACTGNGGGGGGGTTAAAACAAAACAGCATTCTTCCTATTGGAAAAGCAGAATAAAACAAGGCACTTTCAGTAAATAAGTGAAGAACAGAAACAAGCTGTATCAAATATTCCACAAAGCTGACCAAGAGCACTGTAACAAAATTCTGCAGTAATGAACAAGTAAAATACAAAAAGGCACTACATAATCCTCTCCCTGCAACTCCCCTTTCTCAACCAATTAGCCAACTGAACTTGGCACAATGGAGTCTTAATTATAAAGTGCATCTCCTGTCTCAATATGTTTTGAAAAATAGGCTATAGAACACATGTAGCAACATCCCCACATGTACAATACATTGAAACAAAAATACATTGCAACTAGATTCAATCTAGTAATGAACTGTGCAGAAAAAATATGGCTTCTTTACAAGTCTTTCAATTATCTCCATATAATCTGGAATATTTTTAAACAAACATGAATGCATTAGCAAGATAAGAGGTAGTGTTCCAAGTAAAAGGCAAACTCACCGATTTTATTGTTACATGGGTATATGGCAAAGGTATCCCAGGTTTTAAAAGCAGCATTATCAAACTAAAAGTATTACAGCATGCTATCTTGGGATGAAAATACACAGTGTTTTGGGGGTCTCGTATTAGTTCCTTCAGCAAAAATGACCATTTTTTTTTTCCTTTTTAAAATGCCACACTATAATGTTGTTTCGTAAGTATTTTTCTCTTGGTACTGTAAGTTTTCCTATTGCATTGCATTAAAATTTCCAGAGAAATAGTCTTCAACTTTAGAACTTAAAAACAACATATGCTACACTCTTATTAAATGTAAGATGAGTCAATTTTTACTTCAACAATCATTAATTTATGGCTATTAAGAATATGAAAACACAAATACCAAACAGATGAACACATCAAATGTGTCACATCAGTGGCAACATATGACATGCTAGTTAAATGTGTTTGGCGATTTAAAGTTTATGTCACTCCGCTAGGAAAGTCAGCCAAATTGTGTATGTACACTATCTAAATTTTAGATGATTTTAGCCCTTATTAGACTTTAATATATTAAATATATAAAGGCTAGATAAAAACTGAAATCAAAGCAGCACTGGTTATATTTCTTATGTTAACAATTTGTAAGGATTTATGTAAACATTCAATATGTGCATTCTTGCTCTTTGCTGTAAATTCTTTACAGCTACTATATGCCCCTACCCACAGAGTACGTCCCAAGCATGAAACTTTCCCAGGTAACAGCAGCTGCTACTGATCTATTCTTCTTCATCAGCAGTATATGCTACTTCAGCAACTTCAATTTCTGGTACGGAATTTTCAGGCAGAGAGCCACTCCAGCATGCCTCATGGTTCTCCTTATCTGAGCTGCAACAACAAATCAATAAGCTTTGTCGAATGGAAACTAATATGATTCTCTATAGTCATTTTATGCCTGCAATCCACCAAACACTTCTCACTACTTCTCACTTACTCTATATCTAAAATTATCTACCCTGATGGCCTTTATGAAACATGGGATAGCTACAGAGAGGTGCAATAAAATGCTGAATTCCTCAGCCGTGCAGAATTTATGTGAGATCAAACATTTAAAAACATACTGTAAGAGAAGTTAAAAATATATTTTAAGTAAAATATTTACCAGCCATCTTCACCCAGGGTACCCTGGTCTGCTTCTACTGCAGAAGACTCCACCTCACCACTGCACTCACTTTCTTCTCCTGACATTTGACGAGTCATTTTTCCTGAAGATAAATCCCTACAACAAGTAAGAACAGAGTATCACCAACCTATTTATAACAAACATTCATCAGCAAAAAGTTGTTTAATTTTCTCACTCCTAACATGCCCCATGTTCTTTTATTACTACAGAGATGCAGGGTTTGCACTGGATAGCTATTTAAACACTTTAAATTCAATCCTCTGGTTGTATCACAATTTAGAAGCTGTACAAAGTAATTCAAGTTCCAGAGAAGTGACTATGACTTTAGGTATGAAATTAGAAGCATATGATCTAAGCCACATGCATCTTGCTTGAATGGCAGAAGAATCAAAACCAAAACACAGAAGGAAGAAAGAAAGACAAGATGATAAAAAGATTTCTTCATCGATTTCCCAAGTTTCTCCATTGTAACTTCAGATGCAAGTTTATCAGAGTAATACATTGTCCTATTAAAGAGACAGCTAATAGTTTTTTTCTTAATGGCAACACAAGTTGGTAGTCCAACTAGCCTGGCTAAAAATGGGAATATGGTCATGTAAAATTATCTACAAACAAAACAAAACAAAAACCAAACCAAACCAAAAAAACCTCTATTTTCCAAAGTATTTCTCTGTATAGAAACCAAATTTAGTGTGGAAATCAGTCACTTGAATTGGAAAGTCTTGTGTACAATTTTGTGTTGAAAATAATTCTACTATATTCACTTTTTTTTTTTTAAAAAAAAGTAATTTGAACTACCATTGTTTCCATAGTTATAACATGTATTTTAAGTAATACCGCAGTACTACTTATCTAATTAATTGTTGGTCTATCTTTGGGCCAAATCCAGCGTGGTATGTAAAGGCCTACAAGTCTGATACTTTGTTCAACTGTTCACATACATTTTAGGTATCTGGCCTTTAGATTGTAAAGACAGAAGACTCTTAATTCTGGTTGAGCCATCAGATCAAAATTCCACTTCAACAAGGCAAAAGTAATGTTTATTCCTTTTGGGTTCCATTCCCACCAGACAAACTGAATATTTTAAACAAGGTCACAGCACTACTTGGTAACTTGCTTTTACAACAAAAAAATCACAGGAGTTATTTTCCATCAACACTTCCTACTACTTGGCTGACTTTCAGTACTTTTAAAGTGTCTTGGAAACAAACAGGGTGTATCCATGTTAAAAAAAATAAAACAAAAAAAAAATCTATCTTCCAAGAAAGCACTAAAGAAGAAAATTCTTTTTTGTTACTTATGGCTTCTTATTTTATTTCTAGTCATACAGGATTTCTTGCCATGATGTTTTAGGCAAACACAAGTTACCTATTTTTTATTGGCTATTTCAGTGTTTATGCCAGTACTAAATCATAATTTTCTTGAAAAATAGGAAAAGCATCTTTCAAACCTAGTTACTTGTCTTCAGGAGTAGAGTTACAAACTGTATATAGTATTCAGATCAGAATTCTCAATAAAACAGAGAAGTTCCAGTTAAATCCATTTCCAAATCTAGCCCACTTAAACCATATATTCAAAAACGGAAGTTGTTAGTCAACCTGGATATGCTAGAAGCAGCAACCCAAGCAGTATTAAACCTCTAAAGCATCCATGGGAATTTATTCCTTTGCTATGGAAACCCCACAAAGAGTGGCTCAGCAGGACTAGCAGGGCACTGAATATTAGCTCCCCTGCACCTGCTGCAAAATTTAGCAGACGTGCACCATAAAGCTTTACTATGAAACTCCGCTGATTTTTTTCTTTGAATGTAAATGGACAATCTCCAGTGATATTTAAAAGCTCTCTGTGGCAACATTCCAGGCAATTCAGAACTAAGTTAGACATTAAAACATATAATCACTTGATCATGATGTTCTGTCAAAGCTTTGAGTACAGGGGGGAATTTTGTAACTCAAAGCAATTTTTCCACTGCTCTCACCTCTAGCAGGGCATTTCCCATATTCAACATTTCAAAGGCAGAATAGAATCCTTACCTTTTCTTTACAAGATTTAAAGGATTAACAAACATAATCCCAGTTACTTTAAAGGGACAAGATGGGACAACACTTTCTCAGTTATTTGTATTAAACAACAGTTTTTAGCCAGAGAGAGATTACTGAAAATACTGCCTTGTGTGCAGTTATGTGGGAAAATTGTTTTCAAGAATACATTTAAAGCTGGTGCTTCCAACTATCCAGAGCAAATGGCTTCATGTGAAGACACTTCTAAAAGTCCTACAATATTTACATACCTAATTCTTCTTTCAATAGCATCTATATGAAGTTGTTTTTCACTTAACAATTTCTTCAGTGATTCCACCTCCCTTTGTTTTTCAAGCAGTTCTTTTTGTAGACGGTAATTTGTTTCCTCCAGAGTTTCACAGAAAGCCTAAGAGAGATTTAAGAACAGCTTCCATTTAACTTCAGTGGACTGCCTTTATTGATTTTTCTTTTAGAAATACTGAACTGTAACAAAATTGTAGCTGCTTTTCTTTGTATTGATTACCATAAAGAGCTACATACTTAAAAAAAAAATTAGTTGTCTTTAATAAAACATGCCACTTTGCTTTGAGCAATGAATTTATTACACTAAATTGCAATACAAATACTTTACTGCATCCTTTGTTTGTGTCAGAACAAAATTGAAGGTTTTAGAGAAAGAGGTTTCCCTCTTCTGACATGCAGTCCCTAATATTGAACCTTTTTGCCTATACGGAACATCAGCTGAAATCCCTACTCCCTTTGCCCTTCATGTAAGCTTTGGTTTCATATGACTTTGAAGTCAATTTCCTAGATCTAAGTAACAGAGATGCTAAAGATATTCAGAAAAAGTGAATGTTCTTCCCTTATCTGAGATGAAGACAGAAAGTTATAGTTAGGTACCCAAATAGCTTCTACAAATATGACAATCATGACAATTGTAAGACCAATAAAAACATTTTTTTTTGAAGAAGATTAAAGAAATGCTAAGAGCACAAACGACTCAATCATGACAGGTATTTTGTGCTACTCTGCTGAGGACGACGTGCACATAGTACATCCTGATAAATTTGACAGTGAGCAGTCTCAAGACTTAACATGAAGAGCTAACGAACAGTGCAATATTCACTGAATGCGGGAAATGACCTAAGTGTTGGCACAGAGCCTGTTGATCTATTACTGGTAAAAGTGAGCCTACCAACAGTAATGTGCAATTCTGATTTAATAATTTACATGTTCTTGCTAAATAAACCCATTTAAGAGGCTATCTTGGATTAACATTACATGCAACTAACCACTAATTCATGGAATTCACCAAATATAAACATTTATATGAGCTCAGTTAAGAATGCTGCTAAAACTGCATTCCTAGAAGTGCAGTATTTTTCAGTCCAATTATCATTTTTACTGTTTTTTTTTTTGCATTGAGTATTAATTTGTTTTATTGAGAGAGATACCAAATTTATCTTAGTTGACAAGCATTTAAGACCAATCATCAGTTAAGCCACAGCTTTATTCACATCTTCTAGAGCCAAGAACACATTACACACAATTCATTCTTCACACAGCATTTTAGGTGAACTCTAGCAATCATTAGGCAGTACTCCTGTTTTATCCAAGCTAATAAAATGAATTCTTGTGTATGCTGTAAAATCATTCACGGTTGCTGGTGGCCTAACTGAAAGTTGGCCATTATTTCATTACGGATATCATTAAGTTATATTATTTCTACCTTTATATTTACATACATGCAAATTTCTCTATTCACAGAAAAACTGAAAATATTCTACAGGTGTTGTGAACAGTTTCATTGTTCTGTATGAGAATGGAAAAAGAAAACCCAACTTTTAGAAAATTCACCTCTAGCTGAAATCTATGTATCAGCTGCCTGAGGAAAGGCAGTCACTGTTCAGAACTGAATAAGAGAACATCAACCTATTCTGAAGGGTGCCGTAATAGTAGAAAGGTGAACTAAAGCTGAGAAAGCCCTACTGGGGAACTGTGTGCATCTTGTTCCTTCAAGAGCTGGACACCTGGCGTCTGGTAGAGCTTTAATACCCAGGTGGGACCTATATTCTCTGTAACTTCTCCAAGGGCAATAGAACTAGGCCAGCTGAAAGACAGCTTCCTTCTTCAGTCAATCATGAAACACATATGGCTGGAAAAGGACCTCTGGAAACTATTAGCAAGGATACGACAAAAATATTGCTTTAGTGAACATTCTGTCTAAATTTCTGTGATTAAAGCATCTAGTAGAGTTAATTATCGGATAGCTATTAGAACTATGGTACTATATACACAAAAAGGCCTGAGTTCTATTAAGCGAGGTACCTGTACCCCTCCCAAAGAAGATAAATGTGTTGTGGCAAGTCCTTCTTGAACTGGAGTAATAGAATAGATACATAAAACAAATATAAAACAATATAAAAAAATCATTATTAGGAAAACTGTAATAGAAGGTTTTTTTTTTTTTTCCTTCATGACAATAGTAACAGCAAAAAGGTGAAACAGGAGTGATTCTTGAGCTACCTTTAGAAATGATCTCCAGGAATAATAATAAAAATGAAAAAAAAAAACAGAAGGGATGGATGGAGATGATCTCCGAGATAGATGAGTTCATCCCCACCTCCAAGAGGTGGAAGCTGGACAAAAAGTGGGACTGCAGCCCTGCTTTCAGAAGAAGCCCTGATTTCAAGAGAGCAGACTTCAAGCTCTTCAAAAAATCTGCTTAGAAGAAAGAATCCATGGGATACCAGCCCGGAAAGAAGAGGGGTTCAGGAGAGGTGGTTGATCACCTCCTCCAAGCTCAAGAAAGGTTCATCCCAACAAGTTGGAAATCAAGCAAATGTGGCAGGAGGCATGAATGGATGAGCAGGGAACTGTACAAGTGGTGGAAACATGGAAAGGTGACCCAGGAGGAACTGCTCTCTGATCTTGCACTGATAGGGTTAGGAAAGTGAAAGTCCAGCTGGAGCTGAATCTGGCAAGGGATGTAAAAAGAAATAAGGAAGTACTCTCTACATGTAGATATTCTCCAGAAAGGAAGACTAGGGAAACTGTGGACCTGCTGCTAAATCGAGTATGAGAGCTGGTGACAGATGACACTGAAAAGGTCGAAGTACTTGATGCCATCTTTTCCTCAGTTTTGACCAGTAATGCTGGCCTTCAGAAATCCAGGCCTCTGCAACCAGAGGAAAAGACAACGAAGGGCAAGACAGACTTACCTTTGGTAGAAGAAGACCAGGTTAGGGAGCACTTAAACTGGACAGATATAAGTCCACGGGGCCTGACAGGTTACACCCATGAGAGCTGAGGGAACTGGCTGATTTCTAGCTTAATGTCCATCAGGACCCCAGAGACCACGATTCAAAGATCATCATCAAGAGATAATTAAGGGACTGGAGCATCTTTCACATGAGGAGAGGCTAAGAGAGCTGATACTCTTCAGTCTGGAGAAGAGAAAGCTCAGGGTGATCTTATCAGTATATATAAATACCTGACGGAAGGGAATGAAGAAGAGAGAGCCATGCTCAGCAGAGCCCACTGGGCACAAATTAAAAAACAGGAGATTCAATCTGAACACAAGAAAACAGTTTTTTTTTTTTTTTCCCCTCCCACTGTGAGATCGATTAAAAACTGGAGCAGGTTGCCCAGAGAAGTCGTGAAGTCTCTGCCTGTGGAGATGCTCAAAACCTGACTGGACATGGTCCTGGGCAACCTGCTGAAGAAGGGTGTTTGGACTAGGTGATCTCAAGAGGTCCCTTCAAACCCCAACCATTCTGTAATAAGATGTGCTAACCCCAGAGACCAGGATTTCATGACAGCCAAATCTGATAAATTTACAGAAATGGTTAACAGACAAAACTACAGCAGCACAGCTATTTTTTGCCTAAATTTATATGGTGGAAGAATATCCCAGACACTTCACCATAGGACACACAATTAAAATTTCTATGAAGAAGGCACTTACAGTTCTCAATTATCTGAACAAATAATTCCTGTAATTTTAATCTTTTTTTTTTTTTTTAAATATAAAGTTAAGTAACTTACAATTAAATAGCTAAGATGAAAAGTAACCATATAGAAAATCAAACAGGAGCCCATACCACACTAAATATACCAAATCCTTCAGACACACATAGTAATGAAACAAGAGCCAAAGCATTCCCACTTGCACACAAAACAACAAAATGGAAAATATAAATTTAGTTGCAAGAGCTTCACTTAACATTTATAATTTCTACAGTATTAACAACATATAAGAAATTCAAAAACATTTTTATTTTATAAAGTAAGAAAACTGAAACCACCAGTTCTAGACACATTTGATATAGCTAAGCATGCCAGTGAAACAAGTATGTTACAAGTATGTAACAAAATAGACTTCAGTATTTATTAGTTGTCCACTGTGCTCACCTGCATGTTGGAAGTCTGCTGTCTTACAAACTACTTGACACTACTCAGTTATCTGCAAGAACACTATTTTTGGTGGTCACAATTACCCTCTTCATTACATCTCATAGAAAGAACATTTTACAGCAAGGCTTGAAGTTTATGGTATACACATCATGACAACGTGTTGAGTAAACCTTCAAACAAACTCTCCTTATATTCAGAACAAGACCACTTCTACCACTAGTAGCTGTCTTTAAAAACAAATTTCATACACTGCTCATAAGGGCAAAAAGGAAGTGATTGTATCTTGGGACAGGGGTCAAGTACATCATTATCAGTGTGCACCAACTATCAACAGACTTGTCTTAGTTTTAGAAATACATACATTTGCAAATTTTTGTGAAAGAGTAGAAATGTTTCAATTGCAACATCTCAGCAGATTTTACAATATTTCAACAACAACTACTGCCTTCTACTGTCTGTTTCTATCATATCACATAGCACTTACCCTGCTCTCTTCTAGACTATCAAAAGGACCTGGAGGATCATCCAGACAAAGAAATTCTCTCACTGCAAGGCTTTAACAAATAAAATAGAGTGAATTACTTAGAGTACAAAAAACAACAATAGTTAAAGATGATACAAGGGCATATTTCTTTAAGGATGCAAACATGTATCCTCACATAACTCAAGTATTCAAAATAATGTTAATAAGCTATTAAGTCTCACTGGTATGTGTTAACCAGGGACAGTATTTAAAATGAAACTTAAGAAGTTGCACAAGTACACTTAAAAGTTTTCAAACAAAAGGTAATATTCAATTTAGAACACTTTTTTTGAAATCTTCACAGAAGGTGTCTTCAGAATAATATAACACAATTAATTACCAGGTAATTTATTAACAATTCTGTGCTTGTACTTACTACTCACAAATCCTTAAATCATCTCCTATTGCAATGAATGCAAAAACAAACAAACAAACAAAAAAAAAACAAAAAACAAAAAACGGAAGATCCAAACTAATTTCATGTCTCTTCCTCCCATCTAAGTCCCACTGAATGGTGAAAGCAAGAGGAAGAAGTTTTCTGCCCTCCTCTCATTCTCTACATTTGAGGCAAACACAAACACAAGAAGGAAAACTTCTACCTAGCTACCAATCTGATCAAACAGCTTCAGGTTTGGCAAGAATGGATAGAGAGACACTTTTTCAGCAAACATTGGTTATGACATCACTTTTAGTTTCATGGAGACTCTGAAGAGTATTCATCTAAAATGCATCCTGTACTGAACCTTTATTTTGTTGCTGGATTTGTGTAAGCCTGTTTCAATTGCTTGTTGCAGATCTGAAGATACAGGGGTTTTTTTTTGGCCAATGGTTGGTGAGAATTCTTGTCTTCATATCCACTTTCACCTAGGCAGCCTTTACACCAACGTGAAAAATTTCTCCTATAATGATCCATTCCTTTCTCCACTTAAACTATGTGAAAAACGTGGTAAAAGCCTCTTTTTTTAAGCCCTCTCCACTGCCTTACATAAATCATTCCATGACCTGTGCAAGCCATGGCCTAAAGTTTCTTCCACATAAATAAATAAAATCCTACTACTAAAACTAACATTATCACTCCAACTAGCTCAGAAAGTGATAGATGGTAACAAGCCATTACATTTGTTAAGTTATTAGAAAAAAACAAACAAAATGAAAAATTATTCAGTCATATAAAGTACATTTTCAAGGAAGTTTTTCTTCTGTCCAGATAGTTTAAATCAGCCTGTTTGGAGTGACCCTTTTCCAATATGATGCTCAAACCCATTTTTTAATGGTTGAATTGCTCTTTTCATAAAGATGAAAGTTGTGCTGAATGAACTCACATATGCCTAATGCAGAAGAATTCATTATATGGAGACACGTCTGCTCATCATTTTTCTCCGGTATCTTCATCCTTGATTCACACAGCTCAGTTCAAACATTTTAAAATATTTAATTTCTACATTTTGTTAGTAATTCTATTTTGAAGTGTAATATTAAAATGACAGAACATGCAGGACTGCTTGTCCACGAAAAAAGGAAATATCCAGAAGAATAAATGTGCAAAAATATTCAATCTACAATCTACTTACAAAAGGCCATACCCATTTCTTGTTCTCACTACAGCCACTGGCAGAACATTTTGTCTTTTTATATTGCTTTGGAAACTTCTTGAAAGCTGTAGATTCACTATTTAATGTAAGGAAGTCAAGAAACTTAAAGCTGCAGGTCACTGCAACATAAGGCCACTGAAAACATTTTCTTTTAGTATAATATCCATCTGATAGCATAAATACTCATTCACAGCCTAGCTTTACTCTGAGAGCCTGCTTTGACCTTGCTTTCACCTCCATGTGTTATACCTCTACCTTTCATTTAACAAAAAAGAAGAAAATTCTGCCTCTAGAGTGACAGTTCACAGAAATCTTCTACATCATGCAACAGAGACTGCTGTACACAGCTTCCTTTCTTTTATGCTCCTAAGCCAGCCGACATCCTTCTCAATATCAGCAGCAACGCCAGCACACACCCGTATTAAAAAGGGCAGGAAGGGGCAGGAAAGAGAGTGCTGCACAAGAGATCTGTGACGAGACTCAGCAGCCGAGTTCCTCCCTTTCAAGCTTCTTCCTGTACAGGGTGGGGGCAGAGGAGAGCTGTGTCATTTATAAAGCCTGCTGATACTTTTGTTTAGCAGGTTAAACTTCTTCCTCCCACTTTGTGGGTTATATGGAATTTTCTTGAACGCATTAAACTCTGTAGGTGGATTTTAATTTGATCATTCACTGAATTATTAATATAAGGTAAAAGATAAGAAATTTGTAAAAAGCAGAGACTCTGCCAAACCACATTTTATCTTTAAACTACCTGGTGTATCTATTTTTAATAAAACTAGATTCACAAAATGATTTCTCCTGGATCTGGAGTGCAAATTTTCCTCACAGTCAATGTGTCCCTGATAACACAATACATAAAGAGAAACGAAAGACTTTTCTTCAAAGAAAAAAGGTCCTTCAGTTTTGGTATGTCCTAAACAGTTTGACGTATTTGCAAAACTGTAGACGGGTGAGATTTTGAGGAGGAAGCAGGGTCAGATTCTGACCACTGCTCATGTAAGGTGCAAATATTAATTGAATAGTAACTTTTAGTCTCTGATAAGTGGATAAGAAATGAGACAGATCAAATATCTCTAATTTTAATCATATCATGAGGAATCCAAACTTTCTATAGCTACAAACTTTATATCCTATCAGTACATCTTATGTTTTAGAATTTACTAAAAAGAATTTACTCTTCATACAGAGCTTTACACAGCCAAGATCCGGGTTTTCCTCAAACCACATTATAGTTAACTAATTACTCATTAACTGAAATACAAACCGATTCTACAAACATTTAAATTCCCTTCTGCATCCGATGCGAGATGCCTTCCCATTTTTTTTTTGAATTATCACAGACTATTTTATCCAGTATAGACCACCATCAAGATATAAACAAGCTACCTCAAATACTTAACTAGCTGCAACACCATGAAGCTCAGCAAAAGGCCTTCAGAACTATTCAAGACTAAAAGTCCACCCAGCTCACTAGTTTATCACCAGCAGCGTAACCTAACTGACATTTAGAGAATTCCTTTTTTTGGCACACCTATTATTGTTCAATTTAATAATCAGGAAGTTCTTCAACTTCACAGCCACATATTTTATCCAGATGATCATGTTTAATAGCCACTAACAGAGAAACTCCGAGGTTGATCCCAGTTTCTGTTTGAAATCATTTATGCTTCCTGTCTCAAATATCTCACAACAAACCTTCGCGCCGTAGTATGACTTATTGAGAGATGACTATGAGTCATCCAAAAAATTAACATTGTTTACTCAGCCTTCCCTATCCCCTTGATGATTTCATGTGCCTTGCTTAGCCAAGCCTTTCCGAAGATGACAGACTAAATGGAGCAGAACTCTTCTTCTGCAGCTTCAACTGTTCGTGCTCATCTTCTCTATACTTCTGGCAGACCCTCTTTTGAAACAGAATACTGTGTTTTAGTACTGGACTACGTGGAAGTGCAATTCAGATTCCTGCAGCAATAAAGTATATTTTTGTTTACTTTCAAGCTCCTCTTCAACAATTTTTATTCATCCTTTTGACTATTTCTGGATACTGAATCAATTCAGAAAACTATTTAGATCAATGCCAATAGTGCTCTTCCAGGCTGTAAAATCCAATTGAGTTTATGATTCTGTATGTGTATACTTACTACCATTTTGTAATTTGTAACCTGAAATTTAACATTAGTCATTCAGTGCCTAAGGATCCTTCTACAATACTTTATGATCTCATTGCTCACTTCCAGATCATTTCCAGATACTCTGAACATTGGTGTCCAGAACTGTGATCCAGGGTTACATATGTAATATCCCTAAATTTACATAAATTATTTTTCCCTTACCTTTCAACCATTTTATACGAGCTCTCTCCTAACTACTTTTAAGATAGATTTCCCTCTGCGAAAGACATTAGTACTTTTTCAAGCATTATTTTTGTTTACCCGCTTACCATGTTTTTTAATTGCAAGCAGTACCAAAAGTCAAACACACTTACTAAGCTATATTTCCCAGACTCAACACTCAAATTCCTTATAAAAAGCATCAAATGTAATAGCCATTCTTCCAAAAAACTAAAGTAGACGTAGGCAGTAGATGCTCTCACACAACAGCTCAGCTATTTGACAATTTAGTTCATCTAAAATTATTAAGGGAACACTGTTTGCTCTAGACAGTTTCTTACTCTTCATTTTTAATGAAGTTTCACTTAAAGACAGTTCCTCAGACTCAGTTCCACAAAGAATGGCTCTGGTACAGCAACCTCAAAACTTTAAATCTGAAAACCTTTTCCAACAGAAATAACTCTTTTGCCTCTAGCAACGTACTTACTAAAATTCTCTTTTGGCCTATATTAATATGATTTCACATTTCATTTGCCAAAATTATATTCTTCTCATCTTCCAGCTTTGGGAGAATCTTCCACTTTGTACGAAAAAAAAGATATTGTTCAAAGAGACTTCTGCACTTTGTTGCTTAAACACACCATGTTTTTTAGACTCTTCTCAAGTCTTTTTTTGATTTGTCATTTACATTTACTCATGTAAAGCAACCTGTAAAGGTATTTCTATTACTATCATGTCACATAAATTAAAAACCTTTAGTTTAATGTACATTTTAAGAATTTATTGCCTAGCAGTGTAGGTGTTTAACATTGTACAAGCCTAACACTTAATGTCAAAATGAATTAACAACATGTCAATTTTACATTCAACACACAGAAGTAATGCTTTAGGAGTAAAGATGGGATTAGTCTAACATTTGAAATATTACAGCGTCTAGTTTTTAGTTAACCATGTGCAACTCCCCTTTTTTCTTAGGTTAAAATGTGATTAATAATAGGACACCAAATAATTCACATAATGACCAAATGCACAACATGATTGTTAACAAAATCCCTTACTTTCTTGCTCAAAGATACACTGCTAAAGTCTAGTAGCCTATATGAGGAGTTTGAACATGAAAAAAAACAGGCAAAATTTCATCACATACCAGTTAGCAATATCTTTGTGAGCTACTAGGTTCTGGAGGAATGCTTGTAGTCCCAACTGTCGATCTTCCAAGAAGTCAGGATTATAATTATCCTTGAACCAGCGCTTTGGTGGAAGGGCCAATCGAAAGCCCGGAAACATATCTTTTAACTGAAACATAAATCAAAGACAAATGAAGAAAACCAAGAAAAAAGTCTTGATGAAATACTGAATCTGATGAAGGCACTGACTTTACTCATAATTACAGGTTCTTTCTGTCTTCTGTTGAGTTCAAGCACTAGGTAAGTCTCACAACGGTAAGTAAATTTGAATTATACATAGTATAAGTTGTGGGCACAGTTCTGTCACTTGCTGTGTTACCTTAGGCAATCAGATGACCTCTCAAATGTACCACATAAAAAACAGGACTGAAAAACCTCGCTTTGTTACGTAATGTCTCTGAGTCAGTAAAAGTAAGAAAACTATGCAAGTAAAAAGTAACAGACGAGTAAGCATTTCAGCGGTGCTTCTTCTAAAGTACACAGGGATAGCAAGTACTATATAAATAAAATACATAAAGCTCATTACAGACCTACAGCTCTGCAACTCATCTTTTCTTGAGGGCTATAAGAATGAATGATGATGCATGCATGAAATACTTCTATTAAAGACTAGCTCCCTGTACACCGAGAATATTCAAGTTTCCGTATGCATGGATGTGGCTCAAACCTTAGTACTGACATGCAAAATTGCATTTTTCGCTCACTTGAATATTAATGATGCTTACTAAAATGTCAGAAATATCTAGAGTTTTTCTGTGAATTCAATAATGAAATATGAAAGTGAATGGAAGATGAAAATTATATAGCAATTGACCTGTCCAAGGATGCCAGTTACCTATTTTCTAATATGCATGAAGATCAAAAACATTAAAACTTTAAAAGAAAACAATTTCTAGATGCCTTTTCTTAGAAGGCATGCTTGAGACACAAAAACTCTGACAGAATTTAGAATCAACAGAAAAAGCAAACAGGTCTTTACAAAAATAACTTCCCTTCAATTGCCTCAAGAACAGTTAATCTTTTTGTGAAGATGAGATCAAGCAAATTTCTGCCAGAGATATACTGGCGTACACTTCAAATACATTCATATGTATGTTCCAGTGACAGGAATTCCAGAATCTGCCTTGAAAACAGTTTAGCACTCAATGTTTACATAGCTGCAAGATAATTCTTCACTGGGTGTCTTGATCCTTGCATGGAAAAATTTTAGCCTTCTGACAATAAGCTTTATTTTTATATTTAATTACTTTTTATAGACTCTGAAAAAGCTACCAGGTAGCTCAGTTAAAAAGAGATATGTATTCCAGCTAGAATCTCTCTACAGTTTAACAGAATAACCACATTAGTGGGTCACAGCTGCTCACAGAAGTACCATCTCATAGCACATGAAAGATGCTTGTTAAAAATCACATACACCGCATGTTGAATTTGTAACCCATGATTACTGCTAGTTTCTTATTTATAGACCAGTTTATTCTCAAAACCTTGCTCCTTATCTGTGCATTTAAATCTTCACATTTTCCTCTTCGCCTACTGAATTTTATCTTTGTATTAGACTCTTCTTGATATTTTTAAGTTTATCTTTGGTCATCCAAAGTTCCTTCATGTCTTACCAAGTTATCATTAACACCATGTATACAAGTATCCTTCATGCTCCAGAACACCTCTTAGTTAACAAAATACTGAACAGAACCAAACTCAGAAAAGACAACAAAGGAGTTCCTGTGTTATCTTAGTTGTAGAGACAACCACTGCTGGGAAAGCTTTTCAAGCAGATGGATTTCTGCTTAATATCTGGTTATGCAGATCACATCATTTATTTCCAAGGAAAGAGTATGCCTACCCACAGATTACTCCTTCTGTGAATGAACACAGTATGAGAAAGCTAGCAGCTGTCAGCAGACCAATTTTCAACGGCATAGTCCTGAGGCATTCTTTCCTGAACACTACTTGGATGCAGAAGGAGAAACCACAGGGTCAGACAAGTTATGCTGGCTGTGATTGCTTGCTTGGATCCAGCATCTTTTCTAGACGTCTCTCCCCTGCATCCTCATGTGATCGCTCATGTGTGTCACACGAGGCAGTGTCTCAGGGAAAATTAGTTAACTTCTTGGTTCCAGCAAGAGGCTGGAAGATTGGCCATTTCATTCTCTGCTCAGCAGCTCTACAGGCAGAGTAATAAACTTGACAACGCTTCTTTTCCTGCCATGTTTGGGATAGAAGAGTACTTCCCACACACTTCTCCAATCCACTAGATATTCTTAAGAGACAAAACTTGCAGATCTAGCCAAATTTTAGCTTTGCCCCTAACATCTCAAATTCTGTCATGTTCAACATCCACTCTGATTTTGTTGTTGTTGTTATTACAGCAAAAGACAGCATTTCAGTCTTTGCCGTATCACTTGCTTTCAAGTAATAGATTTGTATTTTCCTGCCTCCTACCCTTACTTCTGTCTCTAATGATTTATAGAAGTCTACCTATTGCCCTTGGCATCCTGTGACAGTTTGCCTTGCATCTCTGCAGTTCTGCCCTAGTCTTTACAAGTTTGTATACTTCCTGTACTGATCTCTGTTTTTTTTTTATTTTTTTTATTGCTTTTGACTTGCTCTTTTCAAGTCTTAACCTTCTGCTGCACTTATTTTGTTCCTAAAAGGAGAGTTCACAGTTTTGAGCTCTTTCACTCCCATTCATTTCTATTTTATTAGCTGCTCTGTACTAAAAATATTTCAGAAACTAGGGGAAGTTGTGTCCAAAACACTTTCTAGGATCTTACTGCTACCTATTTTGCTTATTTATTTCTCTAAGAGATCAGGGCAAATAAAGAATGCTATTACTAAGTTCATTAGCTGCTTCTATTAGTTAGAAGAGTTACATTCACCTAGTCCTTCTGATTTTATCTGCGCATGTCCCAGATCTTTTAACCTTTTCTCCATTTTTAGCCACTGCTGAAGTTTAATTCTCAGTTCAGTTGGGACTTCTGAATAAGTATACGCCTGACACACACAAGATGTGCGTGGTCCTGGTCCTCCTGAAAAGCCATTCCCCCTCAGTTAATACTTCAAATCACAATTCTCATAGCAATCAATTATTCAATTCAGCTGCCATTTAATGCCAACTTTCTAACATAATTTCAGGGAATAAATACTTTGCCACCAATCCAAAAAAGATGGTGGGAGAAAGGATTTATAAGATAATATATTTCTCATTTATATTGGATTTCTAGGAGATGGGGCATAGAAAATCCTGTATACATGTATGCAATTTCATTTCTATATTTGTCATTAGAGCACAATCAACAAGCAACTGCAAGTGTTGCATCATGTCTTTTGAACTGCTGACATACACACAATCATCTATTCTTCAGCTCATAGGAGATTGTGGTTTTTACATACTAGAAATGCCAGCTCCAGGAACTGAAAATGTACCATAGTCGTGAAATTTGTAAAGAATTACAGAATAGTAGCAAACAATTGTTTAGATCTATACTGAAAGATGAAGAAACCTCAGTCAGCGACACAAAGGAAAAATAAAAAAGTTCCTCCGTTTAAACAGAAATCCTTGTATCTATAAATCATGCTAGAAGCTACACTTTTTTTTTTTTTTTTTTAAGACTTGGCTGTGAAGACTAAAGACCTCACTTGTAAAATCTAAATATCCATCCTAAAATGAATATCTGTGGTGTTTTAATTTTTCAAATTACTGATAAGCATGCTAAAAGTCAATGCATGTAAGCCATTTCTATGACATACCTGACCAAATACAAACTGTGGTGTGATTTGACTTCTGAAATTTGAACTGAAATCCCCAGAACAACAACATCTCAAAAGGAATCAGGTTTTTGCCAGTATCAATGCATTCCTTAATGTATGACAGACTGAATTAAAACACAGAAATTTCTTCAGAAAAGAATCTCTAAACGAATTCACATTCAACAATTTGCGGTAGTTTTAGACTCCACTGATGTTTTAAAGGTAGCCGAAAAGATTTGCAAATAGGTGAGACCAAGAGCCCAGAGGAATATGTAAGTTTAAATCCATATTCAGAATTTCAGAACAAAGTTATTACTTGATTAGGCACATTGCTCCACGGAAGAAAAAAAGTAAACCAAAAATCTGTTAGTACAGGCAAAACAAAAAGCTACAAGTTGAAACATGAAAGAACATAATAGAAGAAAACATGTTAAACTTGCAATGAAAGATTGCTCTTGGGAGGACAGTAAGATGAAGAAGAGCATAGTTATTTGTTTTTTTCTACTTTTTTACTCTATATAAATAATGGTAACTGGAATTACTAAACATTATTTACCAATTCAAAAACCTTGTGCTTTTTAGACAAACTTTTTTTTTTGGTTTTGAATATTGTAAAAATATTGTTAAAGTTGCTGGCCCAGAACTCCTATTTATCAGGAGTCTGTATCTTTAGCTTTAAAGATCTGACATAGTATTTCACAATTAACTTCCAAGACACTAGAAACAACCGAAGACTGACCAATGTAATTAGAACTTCCAGTATTCATTAAACTACATTTTTTTCAGCCTGTGCCTCTAACAAAAAAAGTTTGTTGCACTGAAGAGGAATAAATAAGTATTGGATCATTCCTGCAGTATACAGGCTCCTGGTTCCTTTTCCACACAAGGGATGCAACTAGTGAGAGTTATTCCTAATACATCCAGTAAAGGAAATTGAATATAAAGTATGAAGTACACTAACAGCCTGAGATGAAAAAAATACCTTCTTTACACTAGATGTAGTTAATTCATCCATATATATAATCTTTGCAAAAATAAGACACTTTTTCTTTCATTAAGACAGTATATGTTACATGCAGTGAAGAAGCAAGGAAAGAAAAAAAGTGACAAAAAAGTGAGAGAAAGAAAACAAAATGAGAAATAAGACTGAGGCAAGTTAGCTGAGAATTTCCCAGTGTATACCTCTCACCTTGTCATTAAGCCTGGAGAAGTCAGTGTACCGTCTGAAAACCACCCAACTTTCCTCTGGACTTCTTTTAACTAGTATTTTGTATACCTGTGTGGAAAAACAGGAATATCAGAAAAACATGCAGAACTTCATGATGCAGTGGCTGGAAGGCTGACATTACCCTTTATTTCTTAATGAAAAACACAGAACTCTTAGATAAAAAAAAAATTAAATCAGTATAAACAGTATAAGTAAATTTTGGAATTTAAAAAAGGAGTTTCCATAATCCCCAAATATCTTTAACTACTTTGTCTGTAAGAAAGAGTTTGTGAAACTGCATCCAGATTTCTTCTCCAGAAAAAAAAAGTTTCAGTTATCAAAGAGGCAAGTGATCTACTTTAACTATTGCTGAATTATAGTTTTACTTAGTAACCCTTAAGGCTAATCTGCCTTTAAGATGACTGTAATAACCAGTTACTGAGTGCTGCATTATTTTAAAATGTCTCATCTGACTTGGCTCACAAAGAAAAGTGATGCAGGATAAAAGTAAGATGCTGCTTTGGTCCATTTATTGTGAACATTAGCTCATCTTTCCAGGCAGAGTATGACCACTTCCTCATATAATAGTGTCAGAATGATTACACTAGCACTGTAGAACTGAAGTAATGGATCCTTAGAATCAGATTTAGCAAAACAGCAGCACACCACTGTTTAAAAGACAATGGATTAAAAAATAAATAAATAAAATCAACTTTTGATGTCACGGACTATGGTAGAGGCAGTATTTCAGTCATGAGCAAAAGGTTATTAGCTTTTCAAATTTATTTTGTAAGACATGCTTGCAAAGACAGCATGAAAATGTAATTCTTCTTTCTTTCATTTTGTGTTTGCCCAAATGTTTCAGCTTTCCTGTTGTAGCAAGAGTATAAACAGTTTTATGTTATAAAAATTTCATAAAGCATAACCACTATATAAAATTGTGAAGACTTATTGCTAGTACACAGCAAAACAGAACAAGCAGCTTCTCGGTAGCTTTGCTGATTTACAGGATGTTCAACTAAAAGTTCTGCAAATACTTTGCTTATAAATGCACATTAAAAAAAAAAAACACTAAACTGCTAGTCTGACCCTCACTTTGAATGGCTTCCAAGTAAATATTAGACAACATGGAAAAAAATTCTTTGTAAGTTACGTGTACATAACTGTAATAAGGAACAGAATCTGCTCATGTTTACTGGCTAAAAAAATATGGTCGACCTGAAACAAACATTTTTGGTTCTCTTGACAAAGTTAAAAAGAAAAAAAAACAACAACCCTTTTTTCAAGACTCAGAATTAATAAACAAACAGAACTAGACTATCACAAAACTAATTGTCAGTTCCTTCACACAATGTTTTTGGGAAAAAACTACAAGTGAATTCAACAGATTCAAGTAATTTCAGTTAATCCTTAAGTGCCTTATTCCACAAATACCAGATATTCAATGAAAATATGCAGTATTTAGTAACTTTTTAGCTGAGTCAGCGTCTCATTATCATTTCTAGTGGGCTTAAATAAAAAGTGAATAAAAAGTGATAACTGAACATTCCAGGACTGCCAACACATTTGAGAACAACTGCTTACAAGCGGTGATGTTTTTCAGCCCAGGCTTTTACTCCTTATGCTTCAGCAGCTATGCACTCCAACATGCACTAACACCTAACTTTTGAAATTTCACAACATCCAGCTGGAGTAATTTGGATTCACATTTTTAAGAACACTGAGATGCTAATAAGACAGTTTAAACACACAAAAAAACCACAACAAAAATCCCTTTAGCAAATAAGCCTCTTCTCTACCTTTTACTGGTGGTTTCAATTTTATTTCCACCGCCTTCCATCTCATTGATTTTTGCATTACAGAAGCAACCAAAATTTCTAGCACTAGTTACTTACTAGTTTTCATGCACAACAGTAAGCTTGTTTTCAACATACAACTGAAAACATGAACAGTTAATTACATGCTTTCAGAAACAAGAACACAGCAACAGAAGTGAATTAAGAAAGAGCAAAAATGCACCCAAGCAGTATAACCATGAAGAATGCTTCATTTGTTCTGTATCCTGGACTTCTAAATTTGGTGGCAACTTTGACTCCTTAATTTAAGTGCAGCTGAAGAACATCCCATGTGCACGCTGGATTAAGCTTTGGCATATTTTCAGATTAAACTGTGTCATCTTAACAATACTATTCATTGTTTTAGTTTTGAAGGTATTGTTTAAAAAGAAATCTTTTAACTGATATGTAACAAAAATTAGGCTCTTCTCTTATGCTACCATGCATGAAGATGTTAGAAACTGAAAACCCTACTGCAAGTCAAGCCATCATTCTTAAGCAATTAAAAAGCAGAGTTATCTAATTCTTTGTAAAAAGAACTTGATGATTTTACTAGTATTTGAAGTATCATAAAGTTATTAGTTTCCACACAGTCCTATCTAACAGAAAATAGGAGAAAAAATGTTTATCTGCTATTTCCTCTTTTTTTACCTATTTGCGACAAATGTTGCTCTCTTGAAGTAACAATTAATACATAACTAGTAACAAACAACTTCCATTAGTCCCACAAGCACTGCTTAATAATCTCGAAGAAATGTTTCAACCACTTCCACAAAAACAAATGCACAAATGCCTTAATCTATTTGTAGCTTGTTGAAAAGCTGAATTGCCAGCTACTGTACATTTTGAGAAAAATCAGTACAAATCAGTTAAGCTGGTGTTCTGTCATGAAATACTCCATGTGATATCTCACTCTGTTGTATTCAGGACAGATTTCCACTAGTCAGAAACTAAACCTAGCAATGCAAGAAGCTGTAAACACGTTTGTGCTTTAATGCAAATGTTGTATGTTACTAATAACTGTAAAAGGTAAATAATACCAGGGTGTTTTACCATTAATTTCAAATACAAGACTACTTTTTATTTGAGATGTTTAACTACCCAGAACTTCTACAAGTTCAATTTCACAAGAAATTGCAACTTTGCAAGGACTTCTGACTTTTCCAGCAGAAATTCTTAACACCTGAAGTACAATGAATCACTTCTATTCCATGTACACAGTTACAGGAAAGACCGCTTCCAAGTCTCAATTTTCCCACCTGTATGACGGGAATGATATTTCCTGTCAGGAATGATATTTCCTGTCAGGAATGATATTTCCTGTCAGACTGCAGGACTTTGAAGCAAGACTAGTATTTGTACAGTACTCCAACATCCCTGTAAGATTAATTAGTGAAAGTACATTCAATGATTATCTTGTCATTACAGAATGAACTATACTATCCCAAAAACTTACGGTGAATTTTGCCCTTTCCTCCATCACCTCATAACCCAGTATAGTAGGCGTGGATGGTCGATCTTCCCAGCTCCTGGAATCTGTATTTTGCTCTATTTCTTCTACAGGCTGAGTACAGTATTCTATGGATGTATCCATACCTGTAAATTTAGTCCTAACAAGTGGACTACTACACACAGATGATGCAGAACCAATCTGGTCAGGCACGCTCATCTTTTTAAAACTACCAACGGTAGAGTCCTCTAGCTGTCCTTTTGAGGAGCTGGAACTTGTTGAGATGCTCCCAAAAGAAGAACGTCTTTGGTTTCTGCTTGTAAAGCTGGATGATGAGCTTCCAATAGGAATAGGAACAGGAACATACGGTGTTGCCATCCTTCATGGAGAAAAAAAACTCAGTTTCAGGTCCAAGAGTTTAAAGTTCATTCCGTGTACGGGCCATGCTTTCTCTTCTTTTCAAGAACAGTACCTGCAGTGAATGACAGAAAATATTATCTCTTAAAAACTTATTTATTTATTAAATGAAAGCAACACTAAGATACTGCTTTGGAAGAATCTGTATCAGTATAGTGATGGTAAATAGCAGTATTGATGATTAAACGCTTTCACAAGGAATTTTGCTTCATATAAAACACTGCTTTCAAATTCTCTCTCTACACTTTGAGGGTTAGCTTTTCAGGAGTTCTCCGCCTCTCACAACTATTAATATAAAAATGATAGAAAGTTAAGATTATGAAAGAGAAATCTTTCGTCCTTTATGATATAAGTAGGATTTTGTTTTATTGAAAAGGTCAGCAATTTTCAGGCATAACCTAAAAAGTTCGTGAAGGTTTAGTGACTGTTTAGTATGAACAGTAGAAAAGCCCTTCTCAGGATTGTTTCTGTAAGGTGCCCATGAGCCACACATGCATGCAATAATATGCATGACATGAATCGCAAGAAAACACAGTAAACAACATGGGTGAAAAAATGTATTTGCATATCCTATATATATTCACTGAAGTATGATGCATCTGTTTTCAAAGCAAAATGTTTTTTCAAAACAGCTGTTGTATATAATGTTGCAGACATTTGTAACAGTTAACCGGGCACATCTTCTCTAGCTTGAATTACAGCAATTAAGTTTTACAAGCATGTACATCAAAAGCCATGTTGTAATAGTAACTAGTTTTTCATTTCAGGAGATTAAAATGGAAAAAAGTTCAAGCAAAAAAGATGAATCAAAGATTTGATACTGTTCTACAAGAAAATCATTTCAAGCTAAAATTAATCTTTTGTGTACATGCATGTACACCGCTACAAAAAAAATTCAAACAGCAGTCTCAAACTGCCAAAAAAAGCACCATCAGCTCCTACCAAAAGGAGTGTTCTTACAAGATGCAAACTAGATGCTATCTCTCTGGATTATTAGGATTTGAGTCACCACTCATTTCACCCAGGAGTACACCAACCACCCACGAAGCTGCAGGCTGCTGTGAAATGGGAAACTGTCAACCTGATTCATGTCACATACACAATCAATCACCTACTGAAGCAAAAACCAAATGAGCTTTTTAATTGCCAGGGTGAAGCGATGTTTTCATTCTCTTCTTTTAAATAAATATTAGAGAACATGAGTAAGTAAATAAATATGAGATGAACCAGTATCAGAAAGAAAGACTGAAAAATGCTCTTGAAAGAATTCCTTCATTCAGGGGAAAGCAAACGAACACAAACTTCCTGGCCCTTTCAGGAACACAGTGAAAGCCTCACATGCTCTGGAGGTGTGAAAGCTCAGGGAAGATCACCAGAAGGAGCAGTTTCAAACTGGCAGCAACTCTGCAGAAGTATCTCTGCTGCACTGCGGGGTGAGGCTGGACGCTCAGCAGCATCCCAGGAAGCAGAAACTCCGGTGTCATAAAACCCTCCTGATTTACTTTGCTGGTCAGGTGCAGGATTTGGACTATCCAGCAGCTTCTATTGCAGCACCGTCCTGTGCTTGGCTGTGACTTAACTCCACATATCAGATAGCTGACGTGCTTCAGCATCACGTAGTTGGAAAGAAGCAAGTCACACCTGTCTTGGAAATGAGACATTCTCCTGTAGCAAGACTACGATCTAAATCCCTTTTTTTCCACTTGTATCTCGGTAAGCAAATCCATCTTCTGCCTCAGTATAACTTCGCAATGATTTTTAAGACAGGCAGAAATATCAAGATACGACGTTTCCTCAGGTAGATTTCTCCAGCACCATTCTAGTCGGTATAAAATACTGAACACGTGACACCTGGCTACAGCAGATGTTACTAGCATGAGGAACTGAAAGCAGCCCCTTAAAGGATGCCCTACCCAGCTATGTTCCTGGGAGGTGTGGGATTAAATCCCTGCGAACAGAACCCAGCTGAGCCTGAGGTTTGCAACAAATCAAAGGATCAGTAAGTAAATAAAGTAGTATTATCTACTGCTACATAACTTCATGAATCTAAATGAAGGAAAACAAGCCCACACCTCAGGGAACCTGTGATATTCACCCAGGAGTTCTTGTAATTTTGCAAAGAGCCTGCACTTTTCAGCACTTTGTCTCTCTTTTTTTTTTTTAAAGACATTTTCACAAGTTACAATGCTTGTGAACAGCGCCTTTTCTAAAAGAACTCCCTTCTTTAAAGTGAAATGCCAGTCAAGAACTTACTACCTTGAACTTACTACTACCCTGAAATGCACACAACATTACTGAAAGGCTTGACACGAATAGTTCTGTAGTGCAAAGTACTTGGTGTTACGAATTCAACATCCATGCTATACATGCTTCAGCAACTTTTATTTCAGCCTAGCTATAATTTGGTACCATTGAACGTTTGTTAGCAGCTAGGCTGCATTAGGTCTGACCCCAGACTGCATTTTTTGTTTTAGTTTCTTTTGTATGCTTTAAGACCATCCCAAACTGTCAGTCAATGCATATCAAATGGTGACAATCACAATATTTGCTTCTAAAAGACATTCTTTACTCAAGCTAACATAGTAAGCACACACATAGTTAAATAAGAGGAGCCGATACTACCAGTGTCTCACCCATATTCCTAAAACTCTGAAGAGTAACAGAAGAGTATTCTTTGAGTAATGGAAGCATCAGGTCAAGTGAGCTACTGGCATGCCATGCCATTTAAGCTGATAGATTTTTTTCAAGAAAACAGAAAAAGAAACATACAAAGATATTAAACCAGAACTTATCACACTCATAAATACATATATATGTAAATCCATTCTAAACTGTAAAAGTATCAACGTCTCCAAATATCTAAAATATTTATTTCTTATGAATTGCAACAAGGTTTAAAATCACATTAATATGCACTTCATAAAGGCTAAACCTGTGAAAAAAGTACAATGCTCAAATGAGGGTCACAACCTTCGGTCTTAAGTCCCTCTATGCATATAGAAGCCTACTGCCAATTCATGTAATAAAAGGAACAGAAAATAATTTAATAAAATACTTTTGGACAAATCATAGTGCTGCTTGCTCACATCATTGCAGCGAGGAGGGAGGATTTAGGTGGGGAGTGCTACTACTCAAACCCCGTGGCAGCCAGGTCTCAGGTCACTGCGTTAAACCAGTAGAATGATTGCACCACACCGACTTGCAGAACAAACAGATCACTCGTGACACCTAAAATATAAGCCAACCACTAC
This sequence comes from Anseranas semipalmata, assembly GCA_013399115.1. Classification (NCBI taxonomy): domain Eukaryota; kingdom Metazoa; phylum Chordata; class Aves; order Anseriformes; family Anseranatidae; genus Anseranas; species Anseranas semipalmata. Next base: position 244,402 of record VXAA01005682.1, on the reverse strand, counting down.
ACTCTCTTTCTTGTCTAACTACTTACCTACTTCACTTTTTAATAAGAAATTTGCTCCCTGTTCAGAGCCCATATTTGTTTCAGTCTGATTCCCAGCTGCAAGTTAAGAATGAAGTAAAAAGATGACAACATTTGCTGGACTTAACTGCTAAGTCTGAAACAGGATAGGACGGAGTCCTGGGACCCTACTGTCACATGCTACTGAACAGCATGACACCAACTTATCCTGCTGGGTGTTTACAGCAGTCACCTCCCTTTTTGTAGGTGAAGCAAGCAGGCTATAATAAACCACTTAAAAAGGGTTTGCCTCCAATTTGAAGCTATTGCAATTCCAAACCCTTTTAAAAGCTAATGGGTTTCAGGCTCACAGAGAAACATGCAGGCCATTCAATTCAAGGATAACAGATTATAAACAAAACAATCCTTATTTAACACTTCTAATTGGATTTAGAAGACTTTCAGCTATGCAATACTGTTTGTGATCTGGTTACATGCAGTATGTCTCCGCTTGGGCAACGAAGTCAGGCTGACCTCTGTCGTTTAGGATTTAAACACTACGATGGAATGTTTACTTAAGAACTAGTGGAAAATTCAAAGAAACAATTCCTTGGGTTTATAACAGGACTTATAACTTTAAAAAAAAAGCAAAACACAATGATTTTGTGCCGACTCCTATTCAATCACCTAGTGCCACAGGTCACCTGTTTACAACCCCAAGTCGGGGGCCCGTTTACACGGAGGGGGGCAACCGCTGCGCCGGTTCACCACCAGGCAGGGAACACTGTTCCCCCCCGAAAAAAACCCTCCAGAGCAAGATGTGCTAACGCTGCCTGTGCTGTAGTGGTTTTGAAACAGACTAAAAGGCACGCAATAAAAGAAAAAAAAGAAAAAAGAAAAAAAAAGCCCCCCCCCTTCACCTCTTCCTCGGGCTACAGCCCCGAGCCCCCCTCAGGCCGGTGACCGGCGGACACAAGCGGGTCACTCGGCCACCCGCAGCCCTGCCCCGGCTGCCTCCCGCGGCCGCCGCACGTGCGGGGGGAAACGGTTCCAAGCGGCGGGCGCGCCCCGTCACGGCGGCTTTACGTAACGCCGCGGCGAGAAACGGCCCCCGGCCACGCGTTAACACCCCCCCCAAATAAAACAANCTCGGCGCCGCCCCTCCCCCTCGGCCGGCCCGGCCCCGCCCCTCCGCGCGCGCTGCGCCCCGGGCTGGGGGAGGGCGGGGTCGCCGCCTGGTACCTGCGGCTTCTGCGGAGGGAAGTGAGGAAGAGGGCGCGGGGCAGCACGGGGACTACAAGTACCGTCATGCTCCGCCAACGCATCGCGAGGCGGCCCCCGGCGGGCGCCTGCGCCGCGTGGCATTTCGGGTGCCGTAGGCGGCGCGTTGCACGCTGGGACCTGTAGTTCTGCGGGGGGCGGCTAAAAGGGGAGGGAGGGAGCGCCCTACGGGCAGCTGGGCCTTTTGGGCGGCTGTGTCCGCAGCGCTCCCCTGACGGCCCGCGGGCATCCGCTCGGGGGAGCGAGCAGGCGGCTTCGGGCCTGCCGGCAGGTTGAGCCTGCCCCTCGGAAGGGGCCTGCGGCGGGCGGGGAGGCCGGCGTGTGCTCCCCCTGCTGGCCGCTGCTGCGGAAACCCCAGGAGCTGCGTCAGCTGCGCGGTTGTAACGTCATGGCGCGTCACGGCGCCGTAGGTTCCTGTTGTGCCCCGAGAGGCGTTCGTGTGACTGCGTAACAGGTGTGGTAGTGGAGTTACGTGCAAAAATTCAAGGATAAAAGCGATGAGTTCTCCAGTGCGGGGGAAATCACTGGTCTTAAAAATGTTGGAAATAAAACAGCGTTTCATTACGTCATAGGGACGTGTGCGCGTGGAGAGGAACGGGATACTGTGGAGAAAATGGAGCAGCGCAATCTGTGTCCAAAAGTGCATTTTCTTTATATACCTTATATTCTTTATACATCATAAAAATGGGATACATGGAATTTCTGAGGAAGTCTCTCTGATGGGTTTTCATCTTGAGGTTGCCACATGCCCAGTTTTCTGGGATTGCCCCCCCACCCCCTTTTCAATCCTGTATCTGGAAGGTATTTGAGGACTCCGGATCTTTGGGACTTTTGAGTGTCAGCAGCCTGTCAGCACTGCAGCTGTGACTGCTGTCAGACATCCGCCTTGCGTTTACAGCTCTGCAAGCTGTTGGATGCTGGAACAGAAAGTATTGCAGCTCTTGTTCAAATCCTGCACAGCTGGTCTGCTTGCTTACAATATGACTGATGCTTTCTGCAGGGTATGGGCGCACAAATAGTGTAGCAAAACCTGGCTAGTGAGATGAGCTGATCTGGGACTGCAAGAAGTAGCCTAGTCCTGTTGCATTACCCCTGTCAATTCACACTAGTCTGGGAGCTAGTTACCATTGGAGTGTAATGCTGCTTCTGCTGGGATTATATTCCTGGGGTCATAGGGAATTGTGTTTATACTGTTTGTTTTTGTTTGTTTTTTCTTCTCGTGTCATTGTTTAAACATCGCATCGGACTGTTTGGAATTTGTTTTGAGCTTAGTTTGTTAATGGATGTTGTTCTTTCAACTAATTTCCTCAGATTTGGCAGGGTAGCTAGCATTCATCATGAGCAGAATTAATAGACTTGAAAAGCATTTGTGAATGGCTGGTACAGAAGCCATGCCACAAGGAATGTTTTTGGATCTATTTCTCCATTTAAATTCCTAATTCTGTTTTAAATACGTAGTACTCAACAGGGATAATATGCTGGATTTTGGAAATGTATTATATAACCGTCTGAGGAGATTTAATCAATTACATTTTGAAAACTGCAGTGCTGAACCTGATATGCTTCGCATTTCACTGTTATGAACTTCAAACTTTGTCTCACTCAAGATGAAAATGTCCTCTAACATATAGAGGTGGAAGAGAAAAACTGCTAGAAGAGAATTCTGACTTCCAGTTTGCTCAGAACACCCTTTTTTTTTTTCTATAGTAGTCGATCATATCTGAGCATTGCAATAGTTTAGTTTTATATTATATTTTTAAAATTTTTTACTATAAGTATTTATTTTAAAGTTTGCTACCTGTAGCAAGCTACTATAAAAAAAAAAAAGGGGGGATTCTTTTTTCACCTCTACAAACATTTGATAGTTATGCATCTTTTTCAGTCTGTTAGACAGTTGACAATCCTAACAGCTTGTGACATGACATTTATTGTACAGGTTAACATTACATTTTTAACTGCCCCCCAAACAATATCGAAGTCAGTTTTCATTATGACTGTGTCGATCAAGCAAGAGTCCTATCCCAAATCATTTGGAGAGGACAGGGTATGTTTCGTCACGGTGAGTAGGTATAGGAAGGAGTGAGGCTGCATTTCTTTGGTCATTGGGAAATTCCATGGAAGTCAATGGGATTTCTGGATGCTGAGGAATGTGGGCTCAGTGCCTTCACATCACAAGGTGCTATTCATCCACAGAGTCATCGGGGATGACAGTTGCTTCACTGGGGTAAGAGAAACAACGCGGGGTTAAGGTGAATTAAAATCAGCTCTGGTTTTTTCCTGGCTTTTTCTGCAGTAGTTCTTCCCTGTATGCTCTGGCTGGAGCAGTGCATAAAGCTTTCTTTCAGCTGCTGCTGTTAGCAGGAAAGCTGTGGCTATCATTGCAGGCTAGAGTGAGCCACCCTGTGGCAATACCGCGCATTTCACGACAGCAAAAGGAGTTACTAAAAGTCAAGGAGACTGGACAGTCTTTGCTGGTCTGCCCCGGAGGTTTCGTTCTGCACATATTGGTACCAAATTCCACCCATGTTCTGCCTCCATCCACTAGTTAGTTGGTTCTCCAGAGGACTAGCAGATTTATTATAGGCCTGATCAAAATCTTTTAGGCCATTGTAATCCGTTGTGCCAAAGACATGAATTTCCTAAAGCTAGCTGCTTAGCTAGCTTAACTTAACTTTGTTTAGGGGATAGGGCTTGTGGAATCAGAAAAGCCCAATAGTGTAAAATAACTTTATGTAACCTCTGTGAACTTCCCAGAACTTTCTCTGCTGTAAAAATGAATGCAGGAACTGCTAAATTGTATAACACTAGTGGTCTAGTAATTCCGCTTTCTGTTGAAAAAAAAAAAAAATACAAATAATGCTATAGATGAGAACTCAGGGATAATCTGATATTGAACTAAATGTAGCTTCTGCTGTGCTACTTGAGGTATAGTGCAGTATGTTTTCAAAGTCCCACCTGCCCTCATGATCACTTGAAACATTTGAGGGTAGATTATGAATGAGGTTATGAGATTTAGGCAATTGTTGTATTTAAATTGGATGTAGGCACACAAATTCAGTTGTGTATTAGAAGAATCCAGACATTCAGTCCCATTGTGTTTCACTGGGATTTGGACCTTTCTTGCTCAGGATACTGTGAAATCTATGACTAGAAGTGTATTTGTTTTCTGACAAGCCAATTTTGTTTCTCAGCTGTAGAACCTTCAGTGTTAGAAGTGATAGAATTTCTCCTAAAGGCAATTATTTCTGTAATTCCTTCCAGTTTCAGAGCTACATAACCTTAAAGAAGTACAACTGGATATTCTGAAAGGAGACATGAGCACTGAAACAGAGAATCTCATAACATACGGGCATCCACATCTTGAGTTGTGGTGCTGAAATACTTTAAGCGGTTGCCAAGTCCTTCTAATGCATCTCCACCTCATAGATACTACATCAGTGTGTGTGTGTGTGTTGCATTTGAGTACTTACTGTATTTGTGAGATGCTACTTCAGCACTTGTTCAAAGGGACCTTGGCTTTTAAAGGGCTAAAAAAGTTGATGTTTTATGCATACTCTTTGAGAGCTCATTGGAGATTGCACACAGTTTCAAATGTCAAGTGGTCAAAAAGGACTGAGGGAAAGGTAAGAGGTGGGTTTTAGACTTAGCTGCTGGCTGGCATTTTGCAGGTTTGGTCTGACTTTCAAGAGAGTTTGGTCTGACTTTCCCAGAGAGTTTGCTGCTTGGAGGTACTTAAAACCCATGTGGATGCAGTCCTGAGCAACCTGCTCTAGCTGACCCTGCTTTGAGCAGGGGCTGGACTAGACGATCTTGAGAGGTCCCTTACATGGAATCATAAAATAGAATCACAGAATATCCTGAGTTGGAAGGGACCAAAAAGGATCCTTGAGTCCAACTCCTGGGTCTGCACAGGACGACCCAAAAATCGGACTNCGCTGTCACCAGAGAGCAGAGATCAGCGCCTGCCCCTCCGCTCCCCTCGTGAGGAAGCTGCAGGCCGCCATGAGGCCTCCCCTCAGTCTGCTCTGCTCTGGGCTGAACAAACCAAGTGACCTCAGCTGCCCCTCATACGTCTTCCCCTCCAGACCCTTCACCATCTTTGTAGCCCTCCTTTAGATGCTCTCTGATAGTTTTATGTCCTTACAACCTCAACCCTTCTGTGATTCTGTGAGTTTAGAGGCCTGTCATCCTGCTTTGCTGTGGAACAAAAAGATACCAGATACAGTTTCTATTTCTGTTTTCTTAAAAGCATCTAAAAGCACCTACTGTTCAAAGAGTATGGGAGCACAATTTGTTCTTCTCATTTGCTGTTGTGTGATGAATAAAATTCAACTTGTTGCAAGTAGACAGGTAATCTTTGAACATACTTTCTGATGCTATTTTCGGTATAAGTTTTTTTTTTTTTTTTTTTTTTGCCTCCCTGTAATCAATGTGAAAAGAAAAGAAAAGAAAATTGTAAGGAAAACCCAGGGAGTAGAGAATAAAGAATTATTGTTAATTGAATAGTAGACTACATGGTTTCTTTTCAATCTGAATAAAATTATTATGGCAGAGATTTCAGGCATTTTGATTGAGGAGTCATATTCATGTGCAATAATGGCTTCATTACATGCACTTGAAGCTTCAAGTTTGAAAATGATTAGTTTGCTTTTAGCTAGAAGAAGTGGTTTTAAATGTTCTTTGTTTTACATCATTGAAGCATTCACTCACTTTCCTTTTCAGTTTGCAGTGAAATGTGTAGGGAAGAGGTTGTTCTTTCCCAGTAATAACCTTTTGGACAGAGTGGTACCCTGAATTGTAATTTGACAGGGCAAAGCTGCTGGTGCTTTGGTATTGCCTTTGTAGAAGGTCTTGGTTTTCCCTCATAATATTCCTCAGCTTACTGTTTTGTATAGCACGATGTATTTTAGCTTTGATTTGTGACAGGTCTCAGAAGTATTTCTTTTCCGTGGGATAAGGAAGAAACTTAGTCTTGTTAAAACATGAGTGGGACTCGACTCCATTCCTAACCGTTTCATGAGTTTCTGTGTGGCTTTGGACAAATCGCTTTACTGTTAATTCCCAGTTTTTGCTATAGGCTTACTAAGCAAGCTAACAAAGTAACAGTTAATATAATTTTCTTCTAAATCTGGATGGGAGGCATCACTATTACTTGCACAACCTTGTGTTCTGAATTTAAAGAGATGCTTGTCTTTCCTGCACAAGGCCGCTCTGTCACAATACACTGCATACAATCACCGATACAGCCCTATAAAGGGCAGTGTTCATTAACTGTACCCTGTGCACAAAGGATGTGAGTTTCATTGTTTTTTAACAATCATGTAGAAACCTTTCCATTTGTTTACAAAGTTCAAATAGCAGCAGTGGTGTGAAACAGCTTTGTCTTGGAGAAACATGTGGCGAATTGATATGGAAATGAGCACACCCTGTGCTTCAGTAAGTGCCAGGATGGCTGCGTTCTGTACTGCCACACTTAAGCGAACTTCTGCATTGTGCTAAGCTTGTGTTCAGCTAGCCAAAATTCTAGCAGTGTTTCTTTCCCTTTGAGAGGTAGACTTTGAAATACTGCTATACCTGGCATCTTTGCAGGTGAAGTTGGACAGACTCGTACTCCTACTCTTTTCTTGTGAAGTAGCAACATGTAGTTGGTTATTTTTAGATGAATATTATGCAATAATTTTGTTTCATATATGGTAAAAAAAAACATCAAAGACAATAAAAAAGCAACCAAACACCAGATATTTTTCTTTAAAAAAAGACAAAAAAACCTCTGACCTTCAGAATAACTCTGTATCAATTGTTTTCTGTTTATTTAGCCTTGTAGTCTTTTCCTATTTCAATTCTGCCGCGTGAATTGCAATTCAAGAGTATGTTGCACACACACATTAATTTAGTATTAACATTTGCAGGCTATTCTAGGGCTGGAGGCTAATGTTTAGTGATTATTATTACTGCTATCTTGCAGAGCCCAGAATTATGCTAAAAATTTGCAGATGAATAGAAAAAACATCATTATTTTCAGGATGGATTTGTAATTTTCTATTGAACAGGATGAGACAGGTTATGGTAACAAATATTTCAGGCAGAAATTGATAAGAGAGAGCAAGGGTTATCATGTGAAGATCAATCACTTGTTTTAGGCCTTTGACATACAATTTTTTATTAGCAAACAGTATTTATCATGATGGATGATTGTATGGAACAAAGACTCTTAGGAGAGAGGAGCTCTAGTGGGAATGCCTCAAATGATCTCAGCTGTGGCAAATTTCACTGAGCAGTGTGGGAGGAAACCACCAAATCCGAGAAACTGAGAGGCAAGTCCAAGGCACAATGTATTCTGCGCTACTTGTCTCGTCGTCCACGCTTGGTCCCACCAGATAGAATGTCCCTCATCTCCTTTCAAATTGCCCACGTGCTTTATTTCCTAATGAATGTAAGAGTATGAGAGGGCATGCCAGTAGGACACAGCCACATCTTACACCTTCACCAAACACTGGAAAATAGCTCCTGGGCACCACAGTTTAGGGGCAGTAATAGATGCCTGAAACGTCATTCCACTTAGAAACTTCAAGACAACTGATCTCTAGCATATTGCAACGTTCCCAGAAACTCAGAGATTTTAAATGTAGGGGAAGAATTAGACACTTGGATGAGTGAATAACATCTTTGATGTACTGAGGAGGAAGGCAATATTCAGGATGACTTTTGAATGAAAACATTGCTGTGGCTGGATATAATGGAAGGAACAGGCATTGCGCCCATAGGGTGAGATGGCAGAAAACATGAGGGCACCTGTAAAAAACGTAAACAAATATGAGATGGAGTTTTGCTGTCAGAATTATTACAGATATTTCTAAGGAGATATAGTATGTGATACAACAAAATCAATATTAAAATGGTCAGTTTTTAATAAGAAATCAGTTTTGTCATTCCAGTCATGAATACTTCTATCTGTACATATACATACTACCTGCATAATTTGAAAGCAAACTTAATTTTGACGGTGTTAATTTCACTGGAATAAATGTTCCTTAGTGGTCTGATATGTTAGCGTGACTCTGTCACTGCATGATATTAAGGACTTGATGTTTCAGCATAAACACCTTGGCCTATTTAGTCCTGTGGTAGACAATTGCAATTGAAAATTGTTTTAATCTTTTAAAAAGATACAGGAAAAAGAACAAAAGTAGTTAAAGCATTTGAAGTGTAAATTATTAAGTAAAGTTTTGAAATATAAATTAAAAAAAAAAAACTGTAACTACAAATAGAATATACTGTAATAGAACTATAATAGAATAATCAGTAAAAAGTTTTTATTTCACCAGAACCCCCTAATTGCTTTAATTTATATATATATACAAAAAAGATTTTAAAAGGAAATCCTTTCCCCTGTTAAACTATATTATATTATTAAAGATTTTCTTGAACGTCCTTTTGGGAAAAAGACTTTTCCAAACAAATCCACAGTTTATTTGAGGTGGGTTCAAGCTGTTGCTGTTCCTAGATGTTAAGCTCTGATATGGTTTTGCTGGGAACTAAACAAGACAGATAGACACAAAAGGGGAGAGAACAACAAAAGTTTTTATTGTTGATGCTGATTTTTAGCTTGCAACTTTGCTAGTTGCAATGACAGGCACACTGTGTCATCTTAGCATCTAACCCAAGACCCAGCAAACCGGCATTAGCCACCTTTCAGGTCATGTGTTGACAATGAAAATATGTGCTGTTTCGGTTGGCTAAATCAGACTCCTTTCATACCAAACAGGAAAAGAGAAGTAGGAAAGACCAAAAGTAAACCAGAGCAAGAAAAAGAGACGCAGAAGAAATGTCACATGTAGAACCCAAATATTATGTGTTCTGGATGATGTTACAGACTAATCTAAAGAGCACTTTATGTTACAAAGTGAGCTGGAATTCTCTTACTCTGTGCAATGTAGAATGCAGAACTTTACACTACAAAGCTCAGTGTATGAATTCTCCTTGCCTGATACTAAATAGAGCTTCTTTGGCGTGAAATGAATTGTGTGCTGTATGCTTTGAATGGCAGCAGTCTGACTTCTGTGCGAGAGAGATAGTTGAGAGGAAGGAAGCATAAATAATACTTTACCTTTTCTTTTTGTCGTGTAGATCATGCTGTGCCTTAGATGATGAAGATATTTTTGTTCTTTGGTATCCAGTGTTCTCACCACAAATTATTATACATCAAAGAAATGAGCTCTGAGTCAAAATGATAGTAAAAATGATGAGCTAGAAAATAATGTAAAGAGCTGGTATGTATGAAATTACTGCACGTCTGAGGAAATGGGGTAAAGGAAATTGCTCACAAAGTTGTTCAAATGACTTAAGCTGCTGTCTGAAAAACAAATAACTTGGGGCGTCACTATTAAAAATGAAGTGTGGTTACAAGTTGAAGTTTTTGAGTCATTGTATCCAATGCAAAATAAAATTACTGCATTAACAAGCCATCTTTCCTTAACCTGCTTTCCTATTTACAGTGTTAGAAAGTTTGTAGCTGGGAAGAGTAGAGCGCAAAAGGAGTGCCAGTGTCATAAAGAATCTTTCTTACCTGTCATTAGTCCTTTTCCAGCCATGTCAGTAGTAGTTTGAAGTTGTTATTGCCAAAAGCCTGTTAAGTAGTCTATGTGAAATGAATTGATTGTTTGTGGTTGTCTGTGATCCCCCATAGCCCATACATAGAGACAAAAGCATTTTCAGACGATTTCAGTTTCTCTGAAATATCCATTTCTCTGAGATATCCATTTCTCTGAGATATCCATTTCTCTGAGATATGCATTTGGGAGATTTTTTGGACCACTTGGCACAGGTTGTCCATGTAGTACCTGTCAGGAATGTTGATCTCTCGGTCGTCCCCTCCTGCAGAAACTGCTGGGTCTTGGTTTTGCTTCTGTGTTCAGAGAGGAAATTCATGTAAAAACTTAAAGTAAAATTACATGCGGGTTAAACTTTTCCTTGATGGCTGCAAGATTAAGAGCAGAGGACAAAATTTTGTGTATTCTTAGAAGCTCTTTCTGTGAAAAAACAGAAAAGGAGAATGTAACATTTTGGTGGGTGTTAAATATTCACTCTGAAAATATTTGCAATGAAACTTACTTTGATGGAAGGCAGGAAGCAGTGTTCTCTGTTATTCAGAGGACAGACTTTCCACAGGTTCATGAAGTGTAATCTTGTCTTTGATAGCCCTTCTTCCTGGGTCCTCAAATTAATTACTTAGTTCTCCATTTCACTTTCTCAGTCAATAAAATGGGGATAACAGTGCTTTCTACCTCCCTCAAAAAATGTTACAGAAGAATTCAGTATTGAATTGTAGGTGAACAGTGGGAGGTATGTGCTGTATGTACTGAAAGGCCTGGACTGGCAGCGGGATCTCTTGAAGCGGATGGTACAGGCTTAACTTAGATATCTAACTACCACATTTCTATCAGCAAACATTTATAAGCTAGCCATATGTTTTTCAGCTGTAGCTTTGGAGCCTTGCCTTGTATTCCCATTTTGCTTGTGGTGTTATATATATATTTCTTTTTCAGAGGGAAAATACAGAGCAGAAGGGTTACTCTAAGCTGTGTTCTGGTGATATGTTTTGATGTTATGGAAAACCGGAAAACAAATTATTGCCACATCTTATTAAAGATCCATGTGTCTGGACCAGACATTTACTCTACAGCCAGTTCTGCTGATGAGGGAAAGGGTAACTAGCCATAACATGATTGATTTCTGGATAAAGGTCCATCTTTGCCTCTAACCCTAGCAGGTGCGTGTATAAAAACTAAACATTTTCTTTATTGCAAAGTCTACAATCTACTATCTACCATCTACTATCGGGACTTATAAAAGAGTGTATGTTGGGAAAGAGCAACAGATCAGCAGCCTTCCTTTTGAAAAAAAAAAAAAACACCACATTATTTATTAAAAATATCTACACAAGTGGCAAGTAGATTTTTTTTTTTTTATTATTATCATTATTATACTTATTTTACTGCTTTTGTTGCCTTGAATTGTGAATTGTGATTGATTGGATAAATGCACTGAAAGACTGACTGTTGGCCTCCAGAAGTACCTCTTTATGTTTTTCAGTGAGGTACTGTTTTGTAATTTGCAACATTAGTCTCATTGTGTGAATCTCTACAGATATCTCAGCAACCTTTTCAGGAATAATACAATGCAGGTATGATTTCCCTTTGCTTTCCAACAGTGAAAGAATAATGGTCTCACAAAACGGTGCTAAATTAGAAGACTAGTTTTTTTTTTTTTTTTTGCTAAGTCCCTATTGTTATGGTATGATTTTAGTCAGTATAGTTAAAGAAAAGGATGAAGCATCCCCACTTTTTGGGTAGTCTAAAAACCCTGTCATCTCCAGTCAGTTTTTCACAAATGTACTTTACTTTCCTTTAAGTCTCATGTCTGAATTCGTGAATCTCAATAAAGGAAAGAAAGAGCAAAGAAAGATTTAAGCAATCTCTGAATGTAACTTTTAAAAGTTGGAATTAGGACTAATGAAATCTCAGTGTGGGTCCCTGAAAGATAACTTAGTGGCAGGTACCAAATAGAGCATGCTGTGTGATTTGCTGGTGAATCCAGTGGGATTTACTTGGATGCAGGATCAACTACGTTGAGAGCAGCACAATAATTCAAGCACTTCTCCTGGATGGCAAAATTGCTGTCTTTCCATTAGCTGAGTTAGTGCTGAAAGGTGTAACAAGCTAGCTCATATATTTTCATAGGAATTTTTTAATAAAAGTTAATAAATTTGAAGCATCCATCTGTTCTATAAAGGCATCATAAAAAGGGGACATTGTGTAATAAATTACCCTTCATTTATTTTAAAAAAAGAGTTTCTAATGAAAGCTTAGCACTAATTGGATCTAATCACATGGGAAATAATTGGCTATTTTCCAAGACATTTATATCCTGTTCTTAGCTATTCTACTGTAACACTTTCTAAATTTCGGTCTCATCTGCCATATGTCCAAAGTTCTTCAAAATGATTTTTTCCCTAAAGACTAGAGACTGCATTTCGCATTACGAACTATATAGGCAAGCAGAATTTGAATCCTAACTAGTCCCACTTACAGAGCTAATTTTTTCTTTTCACAGTAAAAACAGTGTGGTCGTCTTAGCTGTTAGCACTGTACATTTACTCTCAGGTAGTCCTTAATCTCTTTCTCCATATTTTCTTAAGTGTTACTTTATCTGCTCAACAAAAAAAGTTTTTAGGTTTTTTTTTTTCTCTTTTGCCCTGTCAGTCTCATTCTAGATTTATCATCATTTAACTGTGTATGCTGTCTGCTTGCGTGGGGATTTAGTTTAAATCTCTTCTGTACTTGATCGCATTCTTCATCATCATTTGCTATGCTTCCAATTAAATGTCATCTGAAAATTTGGCCATTTCCCAAGACATGCAAACAATTCATATTTTTCTTCCTGCCCACTTTCTTTTCAATTTCTTTAGAAACCCTTTAAAGCTAAAGCAAACCAAAATAAACCTGATCTTTAGATAGGTTGACATCCCAGAAAGGGATGGTGAGTTGATCACTCAGATGATTGGCCAAGTCACATTCTCAAGATTTCAGGGTGGAGGCAAAAATGTTGCTTTCATCCGTGCTTTCTCTCACCTCAGAAGGTGCTGAGAAGTCAGGTGAGGTGAAGTAGGTCTTTTTATTCGAGAAGCTTGCCTGAAGGCACTTTTACATTTCTACTTTACACTTGGCTCATATACTTGGTCTGACTCTTTTTGCCTTCATCTAAGCAAAATAATGTTGCACATAGTTGGTAGAAAATTCATTTCCTTCAGAGCTGATCTTATTGGGCGATGCTTTTTTATTTTTAATGACACCTTTCTCTTATTGAGTTTTGAGCCATAGTTCTTTGGGCCCCAGTCACATCTCAACATTTATGATAGACCAATACGACGACTTACAATATTTGTATTAGAAAGCATTATGAAAGCTTCTGTGGCCTCAGGGACTTGCCCTGGTAGTCTGAGGGCTGCGGTTGCCACTGCTGCTGTGGTAGGGCATTTGACTTTCCTCCTTTTCTATGCAAGGATCCGTGGTTGGCCATTTCAACCTCTGATAAGCTGAGCACTGACGGTTGTATTGCTTTTTCTCCTCTCTGTGTTTGTTCACTCACATCACGTCAGTCACTCGTGGTCTGTCTTCTGTACGCTGGCACGCTCCCCGTGTCTGTGCGTGTTGCACATCTCCTGGCCTTTCAAACCGCCCATCTCTTTGCAGCGTGCATACACAGAAATGCGTGTGGGATGGGTCTGATTTTTATCTTGTGTATGTATTTGCACCCATCTCAAGGTTCTTTCGTGCTGTCAGAGCAGTGTAAACAGGCGGTAGTGGTGTGTACCTGAGAATTAAGGCCTATTTAAACAGAAAGGGCTCAGTTCTGTCGTCCTGACTCAATTTCACGTAATACCTTGCTGTACAAGTAGTATTACCAGATTCACTGGATCTGTGTACCCAGCAAAATACCATTTATGTGAGAAAGGGCAGCAAAATTGGGCTGCTTGCACTTAAGCCCAATGGGAAATAGGATATTAACTGAGTGTTACTGGAGAAGAGCTGTTGTAATAGAAGCATTTGACACTGAGAAAGAGAGAACAGGTCAGCAGGATAACCCACACCGAAGAACACAAACAGTGATTATGTGTCATTAGTTGTCAGTATTCCTCTTCTGTAATATAGAGCTGTGTTGGCAGAGTTAGCTGCAAAGCTCAGGAGTAACTCTAATGGGATGGTAGCATACCCCAATGGCTTAAGTAATGTGAACTGAGCAAGATACACCTTTATTGGCAGTAAGCAAACAGAAGGCAGTTGATCAAAATTCCTTCTATTATGTCTTCGAGGATGTTCTCTGCAGAAGAAAACATTGTTTTGAAATGTATTTGTTTTGAAACATATCCACAGAGCTCATAAACATCTCTGAGAGCTCAAGGATAGAGATTGGAAAAGAACTGAAGAGACCTCTGTGCACAACAGACACTATACTTATGAACTATGTTTTCTCAGAATGCATAGATCTAAATATTGAGTGATAGCAATTACTAATGGCATTTGGAGAGTGTGGCATTGAGGAGTGTTGCAGTATTATATTAGTTACGGGTAATAGCTGTTGAATTCAGAACAGCAATGTGAAAATCAGACTGCTTCTTCAGAAGTTCAATTTGGAAGCTGGGAGAGTCACGCAAGGTGACAGATCAGTGCCAATGTAGGTAGGTACACTGAGGTAGATAACTGCTGTTTTATGCATAAGTAGTCAAGATCTCAATATTTTTCCTATGTAAATCAATGTCAAAATTCAGGTTAACCCGATTAGGATTGTTTCCTTGCAGAGAAGAATTGCTGGTTGCTGTATACCAGAAAAGAATTATAATTACATTTTAGGTGGAAAAAAAGTTATGAATTCTATCATTTACGTAATATGTTGAATCTAGCGGTCCCAGGAAAGTTCTTAATATCACTTACTGTCTGTATAGAACAATTTTTATTCAGAGAAACAAATGAGGAAGGTACTTTTTCATGAATTTAGGAAGGCATTTTGAATTGGTATGCATGGTATGCATTTGTGCTGATCCTGCAATGTGCGTTTCTCATAGACATATCTCTAAATTGCACTTACATTTGGTGAGAGTACATTGAACATTCCAGCAGACTGCTCACTCATCTTTGGTAGTTTGCCTAAAACAGTGTGATCTCCATAGCTAATGATGCTTAAGGTTTTTTGTTGCATCTCATCCCTCATCTACATGGGGTCACCTTTGCCATTTTTGAAGAAAGACTCCTGCAAAAGAATCCTGATAAGAGTGTTCAGAAGACATTGGCAGAGACCTGCAATATGTCTCAGGGAGGAAAGAAGATTCTTTCTAATCTGTGCTGTAAGTAATAAAATGTGGACAGGCAAATCATTCTTCTCTGGAAAAGTTCAAATAAACCACGAGGGAGATATTATGAATTCATTCAGCATGTAAAAAAAACTCATGTTCTAATTTATTCACGAGGTGACAATAAAGAATTTATTTTGTGTCTTGCATATTTATCTTTTTTGGATGACAGAAGTATTGCTTTCTGTTACCACTTAAAAAGATTTTCTTGTGAACCCCCCACTTCTTCCAAGGAGGTACATTATGCTAGGAAAAGTGTTCTTTTTAACTTTATTCACAAAGAGACTGTCTTTAACATCTGGGCATCTAGATTAGGAGTGTTGCCATTGTAAACAGAATTTCCCAAATATAGGAAAATTTTATTAATGTGGAATTACTTTGGACTATGTAGTGGCTTAGTGAATGTAACAAAGTATATCAGTCTCCAGAATTTCAAAAATTGTGCCTAGTTAACAAGTATATGTTGAAGTGACATTGTTTTAGTAGGATGTTTTGCTCAAATATAGGAACATTCAATACTCTTGGTGAGTATATCATTTCATAGTTAGTTCCCCTAATTTATCTATATTTGTTATTTCATTCTCCCTCCCCAAATAGTGATATTCCTATTTCTAGAATATTATCTAGTATATATAATATCACCAGTGTTAATCCTTAGCTAATAAACCCAAACATAAATGTAAATTTTGGTCATTGAAACAGATACAACTGTTTTTCTGTATGTGCTCTTTCAAAGTCATTTCTTTGCTTCTTTGTTCTAGTGGTTCTTTTTGCTTTTGTACAACCTGATTTTCTTTAAGGGATCTGACAGAAAAATAAATGTGCTGCTGTTAGATTATTGCTCATATTATTTTAGGATTAAAAATGGAACTGTTATGCTACTGAGTAACTGTGTGTTACTGAGTATTTATAGTGATGTGCATCCTTGATTATTAGGGTGAGTAGCAATTTTTTCTTTTTTTTTTTTTTTTTGGCAGGATATAAAGGGAAAGGGAAACAGAAAAAGGCACTAATTTTGAACATATGGATTCCTGTTGTTCTGTCTTGGATATAACCACATTCATTAAGTAGCAAGGCTTATGCTAATTGTAAGTAGAGAATAGCTGTGTAGTTTTTAGTGCTTAAAGTCAGGTTTTGTTTTGTGTCCCTTGACAGTTCTGGCTGCTGTTTCTTCTTAGTTATTGCTTTAGATTTCAAGCAAAGCCTAATGTCAGTGTACATAAAATTCAGAAATGAAAGCGGATTGCAGTGTGCACTGAGTCTGACTCCATGATCTGACAGCAGATGTTGTTTATGACAAGACCTATTATATTACCCGACCTGGACTAGTTTTTGTATAATACCTGTATTAAGTCTCATAAGCTTTCCCTTTCTAAGTAATTTTCTAAAAGGGATTTAAGAGAGGAAATGGTAGGGGGAATGTTTTCTTTTTAAAGCAAACACTCTGGCTTCACTCCTAGGATGAGCTACTGGTATCTCCATCTTCTTTTCTTGATAACTCTGAAGAGGGGAGGTGAAAATGCAGTAAATCTCAATGCGTATTGTAAATTATATTTTTAGTTATGCCTGTTCTCTGATAGAGAGGTAAGAACTTTAACATTCCCAGGGCTGCAATCTAAAGTTATTATTTGTTGCAGAGTTTTTTCCTCCTAATTAAATATCAGGAAAGTACAGGGAAGCTTCCTTTCTAGAAGTAGGTTTGTGATTTTTTTCTGCCATTCAAGAAACTTGAAAACAACAGGAAACTCTTGAATTTGGTGCATTTGAATGTACTTGGAAAAAATCTACTTTTAAATAGGACAGCACTGTATCATTTTAAAGCACTGAAGAGTAAGTAATATCAAATCAACCAAGAAGATAATCTCTGACATTTACAAACATTTATAATGGCATTAGTTCCAAGTAAGTTAGCTGAGGCAATTTGAACCTGTAGACCTGAACAAATAAATAAGCATGGCTTGCCATCAGCTATTTCAGAAATGTACCAGTATAGCTGTGGAGCTTTGTGCATCCAAATAAGCAGAGAGATCTACTAGGTTTCTCTGGGGTTTACTTCAGACAAGTCATTGCTTTTTCACAAACAAGTAAAAATGCTATGCTGCAGACATTTCTGGGCTTTCTGCAGTTTCTGCTGCTGTGTTTTAGAGCTGGTCTAAAAATAATGGGCTTACAAAGGACTAAGTGGTAGGGCTTAAAGGTGAAATTAGTTTTGATGAAATGCCCCTGATTGGCAGGTGTGGCAATAGTTTCCTTTGTTTAGCCATGAAACTAAATTCATTTGTTAGGTAGCTGTATGCTATGGCTAGACTGTGTTCCAGTGCAGGCCTGAGCTTGCACTTGATCCCAAACTGACTTGTCCAAATTCTCTGAACCCAAGCCAATGTTGAAGCAGCTTTCTGGAAGCCGTGAAGAACTGAGGAGAATAATAACTGGGCAGATTTTTAGCATGGGCAGAGCACGTGCTCGGTATCAGAAAGAAGAGTGAAGCACAGGCATACCAGCTCTTGCTTAGCCTCAGTCCCCTGCTACACGTCACACAGTGCCTTGCAGTCATGTAATATTGCTGTATGCAGATCAGAAAGACTGATATTATGGTTAGCATGTCATTATGGAAAAATATGTCACTGTGGTACGAGTGACCTAGGCTGTATCGGTGTGCAGGCTGTGGCTCAGGGAACATGCTGTTCTTTCACCCGCTCTTTGGTTCAGCACGCATTTGGCCACATAGGCATGGCTGTGCTGCCTCACCACCAGTATGCGGTGCAAGACTAGGAACAGAAGCACTGATACTCATCTCTTTGGGATGAAAAGATAATTCAGATCCCCACTTACTCAATTGCAATCTCTCTTTGGAGGAAATGTTATTTATTAAATAAATAAATAAAATCCAAACTATTCCTTGGGAAAAAATAGGAAGAAGAGGAAGAGGAGGTGTATGAGCCAGCAGTCTGAAGGTCAAGCTGTCAGACTATGAAGCAGACATCCCAGCAATTTCTGCTCAGATACTCAAGCAAGAGTGTGCAAAGTGGGGCTGACCAGTGGCAGAGACCAATGCTTAGGACAATATTCATCATCCTGAGTCCCTGTGTCAGCAGTGCTCAGATAAACCTGTAGCTCCCCAGTCTCAGCTCGAACAACTTTAAATATTTGCCCTGAGAAACATTTAAGATAATTAACCTTGATGTGGTATTCAAAACTAAAAGCTTGATTTAAAATTAGGGAATTTTCAGAAGTACAACTGAGAGTTAAATTTGGCTTGTGAAGCCTTTATTTCTGATACTAATGTTTAAGATGGAAACAACCCAGCTTGACTTTCCAGTTCCCCAGAGTGAATTTGTAGGCTAGAGATGTAGAAGAAAAAGCCCTTTCACTGGTATATGGAGATATTTAATCTGCAAATCTATGAGAAAAGACAAAAATGCAATTCTCACAATGCTTTGATTGCACAGTCTGTTTTGGAGAAAACCATATTTAAAAACTGGAAACAGTGCTAAATGCCAATTGTGAGATGCACCCTTTAATGATGATTTCCTACTATCATCTGTTCCGTAACAAAAAGTCAGTCTCAGTTTCTGGGTCAGAAACAAGGCTCTGTTAGTAACTTTGTACTTCTTGGAGGATGCCATGTGCTTTAAACCAATTCACTCCTGTGGTGCTGTGCAGTGGGAGGTCATCTAAAAGGTTTAAGATAACCCAGGACAATTTAAATCACACAGTTTTAGCAAGGGTCTGTTAGTTTCAAGTACTAGTACAATTTGGCCAAGGACTATGTGTAGATCGATTCTTCAAAGTTGAGTGCACATCTAAGACCTAGAGGCTTGCTGCAAATGGTTTTATGTTTATTCTTTTTCAAGAGTTCCTTTATAAAAGTTTCTAACTGGATGGCACTTTATAGCAAACTTTTGTGATGGTGAAGCTTAGAGGACAGGATGATCATCTTGCCTGTAACTGCCATTACAGCTTCATGGAATATGAAGTTGTTGTCCCATTCTCTACATTATTATTCTAACGAATGCCTGTTCATTTTATTTTTTTTTTCCCATGCCAAAGATGTGACGCAAGTCACCCAAATAGGGTGAATTTTATTCATTTTATGAAGGGTCAGTAAATGAATCATAGGTATTACAAGGTGTCATAACCTGTGTCTTAATGACCTGCTGCATTCTCTATATAACGAATTGTGAGGGCGCTGGTTTGCTGCGCTCAGGGCCAGCTCAGAGACAGCACAGCCGAGGGCTGTGCCTTCCTTTGGTGACCATGGGGAGAGGCTCCCAGGCCAGGATGATGGCCCATCCTGCCCTCGTCCTGCCCCCGTCCCCAGGGAGGTGCCTGATGTCCGGGCCTGGGGCTGCCCACTGGCTGCCCTGCTCCTGGCTGGAGTGGTGGGAGAGGCATGGGCTGCCGGGCCCTGGGGAGTCCCTGCTGCTCCTTGTCCTTGGGTGCCAGGCAGCTGGCAGCCCTGGATGGGCCCCTGGCACCAGTTACCATTTTTAATCCTTATCTTTTGTTTAAAAATACCAACGACGAAATCAAACAGGTTGTCCAGCCATTGTAAAGAAAGATCTGGGCTCTGCATGTGCATCTAGGGCTAACACGGAGAAATGGGAAGATAAGCTACTTGTAGGAGGGAAAGAATATGTTCACCAGGAGGAAAAATAACTTTTTTTTTCTTTTTCAGGTATAGGGACTGCTCATTTTTGTGGGGCTGAGTTTATTCAGACTGGTCTCATGGAAGAACAGAGAGAATTTTTGGCAGACCTACTAGACAGGAGCCCTTTATACTCTTGGTAGCAGATGACAATATTTGATATTTGTATCCATACCACAGAACATAAATCTTGCATCATGAAGTACACATATTGTCTTTACATTGTATTTTCTTCCTTCTACAAAAAAAAGGAAGGAAGGGAAAAATTTTAAATTTCATGTTGTTCCTCCAGAAAAGTCTTACAGGGAGTTTCTGTGGAGAAAAGCAGGTGTGTAGGCAACCATTCAGTGAGGATCCAATCTTCCTAATTTAGGTGTCTTCCTCTCTCCACTGTCAACATAAGACAAGCGGCATTTCCAGAGTGTGCTGGAGTCCAGTTCCACTGGGAGCGTACGACTGAAGTTCAGCTGGGAATATGGGAAACCCCTAGACGCACAGGGTGGTCCTATTCGCCAGTCTGGTATTGGTGTTATCACCTACCTTCTACACAAGAGTCATGGGAAAACTGCTGGGAAAATGACAGCATGTGCTTTACGTGGCTGGGTCTCCAGACAAGCACAGAAGTGATCCCCAGCGAATGGACCTCGCTGACCCCTGGTGCTTTCTTGTGTGGGATGAGTGGGCACAGAGGAAATCCCACCGCCTGGATCTGGGGCTCACCCTTCGTGGGACAGCGCCCTGCAGGCTGGACCGCAGCCCTGATGCTGGGCAGCAGGGCTCTCTTCCCACCCATGCTGATGGCAGTCAGGGGACTTCTCAAGGACTGAAGTGGGGTCCTTGTGCTTGTCTGCCTTGTCTTGCGTTGACCTGGATCTTTAAGCACTTTCAGGTTCAGTGGTAGGTTCCCAATGAATTTAGCAGCCTACAGTGTTGAAAGATGTACTCAGTCAATTATACATCGTGTTAGAAAGTAACTGCTTGGATTGTGGTCTCAGACATTCAAAAGGTTTTCTGGAGCTTTCCAAACATATTCTTGTCCTCTTTCTTGCTCTGTTAACCTGGGAATGCTAATAATTAAAATCCCTTCCTTATTCTCGGAAACATGGGCAGCAGCCCAGCATATCACACACTTATCACAGACACTTATAATTTTAACTCACCTATAACATGAGTTGAGGACAGAATTCAAATGGAGAGATTAGAGTTAATCCTTGGAAATAAGGTGAAGTTCACAAATTGTTTATTTGACAACTTAGTTTATTTATCTAGCTGGGCTGCTGTTGTCAATACAGTCCACCTAGTCCTTCTTGATAAAGAGATTATTTATCGTTCAGAATCATGGCTCAGTTTTTTTCTGTGCTGATGCACACAACTAATGCATGTCATTAATGTGATCCAGAGGGAACAGTGCAGAAGATGAGAGGATAATTTACTCACCATGTGCATCCAGTCTTCAGCCTCCTTGCTGAGATTCCCCTGCTGTTTTGGATTCTGTTATCTGACATAAACCTGCCCGACCTTTAATAACCAGAAGTGTAGTGAGTCTACTAGTTTAATTCAAGGATAGGATGGTACAAATTCTGTTTGCAGTCCTGTGAATTCAGAAAGCTCAGTTCTGATTTAACCTAGACCCATTTCTAGTTCTGGCATCGATACCTCTGTGCGAGTTGAAAGCTATGTTAGGAAAGTCTGTGAGATAATTATAATGACTAAAATATGGATAAATTATTCATACTTATTATGGCGGAAGTAGGTCTGGTTTGAGGCCACATGAGAAAGAAAATTCAGAGTGGAGGGGGACAACTGCAGATTTCAAAACGTGTTGTGCTGCAGGGGTGTTGCATGGTGCTGTAAGTACTGAAGTGCCTTGGCCTGAGTAATGCTAAGGGCCGGCTCCTTGCAGCTCTGTAGCTTCTCCCTGAAACCATTGAGGGGGTGTTTGCTGAAGCCTCCGTGGCAGCATTTTTCCATTATTGTTTTCATGTTGTTATTCTTCTGCTGTTCTCATGGTCTTGCACCTGTCAATGTTGTTACAGCTGCTTTTCATAGCAGCAGCTACCACTGGCATGAGAATCACCCCTCTTCCCCCCTCCTTCCATCCTGTTTTGTAGGTTTTAATTTATATTAGAGAAACCAAACATTCTGCACAGCAAAATAGATAATAGTAATTCAAATACTCAATAATCCTATAATATATGTGCACAAACGTAACAATCAGTCAATGTACAGTGCTTGCACCTCATCAGCATACTCTGGTCAGTGCTAGTAGCATCATAAGCTGAAGCAGCCCATAGGGAATTTGAGTGGGTTGCAGTGAAGCATTTGGGACAAGGGGAAAAATCCCAAATCCTCCTCCTCCTCTTCATCATCATCACCATCACCTCACTGCCTCACTGGAGACACGGCCCAGAGGAGGATGCTCATGTGGGAGCGCATGGCTGCCCTTCCCGGGTGCCCGCTGGGGAGTTTCCCCTCAGTTCTCCCCCAAAGTATAGTTTTTTTGGAATAAATGCGTCTGTGCAAGGACTTCACTATCACTGGTATGGCAGTTGCAAGGACTCTATCAGCCAGTTGTTCCAGCAAAAGTTTGTTGGACACTGGAGTGTGTTTATGTATGTTTCTGCATGTGAAGCCATGTCTCTGCCTCTGCCCCTCGCCCCCAGCAGAGCTTCTAGCACGTATCAGAAGCCTGTCTGCAGATTTCTAGGGCTGGTCTACATCTATAGGAACTCTGTAAAGTGACCTATTTTCACATTTGCTATTCTTCTGCTTACAAAAGCAGATTTATCTCAGTTCATATTTTGTTTCAAATCTATTGTGGATATACTAATTGTCTATTCCTTGGAAACTAGCTGAGTTATTCACAAAGAGAGACAGTATCAAATATGGTGTTATTTTTTTCTATTCATAAGTAATTGATAGAAAACAGCAGGTGTTATGTTTTTTCTTGGAGTAGATAACATTCAAGAAAGAAGAAAAGGGAACCTGTCCTTTTGCCACAGGCAGGAGATCGATAAATTATTCCATGATAGATAAGAATAGAACTCACACAGGTAACAAAGCTTTGGAAAAAATGCACATAATAGTACTAGTGATAGTAATAACAATAATAAAAGATGAATGTTTGCTTACGCTGCTAAAAACTTGTTTGCATGCAGAGCTCCAAAGCTTCCCATATTATTGAATCTAGAAGAAAAGCTTTTTATTGCTCTTAAATTAAAAAAAAAAAAAACTGTACAAAATACACTGGATTTGAGGGTTTGACTGATAATGGATAACCCCCAACATTTTTTTTTTTTTAACTTGCTTTTTTACATTTGTGTGTTGTACAAAATTGAAATTACAGTACAAGAAGAATCTATAACTCCAATGAAGTTTTCAGCTGTCTTTGTGCCTGTCAAATAGGGAGAATAAATATGTAGAAAATTTCTAAAACCCAAATAAATTCTCCTGGGAGGAAGTTAAAATAAGGAAAAAGGATTTTAACAGTATCTAACTGTTCCTTACCCTGGCCCTCCTATTCCCCTTCCTTTTGTTTCCACTGGCCGATTCTTCATCACCAGGAACATTCCTTCAGCACGTGTTTCTCGCATTGCTCTTGAGCTCCTATTAGTGTCTTAATAAATCTATTATATACCCAATAAGCTGTCAAGATTCAGTCAAGATTCCTCGTTTCTTACATGACATCTCTAAGCACACTCTCAGAGCACGTAGATTGGGAATGTAACCAGAGTTTCCACCCGATTTGTTCAGTCACACTGAACTCTCCTCAGTCCATTCTCGGTGACCTGCTGTGTGGTTTTGCTGAGGTCTCCGCATGAAGTGGCTGTGACAAAATTTTCCAGTGGTCTGGGTGTTGTCTGGAGTCTGTCATTTGTACAGTTCTGCCAAGAACAAGGCAAACACATTCACTGATTATTATGGGCTAGATCATGGGCTCTGTGGAGATCAATCCTACTGAAAAAGTCCTATCTTCTTCACTCCATCCAATTCATCAGTATGAAAAAAATAATAAAATAAAGGAAAGATTAAAAGTTAGTTTTAATCAAGTACAAGAGAATTAACTCCCCCAAATATGTCCACTTTCTTATATTTCATGCAGTCACTTACTGATTACATCTGTTATTGATATCTGTCTGGTTAGGTGATGAGTCTCTTTGTATTCTTCACTCCTCCAGTGTAATTGAGAGGTATATTTAGATAACTGGCTGACTGTGGTGCTGTGCAATTGGTTTTAAATTGATTCTGAATAGTGGAGCAGTTCTATGTGGTACAAAATAATAAATGAAAGTACCTCTGAAATCTGTCCAAGAGCAGTTTAGAGATCAGTGAATGTGAAATTGGGCACAAATCCGTGCAAGTCAACGAAATCATGCACACGTGCCAGCATTGAGTGTGGCATACTGAGCTACCAGCGGGGTTTGCAAAGCTTTCTGGGTACAAAAAAAGACCATCTGAACTGAGGTTTTCTTGTTGGTCTTGGCCTGATATAGGGAAAACTTCAGATACTTTGAAATTTGATAGAAAATAATGAGAGCAAAAATGGAGACCTGCTATCTTGGAACAGAAGCCATTCAGGTATGTAGGATAATAAAAGTACTTCGTGGTAAATAAAGGTCTGAAGCTCTGCTTTCTCTGACTTGGAACAAATGCTTTCTCTTTCCAGAGTCCAACACAACATAACTTTCCATTTGGCTGTGATCAATCTCTGTTAGGTCTCTGTTTATCCTCTCTCTGAAATGGCAAACAGATCTAAGATGTGTTTCCAACATAAAATTTACAAATGCCTCATTCTGGAAATGTTTGCTTGAAATGAACTTTTGTTAGAAATTAAGCGTAACAACATTTTTTTTTTTTCATGTAGCTCCTTAGTACCTACTTTTACCTAAGAATATTGTCTGGCCTTATCTTCAGCCAGCTCTCTCCAACCTGTGTCTTTGAAACAACCAAATTTTGTTAGGCATCTGTTGACTCTTGGGAAATGAAATAAGAGTTATAACTTGTGATTTGAAGGGCTGGAAGTTTTAGTATGGGTGTCTACATAGATGTTCAGATTTACTGGTATGGTAGGTAGGAGCACATTGCAGCTTCCTCAGTTATGTAAAAAACTTTCCATTGCATTTACCCTGAGAAGATGGTGCCTGTCTGCTGACATCTGTAAGTCAAAGACAAGGAGGGGTTTGAGTTTAGCTTATTATCACCCCCACCCCCCTGCCCAGGAATTTCTCTCTGTCTTGGGCTGATGATTGGCAAATAGGCTCAGAGCTGATTCAGGGGTTTTGTGTCCTGTTGCTGTTCATTAAGTAGACTGAAATAAAGAATGGGTTGAAGGTCTGACTTGCTTGGCAGGCAGCAAGAAAAAAATCCTGAGCTTGCAACTCTGCTATTCAGTTTAAAACTGTTGAATGTATCTGATGAAATAGAACGTTATTCCTGCCTATTTTAATTCTCTCTAAAACTTTTGCTGACTGAATTTTCACAACAAGTTGTGAAAGTTTCTCTGCTTCACTGGACATGTCCTGGAAGATGCCTAATGCTCCCAGCTGCCTTTGGTCTGATTGAGATGCAGCTCAGATAACAGGACTCTCAGTTTTGCCAGTTGTATTAATTTGAACTTGTCCAGTAGGTGGGAAGAGAAAGGAAAATAACTGAGCCAGAATTACATGTTTTGAGGCAAAATATGAAATAAGATAATATCCTTTTACTAGTTCTATCTGAAGAGGAAGGTATACTTTACTGAAACCATTCTGGTTCATTTTTCTTGAAGTGAAAGGATGGAGTCAAGTTCTGAAGAAATTTATTTTAGAGTCAGAAACTTTCTATCAGGTTGCAAGGAATAAAAAAGCATGTCTATGGATTGAATTGTATACTTGGAAAGTTTTGTCAGTTATTTCCTGTGACATAGTTTTCTGTTCACTCGAGATACTGTATGGATGAATGTTTCAGAGTCTTGACACAACAGTAGTACAGGTTGTTAATATCATAGTTTAAAAATATTGTTTAAAATATTCCGGTAATATTTAATGATGATTTTGAATTCTTACAGTCTTGCTCTGCATTAATTCTTTCCATGTGAAATGTTATAAAATGGGGATGCCATAGTAAAGGCTTTCATATTTCATATTTCATATAGGCTTTCATATTTTTTCAGTGATGGAGACACGCTTTCTCTTTTTTAGAATATTACATAGTTTTCACCTGACTGCCATCCCTTCTATCCAGTTACATACTAAATGATCTATGTAATTTTTTGTTTAGTCTTCTAATAGAAAAATATTTTGAGGTTAAAGTAGTGAACAGGTTAACAGCAGGTCTAGTGTTAGTGTGCAGCCCTGCCACAGACTTCTTGACTGGTCCTTGGCAGGTTGCTTTCTCTCTCTGAGCCCCTTCCCTGTCTGTTAAAGGATGGAGAGGTGTTGATGGTTCATGCTTTTTCCCATTCTTCTTCTAGAAGAAAGTGGAAAGTGTTTAAACATTTACTTAAATGCCACTGTATCAGTGGAGCTTAAGTACACACTTCAAGCCTTGCTTAAATAAGCATAGATAAATGCCTTAAATCCTTTCCTGCATCAGGATCATATACTGAAGGCTGTTCAAGGTAAGAAGCACCCTTGAGAGCATGCCTGTGTTTGTACATTGTGTAGGAACAAGGCCACTTGCATAATCACCATCCAGCGAGAGCATTTTGTTTTGGCCTGGGCTCTCTTCAGAGAAAGGATGTCTCTTCATGTCTGTACAAACACTTTCATGCACGGGTGTCAACATTCAGACTGTTCCCTTGCACTCTGGACCTGCATCAGTTCTGCTCCCAGAGCATGGCTGGAGGATGGGTTGAGGCTGGTAATTCTCACACCAGAACATTCATTTATCGTCTGTTTCTTTGATTTCAGCATGATTGTACCAGGGCTGCATGTGAAACTGCTCTGCGATGAGTATTAAAAGGGAATGACTTTGTCTCCTTGTCCTGCAACAGGGAAGTTGACAGCTACTGTCAGGCTGTCTGAGAAACAGGGACAGCAAGTTCTTTGCTGTTTCAGCCTTGTTAAGCTAATGCAAAGCAGAACAGCCTGGTTAAAAGTCAGGTCTGGTCTGGTCTCTTTGCCAGTCAGTGCTGACCATGAATGTTCTGAGAAGTGCCATTATTTAGCTAAATTTCTTATTGTGGTACACAAAGCTGTGCTGAAAAGAGACTTTTGCAGTATTCACCAATGAAATAGAAAACATTTTGAATCTGTATTGAGTATGATTACTTCCTTAGTGCAAAACATTGTATAAATAACAGTCCTGGATGCTGTCCTGGCATGCATTATTGGAAATCAGTGTGAAAGGAGGACACTTGGTCTTTTGCAGAATTGGTCTGTTTGTGATGGGAGTTGGTGGAAGAGAGACTAGACTGTAATTTTATTGAATTAATCCCATGCTTGGACATTAATTTTAAACTTTTCTTTTCCCTGAGGGGAAGATTATCTATTTGTTTAGCTTAACATTCAGTGACATTTACACTAGGTTGGAATGGCTCACATCATTTCATTTTTAAGCCTGGAACTCATTTTGCATTTTCAATCCCCTTTCTCCCCCCAGTACACAGAAGGGAGCTGGAGATTGTTTTAGCTGTTTCATCACCTACAAACAGTTTCATTATGTCTAGTTTTAATCAAATTGTGTATAAACAAAATGCTAGCTCCCAGGCATTCCTCCTCAATGTTGAGGAGCTAGCATTCATATAATTTTATAAGAAATACATTGATAAACTTTGATTCAGTTGATAACAATATATTTTTCCTTAATACGTGATTGGTAGTAGCCATATGAGAATAATGAGGATTAGAATTATCCAAATAGCAACAGAATTAAAAAGAAACATCTGCTAATGTATTAGTTATACAGGGAAGAGACTGTAACAAACTATGTATCTCTTCTGAAAAATCTTGTTAGTATTTGCATTTTAAAAAATCTGAGTTATAGTTTGTTTAGCTGAGTGCTTGCTTCAGGGGCTGTGTATGTTGAACAGGATTTGGATCAACTCTGCAGCATCCTTCTGCAAGGCAACACATAAGCCTACTTTATCTGTCTTACTGAGAGCTACCCCCTCCCAGTCCCATCCCAAATCGGTTAGAAAGGTACTGAGACTTAATTTATTTCTAGTTGCATCATTTTTCCTCTGTACTGGTTGGTGTTTCTTTTCCAGTGTAAATTGTGTATGATTGATCCTTCCATGTTACTAAAAATGAAAGTCTGATGTAACTAACTCTAATTCCACTGCCATTTGTAGATCAAGCTGTTCTCTCCTTATGCCCCATGAGACCAAGATGTGGCATCAATTGTGATGTCTGCTTCCATCAGACATTTAAAACAAGGCAGGGAAATTACTGTGTGCATATCTGTAAATTAAAAACAAGACTTCCTCTCAGAACATCTCTTCATGCTTTTTTGCCCAGTCTCATGTACCTTTTTCACCATTTAGAAAGTGTTTTGTTCTAGGTGAAAGGGTATGTGAAAGGATGTGTCACCCCTTTAGACAACTTGATTCAGATTTGAGTACAGATGAAAGCATGCCTGCCATTTATTTCCAGGACTGTTCTGGGAAACAGGCTGATTCTATTCAGAGACTAAATTTTGTGTCCATGCTGAGAAGCGGCAACATGATAATGTACCGCAGAATCCTTTCTTACATCTCCTCAATAAACCACTGGGATTTCACTGAGTAGTGTATCAGGCTTCAGCAAGATAAATTTTGCTAAAGGCATGGTGTATTCAATAATAAATGTCAGTGTGTGCACTAATATATTTATTGTGACAGTGAATAAGGAAGATTTTAGCATGTGTCTGTAGAGTTGCCCTGTTCAGAAGCACACAGATCCGTTCTGGTTCTTTTTCTTCTCTCACACCAAATCATCTTTAGAATACAAAATTCAAATTTAAATTAATTTTATTGCACAGATATAACTTCAGTGAACCATTTGAAGCCCACATCTACCTGTAATAAATTTTGTTATTGTTCCTGGTGGACGAAGGACCAAATATTGCTGGTACAGATTGTCTTCTGTTGTGGGGAAAGGGAAAAGGAGAGGATCACTCAGCTACCCTTGGTGGTGGTGGTGCAATAATAACGTTAAAGCTGGATGAGAGTTCTACCAATGTGCAATAGTTCCCATGCCAGCTGGAGGCTGCCAGAAAGCGCTGTGCTCCTGTCAGTTCCCATCACTGTTTCTAGAGCTTTTTGGAAAGGTGATGCTGAGGGCCTGTTTCCGCTGAGAGTGCCCTGTGCCTGGGGAATTACCAGAAGGGGAATTACCAGGAGGGGAATGTAGAGCTCATTTCTGGTCTTTCTGTGCACCGTGAACAGCACTTAGGAAGTAGAGCATTTGGCCTTACATGCTCTAGTTGTATTAAGCTGTTCCTTGCCCTCAGATACTGCCAAAGTGTATATATCACATCTAAGTTTTACATCATTCTAATGTCTGCCCACGAACACCCTGAAAAAGCCATTGTACCATTGACTTTCAGTGTAAAGTGTGAGTCAGGAGTCTCCCAGGTGACTCTGCCTTTGCTGCTAATGATTTTATGGTAATAACCTCACTTGGAGATGGCAGATATACAGAAAGACTGAGTCTCTTTCTCAAACAATGTACAAAAGAAAGAGATGAAAATGTGTGGGAAAGGCATACAGTATATATAGCAAGCAGACAGATTGATGATAGACGTGCACTGATGTTAGTTTGTACTCTTCATCGTTATTACTTGAATAAATATCAATTACTTCAATCTTCCCAGTCTTCAGAGCTCAAGAAACAGCAGCTAATTTCCATCAGTTTTTCAATGTCTGTGAAACGCGTTCCTCCGTTCCTGCTTTGTGGCTGGAAATCTTTCTTTGCCTGACCTCCCGCTGAGGCTTTGGGCTATTTGCAGCTTGTTCCGGATGCAGCTGCTGTCATTTCAAAGCGGTGCTGCGGCAGAGGTGTGAGCTCGGTGTTCGTGTCTCATTTTAAGACTGTTCTTTCAAATTGTGTCATGTGAAAAAGCACCCAAAGGTTTTGGCGTGGGTTTGCTGCTCGCTTGGGCCTTGATCCTGCAGGGAGGTCAAGGCCGTTGCTTGCCAGTGTGTGGATGAGCAGGCCGCAGACCCATGAAAAGCACACAAAATGCATTAAAGAAGAAACATTATTTTCAGCTCCTTGCTTACCTGCTGCTTTAATCTCAGGAGCTGAGGATAAAATAAAGGTGCTGAGGTAGCTGCAGACAGATGGCGTTTTTACAAAGTTAAAGTGTAATCCTCCAGCTCGGCGCAGTCGGGCTCTACTAGTGATGGATCAGGCTTTGCTGAACACTTCAGCCTGCTCACCACTGACTGCTGGATGAGTCCTTAGCTAATTTTACTATTTACACTGCTTTTTGGAAGAAATCAAGAAGTGTACCATGGGACAGACAAACTGTGGTGACTCTGTGCCCTTGCCTCAGCCATCCCACACCCAAGTGTGGAGCTGTCGCCAGGGGCAGCTCTGTCATTGCTGGAGTCACAAAGGGACTGCCCTGTCACAAACCCTTCATCAGTATTTAGATCAAGAAGTACAGGTGTTTGCATAATACCTGGTTGTTACTCGTGGTTGAAAATTTTAGCATTCAGAATTTTGCAGGAGTAGAAAGGGACACTTGTTTTCCATCTCTACTTTATAAGCTTCTCCGAGCATGTAAGCACTGGGAACAGGTTGGCATTGTGAAGCTGAGGAGGAGCCATGTGGGTTCCTGGTTATGGAAATATTTTTTGTTTGTTGTGGTTTGATAGCCAGTTGCTTGTAGTTCAGGGCTTGTCCTTGTACAGGTCTCCTTCCTTATCTCCCCTGAGCCTAAACTATGCTCCAGAAAATAAGTTTTCATGTGGGGAAAATGTGTTTCCATATTTAAGTTGCAGAGGCACCTTTTAAATTATGAACTAGTAAAGTCTGTGTGAGTTTCCAGGCATTCTGGCTATGTCTAAAATGAAGATATAACCAAGCTGGCTTTGAACCACGTAGCTTGCATATAACGAGGACCATGTGCTGAATGAAAGTAGCTAATTAGCTGTGATGAGCAGCTGACATGCAGGGCTGGGTCAAGGCAGCTACTTCGCTTCTGGACGAGCTTGTTCCAAGGAGCCTTTGGGATCTCCCTGCAGCACTGCACCACGCCGAGCAGGCACATCTCCAGCAATACAGGTTTGTACAGCTGTAAGCTGCCATTACTAATCCTATCAAGGTGCTGTCGTAGGCTGCATCCTGGCTCTTTATTAGGCTGTGACCCTGGAGTGCACTGCTCTGCTTCCCTGCTGCATCCCATTGCTCTGATTTCCACAGAAAGGAAAGCCAAGCAAGCTCCAGCAGGATCCCAGCTGGGCAATCAAAATCCTGGAGCATGCTGTGTTTTTTTCTTGGTAATTAGGTGCAGCCTTAGGCAGTAATGGTGGGATTCATTTCATTTAACTGGAAGTGTTGGAAAGTTAGCTGTCAGTTCTGAACTGGTGAAATAGGTTGCCTCAAAAGCAGAGAGACAGGTACTTCTAGTGGATGCGTTATCTTATCCTGGAATAGATGAGATGAATCACACTCTGGAGGTGTCTGTCTTTTGCATTAACTGCATGGAAAAAGCCTTGATGATCGGTTTGAACTTGATTCCTATCTCTTAGACAGCTAAAGTTACGTGAGATGCATCTTTTGGTATTTGAAGCTGCATCTAAGCTTGAACATTTGTTATGCAGGGTACAGTAAGAGACATATTCCTAGTCAGAGGGTCTGAACTACCTAATATAAATAATAGCTTATTTAAAGTGAGAAGGGGTTATGTGGGAATAAAAGACACTTCTTTGACCATTTAAGAAAAAGACAAGCTCAAAAATCCTGCAAAGTCCAAGAGTTCAGCCAAATAACTGTACGAATCTAGCTGGAGCAATTGCATGAATAGCTAAAACTAGCTCACTATGTGATCAAGTTAGCAGGATGCATTTTGTGGATAGTATACTAGGGAATACACTGCTTTCTTTCTCTTGGTTTGACTTCTAATCTAGCTATGTGTATAGCAAATGCGTTTTTGTTTCACTTTACAATAGATAACAGCACTTCACAGAGAATATATATATATATATCAAGGGAATGTGCGTGTGAATCAAAAAGGACCTTAAAATTTCTCCTTTTCACTCAGGAAGTTCAGCATAATTCTAATGTATGCAATGCGTGCTGATTCTGTCACCATGGCTAATTTGTAAAGAGTACCTTTGTTGAAGGGTTGAATTTTTCTTGAGGCCGAGCCACTTACAAACACTTTTATTCCCAACACCAAGGAATAAAAGGAAAAGAAGAGGAAAGCAGGCCTTTTCTTGGTCAATTTTTGTAGATTAAAGTAATGTTAAATTCATTAATGCAAAGAAAGCATTACAAAGTGCATTTTTCCTTAGAAGCTTGATTAAAGTCAATCTAGAATTTGTTTTAGGAGCTGGAAACATCAAAGATTTGAAATACTCCTACAGACCATGCCTGGGCTGTTGAGCCCCAAAGTTCTTCAGAGTTCCCGAGTTTGGTGCATGCTCTCGCTATGACAGAGTGATGCTTTCAGACTGCTGAATCAGAGTGATACCTGGTCACGCACCTGCCTGGGGTCTCCTAAAGTAATGGAGGGTGTATAGGCTAGGTGGGAGCTGTGTATTGGATCTGTTTGGCTTCAGCTCCCAAACCGAACCTTTTCAAACATTTTTTGAGTAGATTGAGAGCTGGTGTTTGGAAAATTCTGGGAAAAATGACAGCATTAGCAGAGGAGAGGCTGATCCCCAGAGGGCAGGGAAAAGCAGACTGAGAAACAGGAAAGTGAGTATTATCATTCTTATGTCACACTGTATTCCACCTAAACTTCTAATTATACTTAACAGATTTTGACATGAATGATTTCTTTAGTCTTGGCTTTTGTACAAATCATTTTATCTTCTGTAAGTCTGTCAGTATGCTCAGAATTAAAATTGCTACTCACTTAGAAGTGTCTAAGATTCTTGCAGAGCATTTTTCCTCTATAAGATCAGCTGCAGCTTGCTTTGGCACAGACAGCATGCTGTGTGCAAGCACCGCACTAACAATAACCAAAGGCAGTTGTGTAGTTGATTTTCTGTCATATCTGTAGAACAATTATGGGAAGCTTTATCTGAAAGTACACAAGATATTCAGTAGCATAGTATAAATGAAAAGATCTAAAATAAAGGTCAGTTCCTTAACATTTCCATTATTTTGGTATGTTTGACTATTGCTGCAGTCCCTGTTATGTATTGTACCAGTCAGTGAATTGAAAGCTAAGATGTTGTATTCATGGCTTGTCTGTTAATGTTCTTTTTGTCTTCAGACAAAGTACATGGGTTGCATAGAGAAAGATTCTGCTACCTTGTGTGATGGAGACCTTTACTTGGCAAGCAGTTCCACTGAAACAAAGGGTATCAAAGTGGAAGCAATTGAATTATTCTTGAATTGTGCTAAATTCACAACTGATGAAATTCAATACAGGAGTCTGCTAAATGATTGAAATCTACATTTCTGTTTCCTGGCCTTAAACTTTTTGAAGGCCAAAGTAAAAAAACAGCTTAATCTGCAGCATGCTTAGGATTGAGTCTGGTCTAAAGACTGAGATTCAGTGTATGGAATCATAGAATGTAGAATCATTAAGGTTGGAAGAGACCTCCAAGATCATCTAGTCCAACCATCCCCCTACCACCAATATTACCCACTAAACCATGTCCCTAAATACCACATCCAACCTGTCCTTAAACCCCCCCAGGGACAGTGACTCCACCACCTCCCTGGGCAACCCGTTCCATTGCCTAACCACTCTTTCTGAGAAGAAATTTCTCCTAATTTCCAACCTGAACCTCCCCTGGCGCAACCTTTTTCTATGGCCAGTCCTTGTACCAGTTACCAAGCTAATGGGTGGATTATTTGGGCTTGCTTTTTTTGCTATTTTTGAACAGCAGAAAACACCGAATGCATGACTTTGCAGTTTATTTAATACAGTTCATTAAACTGTATTAAAATATTAGAAGAGTGTGAAAAAGCTGTTTCTAATACAGTAATCAAACCCTGCATTCAATCACAACACTGCGACAGCAAAGAACTCCATGTACTTCTCCAAGTGTTGGGCAAAGCAAATAATGAAGCTCTAGTCTGATTATGGAGCTTCTTGTATTTATATTGAATACTTTGCTTTGTAAATCAGCATGAAAAATATTAGCATGTCTTACTTATCTGACCAAATGGAAACAATTTTTTTCCTAATCTATTATCAAAGCTATTTCATGTAGATAGTGACGTTTTGATATTTATGGATGTCTTCTGGATTTGTAATACTTATACACTTTGACTAGATGTATGGAATTTTTCAGGCATCTGCTTTAAGGAGGAAAATGGAAAACATTAAGAGTTAAATTATTATGGCATTATCTAGGCTCTTAAGTGATTACTTTTCTCAAATGCTCTGAGGTCAGGTTAAATGCTCTGATTTCTTCAGCTCTTGAAATTTGGTTGGCCAGCTACTATCAAGCTCTGGAAAACCTGACCCAGCCACTGCCTGTGTAGGTATCCCAGCCTGCTCTGGGCTGGTGTGTAGACCTCTGGCTTTTATTCTACTCTGCTTAAAACAGGAAGAGGAAAAAATGTGAAAGATGATTGAAAAAACTTTGAATTGGCCAGTGTGTTTCTTGGCTATGTTTATCAAAGCTTCAACACATCATTAATAAATAATTTTTGATCCAAAATGGAATAAGAAATAGTCAGTTGCACATCCAATAGCTATGAAACTTCTAGATTAATCTAATTTGGTAGCAGTAACTGATTCTTATTCCATTATTTTTAATAGAATGACTGAACTGGCCTCATTGTCCCTGTTTCTGCGAAGTCTTAAGCAGTTAGTTCCATATATAAGCAGCAAATAAACTAAGTGAAACACCTTTTATATAGTAGCATGGATAATTCTTCTGTACAGTTCTGTAGCATCTGGTCAACGTAAATAGTTTATTCTCAAGTTCCATTCCAAGATACATTAACAAGAAGATCTCAATGTGACAATGTGGAGTATATAGTTTGATTTGGCAGGACTAAGTGATTATTATTTATTTTAAGTAGATTTTATAATAGGAACACAACAATACCTAGGTAGCATCGAGCTAGCTACATTCAAACATACAGACTGGTGAAAAATCTAGCCTACTGGTTGCATTTTACTACAGTTGAATAAATAGACAAACAGAAAAAAGTTGATCAGAAGAAAGTGAAGCTAGAGAAAAAATGAATTTAAATTTTACATAAAAATGGTAAGTAATTAGCTTAATGTTTAGAACAGCATCTTGCTATCAATTCAATCAAAATCCAATACATGTAGAACATAGGGCCTTGAGGATTTAAAACAGAATAAAGTCCTCATGTAGTCATTTCTTTTCACATTTGCATTGACCCTGCCCATGAAAATTGCTAAATGCTTGTCTTTTAAGATGTGAGAGTCTTAAAAGACAAGCATCAACTGAGCATAAGTATTTGCAACAGACTTTGCATGTTGGGTTTGCACATATCCCGCTCAGAATGGAATATAAATCTCTGTTATTAGCAGAGACAGCTTCTATATATTTAAATATCTGGAATTCCTCACAGATAGACTTTTTATGATTATGTTGGTCAGCAGCAGCACTTATCGAGATGGCTCAGTGATACGGGTAATTCAGTGCTTATTCACCAAAAGAGGAAAAATAAAAGTCCTCAGCATAATGGGTAATGAATGTATCTGACTTCAGTGACTGCAAGGGGTAGATGGTGAATCATCTTCCTGTGAGAATGAACATAGCTCTTTTTCTCAATACTTTTTGACATTTTTCATACTGCAGAATACATAAATCTATCTTTTTTTTTTCATGCAGCTTGGCTTTAACAGCACCAAGCAAGTTATGCTGAACAAATCAGTCTATTACTTCAGGTCTGCTGTTAAAGAGTTTATTATTCTTTCAGATTATGATGGAAATTGTTATGATTTCAACTGCACAGTTTTGCCTATATTCACTTACATAATCATTTTGCATTGTTTCAAGGAAGTGATTGATTGCAAAAGATGTGCAAAATACTAGGCCCTCAATATTACCTTGGGAAGTAGACTTTCACCTTCTTCTTTCAGAGCTTGGCATGGGAGAACATTACTTCTCTCCTGGTATCTTCTGAATTCTTTCAAGGCAAATAGTACTAATTTCTTACTTCCGTTGCTGACTGCTGATTCTGCTTTCCATGTCAAGAAGAGACCATTATGATCAGACCTGTCCTTCAGCAACATATAAGCTGTTTACTTATACCAGCCCATTTTGTATCAAAAAGATAACTATGTTTGAGTTTTGACAAATCTGTTAGGATAAGTCATGCAGTAAGCACTTGCACAACTAATTTACCATCTCCTTAAGTAAATCACTTGACTAGATAAACTATTCTGTTAAAAGTCTCTCATGTTGCATATGATGTATTCTCCTGTTTTATTTTTTCTCCAATATTCTTCTTTCTTTCATTACAAATTTTGGGGCCTGCACTTACTGTAGTATTGAAAGTTATCCTTTGTTTTCTTCTCATAATTTTCAAGGTGTGTGCTGCAAAAATTTCTAAGAAACTTTTGAACAATGCCATCTTGTAGAACTCTTCCCTCCCATGTCATCTGGAGGTCTTGGTCCATGTTATTACTCTCCCAAGCTTATCCTCTCCCTGTGTTGAGGAGATCCCTTTTTCAGTATCTTCCTCTGCAGTTCCAGCATTCTCCAAAGTAGTTCAGTCATATCCAGCTGTTGTTGACTCTGCTATTGGGCAACACGACTGGCAGATTGAACATTGTTCTGCTTGGCTTTGGACATGACTGTGATGTGGACTGTCATGCGTCAAGTGACAGCATTTATAAAGCATTTTCTTATATAGCAATGTAAAACTGTGTGCTTGTATCACTCACTGTTTGGTCCAAATAGTCCAGATAAGTGCATAATAGCTTTCTTACATATTAATCTTATCTGGGATAGTCTTTTTAGTCTAATGAGT
The DNA here is from genome assembly GCA_013399115.1 of Anseranas semipalmata. NCBI lineage: Eukaryota > Metazoa > Chordata > Aves > Anseriformes > Anseranatidae > Anseranas > Anseranas semipalmata. Next base: position 207,520 of record VXAA01005682.1, on the reverse strand, counting down.
TATGAGGACCCAGAAGACAGCATAGAGTATTAAAAGCAAAGGAAAGCAGATCTTGTTTTTCCTTCTCACTACACTCTTATTTTTCAGTGTCAAACATTCTGTCAGCTTGCCAAAAATAAACATATATAAATACATTTATTCATCTGCCTCTCTTTATTATCTCAAAAGACATGTCAGTCCCAAGCTGCTGAACTGGAATCTGACCTCCTGATGCTCTGATGTGGAAGTCGTCTGTGTTAAGAAGAGAACAGATGATGTTTTGATGCATTGTCTCAGTAAGGGGATGGGGGCAGGAACTCACTGGAGCCACTCATGCTGGGATCTAACTGGGCATGCTAATCTTTACTATGATTTTAGGTACCTTCAATGCAAGTCCTAGGTGTAACTTACAGGTGAGAGGCCACTTGACTTTCAAAGTGTTCCTGGAGGACACAGCTCTCTTACCAAAATGCAGCCTAATAGCTCTGATCTGGGGGCTTTAAAGAAAAGGCTGTCAACTTAGTGAGAAATTGCTTATAGACAGAGAATTTTTTCTAAAGTGTATTGACGTTATTGATCATTCAGTTTACAGGAGGAAAAAGACTTAGTGTAGAAACTTCACAAAAGTCCTTTCAACAAGGGACCAAGCCAAGTGGCTGTGTTCCTCTCTGGAATCTAAACTGACTCCTTTTTTCTCCTTTACCTAAAAATAGGTTTTCTCCACATGGTTTCATTTTCAGTGGTAGGAATGCAAGGAGTTAATAGGAATTTGTGGTTGAGATGTTGTCTGCTTCTGGTTTCCAATTTAGAAATAAATTATGTTATTGTCATTATGGAATGAACTGATCAGTTAATGAGCTCTTTAACAGTTACTAAAAATATAAACTAAGAGCTTATAAAGCTTACTAAAGGACAATAAAAAACCTTACTTGAAGGAAAGATTATAATACTTATCAAAATTTCAAAACTTAGTTCGATATGTGATGGTAGATCTGAGTGTCTAGAGAACAAAAAAAGGTGTTTATCCCAGTGTGGTTTTTTTTCTTTAACTAAGGAAAAAATATAGTGAAGGGTAATATGAATTAACATTAGCTCTGAAACTGGACTTAAACATTTTGTTACTTTGGGATTGACCCAAATAGGAATAAAGTATGCAGCGTTACCTTTCTGAAACCCTTCACTTGGAGAAGAAATCTGAATTCAGTCACACATGAACAAAAGCTTCTCAAAACCACATATATATATACTAACACCTTTGAACAAATGGATTTTTAGATTCAGAAGACTGGAGGTATATTGAGACTTGAATCTTGTCTTAGGAAGATCTTTGCTGATAACCTTGTAGCCTTTTCAAAGTCCTTCTAGCAATGATTGTACGAGCAGCAATGTGTTGTAGTGGTGCTGAATCAGCTGCACCACTGTGGAGATCACAGATCTTTTATCACCTGCAAAAAGTTAATCTAGCAGTGCTCAGGGCCATAGGAGTATTGCTTTTGTCTCATCACCCTAGAAAACAGATCTGGGAAAGACCCATTTGGTACTTAGATGTTGGCAACACAGCTTTCTATTTTAGCTATTCACTTGAAAATGTAGACCAGATCATTCCTTGTAGGAAGTCTAGCTATAATGATATCATTGGATGTATTACTGGTGGTTTCATAATTTATGTATAACCTATTCTGTCAATATAAAATGACCAGATGATTGGCTAGGGGGCTGGAATTCAAAGAATGGTGCTTTTCTTTTCTTTGTCTTGTTTCTGCTGCCCAGGGCATGATTGGTTTCTTTCTGCTTCCTTGTTGGCACCCACACTTAGATTATTCCTCTTCCTTTCATGTTGATATATGCTTTTTGTCTCTTGTTGACCTTCAAGAAAGCTCTTTTAAGATGATTGAGCTTAAGGCAAACCAGGTGTGAGGACGTGCACTGAATGAACAGGAGGTGCTTCCCAAGGAAGGGGGAGGTTGGGGGAGGAAAGGAAGTCTAGCAGAAAAATTCATCGTGTTTCTTAATCTTCCTTTCACAAATTGTTCTTAAAGATGTCCAGAAGAAGATCAAATACTTTGGACCAGAGAGCGCTGCTCTATTAATTTCCTCTTTGGGGAATTTTTCTTGAGTGACCTCCATGGGCTGTTTTCGTCAGTTGTGTTTTTGCAACCTTTTCTCTTTGAAATCTTAAATTAAAGATAATTTCTTTGCATAAAGAATGGGATGAATTCATATTGTTTGAGTATTTTTAGCCACATATGAGCCAGACATGCCTGTAGAAAAATAACATTGGTGCTGGCAGAAAACAGGTAGTTAGAAGGTAGGCTGTAAATATCTACAATCATTGTTTGAAAGCTATCAATTTTTGTTCCCAAGTTTGACTGTCGCATTGAATATTTACCCTGCAAACTGTGAAATAGCAGCCAATCTAAGCAAATCATTTGCTTTTCAGTATTAACTTCACTTCTTGTGCCAGGCTCTGTAAATGTTTCCTCATACATCATTGTCACACTGCCATACATTTGAAATGTCATATTATGCAGTGTCTAGTGTCGTAAGAATAATACTAGCAGCAGGAAGGGACAAAAAATATCATGCAGAGAATAAATACTTGTTTTCAGTACCTTCTTTACCTGATGTTGTAGTTCTACAGACAAGAGGGTCGTCTGGGTGTATAGAATTTCGTGTATTTTACTCACCCTTTGAGGACCCATTTTCCTCTGCTGAAAACAAATGTTTTGTGCATTTCAGCTGCATTTCTTTCTTTCCCTAGGCTTTTGTATCCAAAGTGAACATGCCAGAAAAGGCAGATAAATGCCATTCTTTTTAGTAGTTATTGTCCAATTATTGTTAGTTCACAAGCCTTTTATGAGAAATTATAGTGCTAATGCAAAGTAAGAGGCAAACTTTCAGATGACTCTGTATTGTATGTACGAGACAAGGGCTCTATTCTGCTGTCCTGCCCCCCATTTACCATCAGATTTATACCACACTAGCACAGCAACTGAAGCAGGGATTAACCTTTCTGGATATCCACAATTTCTCATACTATTTGTAGAAATAATATAATTTACCACTGGGTTATTATTTTCCTCATGGACTAATAGTGCTAGAGGTTAGAGAAGTCAGGGCTGTGTAATAACCTATTTATAATAATAAGTGAAAGGTGATCACATTATTATCCTCAAGAGGCTTCACGGAAGGAGGTCCATGTTATGCTGTGTTTTGTCATTTAGACCGTGTATTTCTACCCAAAGCAGCACATCCTGTGCTGCTTATCCCTGGAGCCAAGCAGTGCCGCCTTGCCTTCCCCATCCCCAATCCCTTTTCATGCCTCTTCCCACTCCGCCAGAAGATTTAACAAGGAAGTACAGAGCTATTTATGTCAGCATCTCCTCTTATGGTTTACACATTTCTAGACTGGTGGGTAAGTCGAGGGGGGCTGAAGACCAAATTTGGTGTCCTTGGGCTTGATTCATTTGCTCATGAATGAACATCAAGTGTCATCTGAGATCCCAGGAGATCTCTCTAGTAGCCTCCAGAAGGGAATGGGTCTTACAGAGGTCTTGTGAAATATGTAGCAGCTCGGCGGGTGTTTGTCACGTACTCTAGTGTCTCTCAAGTGGCTCTAAGGTGCTTAAGTATGCACCCGCTACATCAGGTCCTAAATAATCAGTTTGCAAAGCAGAAATGCATCTTCCATTTTCTGAATATCCAGTTCTGTAGGATAGCAATGAATAGACTGCGATGTTCCTAAAGGGACAGTAATTGCCCATTCACCTGTCTAAATGCCCTACACCATTGTTGATATCTAGGAAAAAAAGATGGCAAATTTTTGGCATTTCAAACAACTGCCTGTGTAGGAGCAGGGATGAGCTGGAACCTCCATCATTTTGGCTCTTCTGTAACCTGAGGAGACCACTAGGCCTTTCCAGGACATGGCTTATGTTGGTGTAATACTAAAACTAATCAGAATGTAACAATTCAAGGTAAAATGAACTGGTGCCTGGAAATACCTGTCTATTTTCATCGCCTCTACAGGCAGTTTAGGTAACTTGTTTAGACTACATATCTGACTTGCAGATCATTCAAGTCGGTAAAAATGGATTCCTACTTTAAAATAAAAAAGAGCCACTAGTTTGAATCATATTGTATTTTTGATACAGACTTCTTACGTAAGTCAGTCGCTAATCTTTTGCTAGAATTACCTGTTTCTGGAATCACCACCTTTACTGTTCTTTCCCCATTTCTGGACATTAATTATGACAGCTATTATGCAATATAGTAGTTCATATTAAGATAAATCCCTCATACCTTTCCAGTAGCCCAAAGCCCACTGTCTGTGCCTTCCAAATGTCACAACATGTTGGATTTCATGATTTAAACATGTGGCACATCTGTTTTCTATAGTCACATAAAATTTATGGTGTCCAGTGCAGAAGACATCTGTGGGCTACTGGACACAATTCAGAATTCATCATGGTGAGTTGATCATGATGAGCTGTGGTTCCTATTTTTGGTCCCTTCACTGGTCCCTAGTGTTTCATCTTGTGAACAAATCATGTAGACTTTCTACAAAATTGTCTATGTCAAGCTGTATGATTGTATTAAACTATCTGGTTCTCTGGATGCCCTTGAGAATTTAGAAAAGTACATTACTGCATTATTTGGATTTACAAAATACTTTGAAATATATAGATGTAAAACTACTACATGTACTTAACAGTACATGGCTTGGTTTCATGTTTGCCTACTGAAAACAAACCAATGAGTATTTATTGCTGTTGATTTTTATTGTTTGTCTTGATTCCAGTGTGGTTAGTATTAAAAATCACGAGTCAAACTGGAAGTCATGGAACTAGCTTTCCATGCTCCTTCTGTTCTCCATTTATGGTTGCATTAAGGTCATGTTTTTGTAATCTACCCATGACTAAAGAGACACTGATAAGAAATACGGAAGAGAAGTTTGGTATCATTGAATCTCTTGAGCTGAGACAAAGAGAACAAGTCTAAATGGCCAGAGTCCAAATTATGCCTCATCTGTTCTTAAAAACCTCTGAAGACAAGGATTTCTTAACTTACAGGGACTTAACTCTCCCTATAAACAGACACCTTGCATAAATCTTCTTTCTTACTGGTGTTGCCAATTTCTTCTATGAAGAGAGTGCACAGAAAACAATCACTGCCATATTTCTGACAATATTTCACATACTCTCATTGTGCTTCTTCTTTGTGTGAAACTAAGCCAATCCCATTGCTGCATACTCTCTCCTCATATATTGTGTTTATCGGTCTTGTTGATTTCTCCCAAACTTAATTTTCTAAATTGCCACCTGCGTCTGATGAACAGACATCCCAGATTTGCATTTGCCTTTTTGCATCAGCTTTGCACAGGTAGCTCCAGTGCAGTTTATAGCTCCCTGGTCCTCTTTTGCTAGATTGTTTTTGCCAATTGATGTTGATGATGGTGATGAATGCAAGGTACATCTGGTCTTTTCCCAAGAACAGGACCTGACTGTGCAAGGCACTGTACAAGCACAGCACACCAAGCAGCTCTGCATCCAGACAGGCCCTGCCACCTCCTCCAACCCCCAAAAGAAAGAGGCTGTTCCTTCCAGCACAGCACTCATGACTTACTCAGGTCAGCTGAGAATCTGTCTCATGTCCACTATCTGAAGCTCAACTTCCTTGTTTGAACGGATTGTATCAAACCTCATTCTGTTTCCAATAGTTAACCAGGGTTGGCTGAAAGGAACAATGTTACAGAATCACAGAACCATTTAGGTTGGAAAAGACCTCCAAGATCACCTAGTCCAACCTATGACCTAACACTACCAAGTCCTCCACTAAACCGTGTCACTAAACTCTACATCTACATGTCTTTTGAATACCTGTTCAGGTGGTTCTTCCTGGTAAGAAGGAGACTGCTGCTGTTTTCATTCCACGTGTCTGCAGGAGGTAGTGCTTACACCCTGTGTGCTGCATGAAACCATTATCGTTGCTGTGTGCAACATTCGTTTTTGCCTTTGACATTTATAAAGCCTCATTTAGGAAAAAATCTTACGTAGTCATTATATCCAGACTGTGGGTATATCAGGATAGTGATATGGATCAGTGAGAACTTCTCCCTGGTAATCAGTAGGGCCAGGATTCTATGTGGTAAAGCAGAAACTACTGTTCGGTATTCGCTGGTTCTTCTTTCCCCTCTCCTCAGCAAGCACAGAAAAGGTATCGGGTATCTCCAGATGTCATCAATCTGGTTGGCGGAGTTAGTGGGGTCATCCTGGGGAATTAGACTATTTGAAAGCCAGCTTATACACTATTACCTTTAAAAATCTCTCAATCTTTAAATACAAATATCTCATCTTGCTCTCCCCCCTGAGAGTATTAAATGAAAGTGACAATTTCAGTTGATAAAAGGGTTTATTTACCTAGCTTTGCCTGGGACTTCAGCTGCAGCAACTTCGCAGGCGGAGAAGTGGTACTGACCATGAATGTTTGCCCTCTGTGGCTTTTTAGACCAGGAGGTAACAGCGCTGATTGCAGCCCAGGCTCTCGTCAGCAGTATAGCCCACATTTATTGCCACAGAATCGTATGTGCTCTTGGCTTCTTGATTTTAAGTGCTTCGTGAAAACAAGTGATTGCTAAGAGCTCTGAGGAGCGGGATGCTGAGCCTTCCCGAGCAGGAGCTCGCCGAGCTGGCTCTCCTGCAGGTGGCAATGCACGGCAAGAAGACAGCTCTGCCGAGGGAGGCTGAGAAAGCGCGAAGTTAAAATTGGCTTGCTTCACAAACGCGTGTCAAAATGCCTTCTTGTGCCTCTGACTAGGGCACCCGGCTTCTTTTTCTAGTGCCAGTAATAAATCTGAGTACTTGTAGAAAACAAGTGCTGGGATCATTGCGGGAGTCGCTGTATGTTTGCAATTTGCTCTCTGGGCTCACTCGGGGAGGAGCGTTTATGGTCCTATTCCCTCCCTTTTTCCATTTGTCATCTGTTCTCCCTTTGTTTGTGCTACATACAGAAGTCTTTGCTATAAAGGGAAGACTGTAAAATACCAGCAAGCCAATTTATATCTTCTGGTTCTGTAGGCACACCAGAGGGTTTCTTTCTGTGCTGTATCCTTCCAGCTGGTTCTGCTGGGTGCTCTGCTGCCAAATCATTCCAGCTGCCTCACTACCAACTCAAACACCGACCACGTTTTCCAGTCTTGTTACTGCAGTATTTCATATTCGGATGTTCCCTTTGCTATTGTCTTGCGGCATATACTTCTGTGTTCTGTACTGTAAGAATACTCTGCACTGTTCGTTGTAAAATTTGAGTACTTTCAGCTTTAAACAGTTACCGTCATTTTTTTTTTTCCCAGAAAATATCTTTTTTCTAATTATGCTACTTCTGCGGATAATGTTTAGATTTACAAAAGAGAAACTAGGGAAGCTGTGGCAGACCACTCACTGAAATCTAGCAATCTTGATCATAAACTTCATTACTCCTCATGTAATTTTATTCTGCTCATGTTTAATTTGATCAGAAATATTTCCGGTGAAGCAGGTTGCAGTAGTTGAAGTGTTTGATCTTCTTCAAGCCTTCTTCAATGCTTAAAGAAATACAGAAAAATCTTGGAATTTTTTTTTACCCTGTATTGTTTTTTGCTGGTTTTTGTCTGTGTAATTGGTCAGTGGACCTTTGAAGCCTTATTGCGGCAAGAGATGGTAGTGAGTATGCACTGCAGTAATGGATATGCATGGCTTTTGTAGTGCAAAATTTCTGAAATGATGCCTTGTGCAATATCAATTGTGTACACAAATGAAAAGGCTACATGTAAAAAATTATTATTTGCAAAGCACTTGTTTGCACTAATGCAAACAAGGCAGGTTTGTTACTATAGATGCTGTAATTTGCATGTCTGAGTGGAAAGCTGCAAGTGTGACTTACATTTTGCAGATATGAGTAGAATGTTCAAATGTTTTCTGATGTAGTTGGCAACAGTTCTGATTTATTGGTTATTATTTTCCTCTAAATGTACATACTTTCAAGGCAATAATAGGAATAATTGTATATAAAACAAGTTGCAATGTAAATTGCACTGAGTTATTTTAAATAGGGTTTTATGTTATATTGTACTTAGGATGGTGAACCCCAGAATTTGAGGCAACCTCCAAAATACATGTTTTTGTGTGCTCTTTCAAGCTTGTTGTATCCTTTTATGTCTTTCTTTTCATTACTTTGTACCAAGCCTTGGTTGTTGACCTTTACTTTTGTAAAATGTCACCTATTTTAGCCACTGTCAGCTTCTTTTGCCACATCTGGATCTGATTAGTGCTTTTATTCCAAGATCTTATGAGGTATTTAACAAATTGACTAATCTATGTATCTCTCTTTTTTTTTTTTTTTTTTCCACATTTGTCTTTTAGAGTAGTGGAAAGAAGTTCAAATTAATCATTAGTAGTCTATAAAGAATTTAACTGAATCACTCTTCATCATGCAACATATTTCTATCACCTGTATCAAAATATATTTATGGTCTCCTTCTCAGACCTGGGTTCTTCTGTTCTCTTACCATAGTTTGTTAATCTGACAAATATAATTGATGAGCATCCACAGCAGCATTGAGGAAGGGCATTCAGCAAGGCTCATTCAATTTCAGTTCTCCAATTTTAGAAAAGCAAAGTTCCACCTGAGAATTACAGCTTTGGTGATTTATTACTTTATAGCACTGACTCTGTGACCCATTTCTGCTTTGTGATCTGTTTAGGATTCCCGAGCATTTCAGGGCACATCATCTTGCAGTTTCACCATTGGAAGAAGAGGAACGTAAAGAGAAGCAACTCAGTTCAACCCTCAGCTTCATGGGTCCTTGCCCAGGGGCAAGGTATTGGACAAGGAGGTTACTGCGTTGCAAGGAGCTGAGTATTTCTTCTCTTTGAGAGGCACGCAAGCATCCAGTAGGGACAACAATGATGTACAAAGACAAAACAGAGCTGGGAAACCCAGGAGGTCCCTTTGATCCAGTGCTCTGGCCAAAGCCAGAAATAATACAACATGGCACCAGGCTGATGGTGTCCAGCTCTAGCTGTAGTCTGAGAAGTGGCGTTGGTGCCAACCAGGCTACTCTTGTCTGGAGGAATCCTTCAGAGCACAGCAACCCGAGAAAGCAATTCTGGCATCCTTTTTCTCCCATTCAATTCCATTCAGGATCTATTATTATTATTATTGTTGTTGTTGCTATTATTATTATTGCTATTGCTACTGCTATTTATTAATAATATTAATTTGATGATGATGGCGATGCCAGATTTCCTTTGAACTTTTTCTCTACTTTTCTGCCTTCCCTTGCTGAATTAAGTTATATTTGGAACTCTTTTAATGGAGTAGTTCTACCATCTGCTCTCTGCAGCAATTATTCAAATTATTTGCAACCCTCTGTGCCAGCAGGGGTGAATCTAGCGCAGTCCTTTAAAGCTACAGATTTCCTGACTGGCATATTTTTACTCTGGAATATACCACAACTGGTACAGATCCATAATTTCCTGGGGTGGAGTGGAAGTGGGGGGGTTATGCTTACATTTCCAACGATTTCAGTGTCTGACTCTAAGGAAACTATTCTGTCTTATTTCTACAGGACAAATCAAGACAGAGATAGTACCTTTTTTTTTTTTCCTTTCTTTTTTTTTTCCCAGTTTGCTGCCTTTGAAGGTACTCCTTCCTTTGCAGTTTCAGCCTATGTTAGAATCCCCCAAATCCCAAATACTGTAATTTGTTCACAGCACCGAACACAGTTCATGTCTGCATTGGCTATTCTATCCGTGGTACAGAATACACATCCCTCTCTGTTTTGGTATGATTGCTATTGCAGTAGCCTGTCCTATGTTTCTCCTGCCTCTTGTGATAATTCACCTGTTACAATTGTGATATTCACCTGCTATAATAAGAGGAATGTTTTTCCTACTTTGTGTCCTGTATCGCTTCATCCTAGCAAATCAAGGTTGTTTCTGAAATGCAAACCCAAGCTCAAGATATCCGCATAAACAGCTCAGAGCCTTAATTTTGGGGAGGAATTAAAATGAGGACAAGAAAAGGAATGTGCATGTTACTGTGAAAAGAAGAAACCTAAGCTGCATTAGAAGCTGTCAGAACATTATAAAGAGATAACTAAACACCCTCCATGCCAATGCACATGCATGCCAGCTGAGAGTTATAGTCGGTTCTGGTCCGTTTGAGGCCTCCTCAATTAAAGAGGTTTCCACAACCGTATCAAAGTAACTCTAAAGCCAGCAGAAATCTTTTTAGCTTTCGGGAAGTATATAATCATTTTATAGACATGCATACTTCAACATGTATTAGGAAACCGTAATAGGAGAGGAGCATGAAGCCTCCACCCCACCCCATATTTTCAAAGCCCTATCGGAAGCACTGATTGTGCTTGTATTCTGGGCAGCAATTACAGCTGGCATTCAAGACTGATAATCTCTTAGTTTGGGTGCTAAAGTAATACAATTTAATACAATCTCCAAGCTCCACAGATAGAGATACTGATGGATGTTGAAACATATGGCTTTCAGTCTTTGTTTAGAAATATATGAAGATTTTTGAGAATTTCCAAATAAGTTACTCATCGCTAATTGCAGAAATATAAAGCACAGTCAGCAAAGGAAAGGTGTTTAGCGTGGTGCTTTCCTGAATACTCAGGTGATTATAGAATCATAGAATCATAGAATCATAGAACGGCATAGGTTGAAAAGGACCTTAAAGATCATCTAGTTTCAACCCCCCTGCTCTGGGCAGGGTTGCCAACTACTAGAGCAGGCTGCCCAGCGCCACATCCAGCCTGGCCTTGAATGCCTCCAGGGATGGGGCATCCACAACCTCTCTGGGCAACCTGTTCCAGTGCCTCACCACCCTCTGAGTGAAAAACTTCCTCCTAATATCCAACCTAAATCTCCCCTGTCTTAGTTTGTAACCATTTCCCCTTGTCCTATCACTATCAACGTGTGTGAACAGGCGTTCCCCCTCCTGTTTATACGCTCCCTTCAGGTACTGGAAGGCCGCAATGAGGTCTCCCCGGAGCCTTCTCTTCTCCAAGCTAAACAAGCCCAGTTCCCTCAACCTTTCTTCATAGGAGAGGTGTTCCAGCCCTCTGATCATCTTAGTGGCCCTCCTCTGGACCCGTTCCAAGAGCCCCACATCCTTCTTGTGCTGGGGGCCCCAGGCCTGCACGCAGTATTCCAGGTGGGGTCTCACCAGAGCAGAGTAGAGGGGGACAATCACCTCCCTCTCCCTGCTGGCCACCCCTCTTTTAATGCAGCCCAGGACATAGTTGGCCTTCCGAGCCGCAAGCGCGCACTGCCGGCTCATGTCCAGCTTCTCATCCAGCAGGACCCCCAAGTCCATCTCCGCAGGGCTGCTCTCGAGTTCTTCTTCTCCCAGTCTGTATAAGTACCTGGGATTGCCCCAGCCCAAGTGCATCACCTTGCACTTGGCCTTGTTGAACCTCATGAGGTTCTCTTGGGCCCACTTCTCCAGCCTGTCCAGGTCCCTCTGGATGGCATCCCTTCCCTCTATGGTATCAACTGCACCGCTCAGCTTGGTGTCGTCCGCAAACTTGCTGAGGGTGCACTCGATTCCGTCGTCTATGTCATTAATAAAAATGTTGAAGAGCACCGGTCCCAAGACCGACCCCTGAGGGACACCGCTTGTGACCGGCCTCCACCCAGACATAGAACCATTGACGACAACCCTTTGGCTGCGACCAGCCAACCAATTCCTAATCCACCTAACAGTCCATCCTTCAAATCCATACCTCTCCAATTTAGAGAGAAGAATGTGGTGAGGGACCATGTCAAAGGCTTTGCTCAAGTCGAGGTAGATGACGTCCGTCGCCCTTCCTTTGTCCACCGATGCCGTCACTCCATCATAGAAGGCCACCAGATTGGTTAGGCAAGATCTGCCTCTGGTGAAGCCGTGCTGGCTGTCCCGGATCACCTCTTTATCCCGTACATGCCTTAGCATGTCTTCCAGGAGGATCTCCTCCATGATCTTCCCAGGCACAGAGGTGAGGCTAACCGGCCTGTAATTTCCCGGGTCTTCCTTTCTCCCTTTCTTAAAAATGGGAGTAATGTTTCCTTTTTTCCAGTCGCCAGGGACTTCACCCGACAGCCATGATTTTTCAAATATGATGGAGAGCGGTTCGGCAACCACATCAGCCATCTCTCTCAGCACCCTGGGATGTATACCATCTGGCCCCACGGACTTATACACGTCCAGCTTCATTAGGCGGTCCCGGACTTGTTCCACCGTCACAGTGGGACGGAGTCCGCTCCTCTCACCCTCTCCTTGAGTTTCAGGGTCCCGACAGACATAGGAGACTTGACCACCAGTGAAGACTGAGGCGAAGCGCTTATTGAGTACCTCAGCTTTTTCTATGTCTGAGGAAGCCAGTTCTCCCTTTTCGTTTATCAAACTAATTTCTACTAAAGTTCCTGTTTTGCAGCTGTTAATAATAGGTTCTGTCCATGCTGTCCTTCATCCTCATCTGGCTGCTTTTTTTGGCCAAAGACTGCTGTCAGTTTTCACTTAGCTGCCAACATCCTTTCTGCTTTACTTTGTACCAAGTGCTATGAGAGGGGGCTGTGGGTCACCATCATTCCTCTTCTTTTCTGATAGCTGTTATTTATTATAATTTTAAAGCAGTATTGTTTTCTTACTAGGAACCTGGCTTTGTCTATCTAAAAGAAGATTGACCTCTGTGTATTGTGTAACATTACACGTATATGTATAAAATGTCTGTCATAACTGCTAGCAATGCACAAGTGATACCACTGCTGTGTTGGTAGTCATTCCAAATGAAGGCAAGTTTTATGCTACAGATTATGGGCTGATAATCTCCTGTTCTGCACATTGGTTCTACTCAGCTGCCTCATTTCTGAGGAATTCAACTGCCTTTTGGACATTTGGATTTCTGTAGAGATAAAATCTGTTTAGGCAGCACCATTAAAGGGTTACAAGGTCAGGAAAGGTGTAGACTGGCATCATATGAAGGTCTTACTCCCCAGAACAGAAAAGCAGTCAGAAGCTGAGTGGCAGTATGAAGAGCACTTGCTGCTTAGCCCAAGGTTCAGATGTGTTACATGGATAGTTTGGAAAAGCTGGTAGTTCCTCACATTTGTGTGGTTTTATCTTCTGAGACACGCTTTGCAAATATCCCATGGCATTTCAGGGCTGAGGGGCTGCAGACATACGGGCTTGTTTATGTCTACATTCATCACAGATGAGAATAGCTATTGTGGGTGGAATGCAGAGTTCCTATTTAAACAACATGCCTGTACTGGTGCATCCTTGTATTACTGAGGGAGTTGGTTTTTTTGTTTGTTTGTTTTTTCTGTTCAATTCAATACTTACCAGTTATTTACTTATTTCCTAGATATTTGTTTTTATTTGCAGGAAATACTTTTTCAGGGAATGCAATATATGGACAATGCCAGATAGCTCTCTATTTTTTTTTACCCACACCCATTTTTTGTTTAAGAGTCTCTGCACAGTGTCCAAAATCCAAAATGCAGCTTTCTTCATTGTTCTAGCTAAAGAGCATGAGCTCTGACTCCATCTTCAATCAATACTTAGCCCATAGGCTGAGACTGTGAACAAGGCTTCCAATTACTGCCACTCATGATGGTGTCTTTTGTTGTATTAAGACTGTTAAGGAATTTAGGAACTGGCCTGCTGGGAGTGTAGGTCTGAAAGCAAGCAATAAAAAAACTGATTCAAACCAAAGAAAAATACAGGAAAGAGATGAAGCTAAAGCTCAGCATAACTGGGACAACTTGCATGGCTTACACAAATGGTTAGGTTAGGTGATCTAAGGGTAAATTTTTTTGAATCTCTGGGTAAAATATCTTCCTAAAGTAGTTCATTGCTGCGTGGAATTCTTTGTACCCATATAATAAAGTGAAAATGTTTTCACCTGAGAATTTGGTAAAAATCAGGCCCCACTGTCTTTGCAGACCCTACCAAAATGTTTAAAACAATGTTGCTGCCCACTGGAGGTTTCCCTGGGTGGAGCACTAAACTCTGCTGGCTGAGCACAGAACAGCTGAGGCTTCAGCTTCAACTAGAGCTGGGTGCCAGTTTTCTTACCCCACCAAGCTTTCTGAGTTTATCTTATGGTACTTTCCACCTCACATCAGGGTGAAACTAGGACTTTGCAGGTGGATCAAGGAAAGAAAAAGAAATTCTGCAGCTTATTAAATGGTTAGTTGATCAGGAGAGTTCCGTGAGAAACCAAAGATTAAGTTTCCATCATGAATTGAAGCAACAGCTAACTCGGGGCTTCAAACAGCCCAGATGAGTGTTTGTTAATTAGTAGTTCAAAAGTTATTTCTTATTTTTGGCAGAAACTTAATGCTGAAGCAGAGAAGCCTTCTTAAATATTTTTTCCTGCAACTTCTATATTCTCTCAGAAATCTGTGTTTTGAGCAAACAACAAAACAACATCTCCACCTTTTTTTCTTATGGTGTACGTTTATAGTATGCATTTTCCCTTTTCATTTGTCTCCTTTTTGCATCTCCTCCCGTGTATTTTCCAGGTTTCCCCTTTGATGATCTCAAAACGCTACTGAATACAGATGAGCCAATAGTTAGTCCAATCCCAGACGGTCTTTTGTTCAGGTAATTACTCGGAACCACGGCAGCTCTTAAGCGCCCTGACTTCCCTGACTGAGATTGACTGACTGAAAGATTAGGCAAGGCAGACATTTATAGCCAACCTCGTAAGAAGAAAGGAAAAATGTAGGCTTATTTGAATAAGTTTTCGTTTTCTTTCTCCCTCCAACCCCCACCGTATCAAGGACACATCCTGAATGTTATCCGAAGTTATGTACGTAGGTCGGAGCCAAGCTCGTTTGGTTGGTGCAGAGGAGAGCATCGCTCCAGCCATCCTGAATGGGGCTGGAGCCAGGCTGGTGTTGCCCCTGCAGCTGGTATCACACCCCGCGGGAGGGCTAACTTCCTCAGGAAGAAATTCTACCAAGTTTCCCAGAGAAAAGAATGCAATTCTCCTTACAATAAAGCCAGTAATTTAGATTTATACCTGATTTATTTGTCTTGGTTTCTCGCTTGCTAAAGACATTTGCCAGTATATACCAGATGACGCAACCCATTTATAACAAATGAAATTGGCTTTGAAACTTTTATGCCCATCTTATCACTATGGCCTCAGCAGATTCTCAGTAAGTAGTAGTAACATTTCACAAAGCAAACAACGTAGTCTCATTTCTATATGGAAACAAATAAACTCATTGTAATCCCTACTACAATATATTTAATGACTTGTATAAAAATTTTACCAGCCTATATCTAAGAGACATGCTTATAAGCAAATACATAAAATCAAGTCCATAAGCATGAAAAAATATCCCAGTGCTCACCAATGAATCAAAGTAAATGTATTTACAATATTGCCAGCAGCATTTTTAGAAGAAAATTTTGTTCTTAGTGAAGCATTGAACAAAGGAGGAGAAAAATGCTTTGTTTTGGTCTCTTTTTTTAAAAGATTAGAATCTACGAAAAGACTGGCATCTTTATGTATTCTGAAGTGGCTTTCATTATTTAACGTATTTAATGTCATTTACATGATCATAGTCTCTCCTGAATTACTGCCAGTATTACAGCTGCACAGCTCTAGGATCAAACAGACGTTGATCCCCGGAGTAGACCAGTAGCAGAGCCCTTTTCCTATGGGGCTCACCTATAGATCAGCTGTGCTAATTTATGCTTGGGAGAATGAACCAAACTCCCCCCTTTTCTCATCCTTGGACATTATTTTTGTGAGCAAGAGGGCAAAGGAGAACAATGCTTAGGTGTGTCTGCTTTCTCTCATGGCTCCCACGGTGACCTTGAGGGGAGCAGCCTGCAAAATTTACCATCACTCAGAAGTCACAGCTCAGGAGGTACCAGTTGTGCCCTTTCTGGCACTGCTGTTCACCAGCTAGAAGAAACCATTTGTGTTGGCCATCCTGAGATATTTTGGCTTATAAAATCACAGAGGGGAAAAAAAATCATATATATATTTTTTCAGTACAAACTTTTGATATCTGTGTTGTATGGGGTTAATCATGGTGCTCTGAAGCATATTCCCTTTAAAGTAGTAAGCTTTGGTAATGACCTTGATGTGCAAACAAACAGGCAAATATTCAGAATTACATTTTGAAGAGATGGAAAGATACAGAACACAGAAGACTTGAAAATTTGAAGATTAATATACTCAGATGATTCTATTATCTGTTTCAAAAGTTACCCAGCATGATTTGCAATTTCTATTAAAAATATCAAAGCACTGTCTGGACTGTATCTAAGCAAATGAACATCCCTAACTCTTTGTTTTATGTCATTCTAAGAAAAATGGCAGATGTTTACTCACTCGCTTCACCTTCTGGTTTTAGCTCAAAACAGAGCTTTGGCTGCATTAACAAGGAGGAAATCAACCTGTCTTGAATCCTTCATTTACCATGGAATTAAATCTCTTGCTTTTGAGAAAAATGTTTCAGCTTGCAGGTTGGATAATCCCTTTACTTTTCACTCTTTAACTATGTAAAAAAAATGTATACAATACTAATCTTCATTCCCTTCTACAATGTTGTTGTCTAAGCCCTGTGCAAAGTAAATCTATTCTCCAAGGGCAATTCACAATAAGGTTTTTACTTAAGGCAAAGGTGGGGTAAAAAGCAGCTCTGTGGAGATTTCTCTCTCGGAAACATATCTAAAATTAGTTTCAAAATTGGTTCACTAAGATCCCATTGTCTAACTAGGCTGCACTTTGATAATGTATATATTAAAAATCAATTTTTTGTCACTACGTATATTTTGAAAATATTTTCACCAGATATTTTTCAGAAACAGTAAATTCCAAGGGCTATCCTTGTTTATTAGAATATTAGCTTCCTCTTTTTTTTATTTTTTTTCTGGGAAAGTGCTGCACTAAGGGGGGCAATCCCAGCCCCATGGGAAGAGTGTGGAACTGGGAGCTGGAAGTGATTACCTAGCACCACTTTCTCTCTATTACAGGCTAACAAAAGACCTCAGATTCAAATGTTCCTGAAATTTTGAAGCCACAGGTTGAGCTGTCAACAATGCTGAAGTTGGAGACAGAATTTTTTGAGATTTGCTCTAAGATCTTTTTTATCTAAAAAATGCCCCAGCTGTCTGGATATGTGAAGGTTTCCTAGTCTCTGCTTTGTCAGCTGAATATTGCAGATTACAGTAATAGTTCTCATTCTTTCTTTAAACTAATGCTTTTTCCTTAGTCCAAAGAAAGTATTAAAGGTTATACTGAATAGCTGAGTTTGAAGTTAAAGATTAAATCAATTTCAGGCCAAAAGTATCTATTGGCTTCTATAAGGAAGGGTCAGAAGAGTCCCTGTTTTCTGAACATGTTGTCTACCTGTCCATAGATGCATCTACCTACATGTTATCTATCTGTCTGTACATGTAGAGGACTGGAGAGAAATGTGCAGGTAGCCCCAGGTCTGCTGGAAAGTTGTTCATTGTATGGTGAATCTACCCTGGTCTTGGAAAATATCTACCAGGCTCAAATTGCTTATGGAATAGATAAAGCAGAGATGAGGGAATAGGTAGGATTTTTTACTCGCATGATGTGCCCTTTGCAGGAATGAAGCAGGATTCATATCCTTATAGTATTATTTAAAGCTGAAAGCCTGTTTTTCCAATTAGATGTGTGTATCTGCATTTGCAGTGTGCCACTGGCAAGGTAAATGGGATCAGCAGTAAGCATTACTGAAAGCTGCAGCTGGCTGACAGTTGCAGTTCTACAAAACTCCTTTTTTTTTCCCTCAGAGTCTGTGCAGATATGAGTTTCAGCAATACTTGCCTCCAGCTTCTTTCAACTTTCTTTTTAATTAAAAAGCTTAATTGGGAGTAATAAAAACTTCCAATTAAGCTTTTTAAATAAAACCCAAAAGCTCAAAGTGGCTGCAGTTGCAGATAACTGCTACTGCAACCCATGACTAGCAGTTCTGTTTGAACAAGGCTTTTGTTTCACTATAATAAATATTGTGGTTTATGACTGTAACTCCACATCTTTCAGAAGTACTGTACCTTTAAGCCTCAAAAGCCATCGTTTGCATGTGAAATATGGGCATCGTTGTGAATTTTGCTAAGTGCAGCACAGGGACTCAAGTCTCTGTAGGCTGCTATGAATATATGCCTCAGCATCACACCACATGTTGTATCTGTAAGCAGAAATAACATCAGTAACAAGTTGTGATCAACCAATTTCTGTGTGAATTTATGTGATTTCATAGGTGAGTGAAAAGAGAAACCACCAAATTCCAAAGGATTTTTCCAGCCAGACAGCTTTACTTAATCCATTGTTTTTAGTTATTTTGGCCAATGCGGTGGCTTAATTTAATGTAACAATTTATGATATTTATAAGTGTGTGTATGCATTCTTCCTCAGAAGGGCCAATGAGAAAACACATGAATCTGATCTCATATATCAAGATATCTGACTTCAGGGATCATCCATAGATGTAATCAAGCAGAAGTGTAAAAGACATGGAAGTACCTGAGACAATTAATGTTCCTAGAGGAATCACTGAAACTTTTACTATTCTGCTTTTGGTGCAGAACTTCATAGAAAGTAGCATTTATTTCCAGTAGTATGTCAGCTGCATGAGCATGGTTAAAGCAGAGTCATTCTACAATTTGCTGCATGATTGGTGGATTTCTTTTGCCCAATTCAACCTAGTATTCATTTCTGTATGACTGGAGGTACCTTCAAAGCTAGACATGTTGTTAAATCACGATAAACCAGAAAGAAAACAAGGAAGCATCTGGTGAAGTTGAAGTTTTTAAAAAGGTTGAAAGTTTACAGAGTGTTGATGGGAACTTAGTGGTGTTGTACAACAATTTCTGATTGAAATAAAGCATAGAATATCACTTTGCAACTGAATGATGCTCCTGGCCCAGCTATGCCTCATTCCCACTTCCAAGGGCCCATGCAGAGAGACAGCAGTAGGACCTCAGGTAGGAAGAAGAGAAGTCTTTCTATTATTTTCATTCATTAAAAATTCTAAGTTTTTTGTTTTGTTTTGTTTGTTTGTTGTTGTTGGTTTTTCCTGGCAAAACCTGCGAACAGGGACCTGGTCTGATAGAATTGGTAGCACCCAGTTTAGGAGCTTGAAGTAGCAAAAAGAGGAGAAAATTTAACTTTATGTGGCTATCAAACTATTTTCAGAGAATGGTCTATGATGGCTCATGAAATACTCAAGGACCTCTGGAATGGAGAAACCATCTTGCATTGACAGGGGAGGTAGGCCAAGCACTTTATCAAGAATTTTCATGCTCTTTAATTGTATTCTTTCATGAAAATATTAGGTCAAATTGACCTTATGTGTTAGGAGCATCACTCACAAATGTGGTCACAGAAAAAAAAAACACGGCTTTTTGCTTGGCTGTCCATTTTTTCCATCTTTTAATTCAGTTCAAAGTTGGACTTTTTCATGATGCTGACTAAACCTGGAATTCCCAGGACTGCTTCCCCTACAGCTTCATAGGGATATTCTCCCCCNTTTATTATTGACTGATTCCTAGCTCTTCCTGTTTTGAAAGCCTGTTTGTGTTGGCTCCAGATACCATTGGCATTAGCTTCACAACCTTTTCTCATCAGCCTGATGGACCCAGGTGGCCTTGTCTTTCACTGCTGTTGTTGCTTTCATTTTCTCAGCCATCTGTTTCTGACAAGAATGAATTACAGTCCTAGTTTCCAAGAAGTACATTGATAGCTGTAGCTCAAATGATTACAGGAAAAAAAAAAAAAAAAAAAAACGAATGGCTTGATAAGCAAAATATTCATATGGAAAACATAAATGCATGTAAACACTCATAGGACTTTCAAGAAGATAAAAATGGTAATCTGCTCAGCTAGTATTTAATTTATTTACAATGTTGAACTTAATTAAATGATTAATAGAGCTGGTTAGAGAATGGCTATATTACAGCATGAAATGGATTTTTTTCTTCCCAGATCAAAACCTTTCTAAATTATACCCATTTTTTTTTTTTTTGTAGTTCTTGACCCATAATTTTGAAAACAAGGTATTTTGGCCAAGAGCTACAGAAATCCATGGTTGTCGTTCAAGGGGATCACTTTTCCACCAAAGGCTGTTTCACTGGAAGTATTTCTTCTAACCCAAAGGTCTAGTAAAGTAATAATGTGGTAGTGTAACCTGAATAATATGCTTCTGATAGATATAATGCCTTGTGTCACCAAGTTGCATTTCTGACCAGCAAACATACTTTTGCCTCTGGTAAGGGAATTGAGAGAGACTTGTAGGGTGGGTTTGCTTGGCTGCTCCTCAATTCCTCTGAGTTGTGGTTTTATCTCCTGGATCTGGACTCTGGCTAACAGCTGTATTCATGAATTGGCAGCTTGAATTACATGAAGGTAGGAAAGATTATGTTTCAAATATAGAGCTTTCTTGTTTATTATTTTTTTTTCCCAAGCTTTCTTTAAAAGCATTTTCTGGAATAAATCACAATATCTAATAACTCAGTGAAGCTTTTTAAGTGGAGTTTTAAGAGTGTACCAAGGACTTATTGAATCATGTTATCTACCATTTCAAATCCTCTTGAAGTTAGATATGAGGAATAATAGCTATATGTACAGTCTGAAGAGTCTGAAGATTTTACTGACTTTGGATTAACAGAAAGATTTCCAACTATCAGTGTTTAAGCTTCACCTCTCTGTCAGTCATTCTTGACAAGGCCAGAATAAGGCACTAATGGCAGTGACTTTATAGAGGGTGGTTTTTCATTAGTTTAAGCAGAATGTCAATTAAAAAGGAATTGAGATAAAGAACCAGCAACTAGATTAAGTTTACACTTCTTCACGGATGATAAGAAAAATCCATTTACAGGTTCTATTTCGGTCTGAATATACTTCCTAAGGTAAAGGCGTCTTATATTATGGCTTTAAAAGTCTACTGACGATTTCTGAAAAGATTTAATAACTATTGTGTCAGAAATGTGGAAGAATTTTTCAACCACTGGAAATAATTATTTCTTACCTAAGATGAATATACTAAAATTAATTTAAATTTAATTTCATACATTTTATTAGGGAATGTTATCATCTGTCATCATTTCTGCTCCTCCTGACTATTATTTGCATTCTCTAAGAACTAACAAAGCCCATTTCAGATAGGAAGACAAATCTATCTTTCTGGGATCTCTGGATGGGGGAGGACAGTCTGGGCCCAATTTCTAGCTAAGGAGTGTTGGATATTACGGAAGACTGTGTTCTATTTTTAATATTTCTGTGGACCATTTGCAATATTTTGAGCAACTTAGTAGGAGTTACAAACTCAGAATTTGGAAGACTGCACAGGAGTGTGACAGCGTTGGGCTTTGATCAGGCTTAAGGCAAAAGAGGCTCCTACAGGGATGCCTGCTTCTTTACATCCTTGTTACTCCTTTGAACTCTACTGGTGTTCAGGGTTCAGATGAAAATTATTGTTTCAGGCAGACTCACACAAGTATTTCCTACCCTGGACTTGCATTTTCAATATTTTGTTTTTGCCTTCATGCAGGCTAGAAATGTCTTCTCTTGTGGAAATAGAGAGTGTGATTTAATGTTGCTGTGTTCAGAGCTGGTCTGGTCATGGAGCTTCTACTTTGCCCACAAGTGCAGGCTGATCCAGAAGCAAGTATTTTGAGGGATGCTGCCCGGTGAGAAGTACAATGTGGGCTGCAGCGTGTGGCACGGGGAGGAAGGGAAGCTCAGACTGTTTGGGATGATTGAGCATGATCTACATGGTCTTAATCCACTTCTGCCCACTTTAAAATGGCAGTTACTCTGCCTTTCAATTGTAGTCTGAATAGAGTGCAGTTTCAGAGCAGACTGTGTAAAAACTTGCACCTACTCCCGAGGTTGGGTAAATCACTCATTCTAAGTATTAGCTGAGGGATTTAGTCCTCTTTACTGTTCCTGTGACTAAATCCTGAGCAGATGAGTCAGTCTTTTTTTTTTTTTTATGTGGAGAAACAGCTTTCAAGTTTAGTGCCTTTACTAAGCAATAGCAAAATACTAGCTAAATGAATGAAAACTTTCTATCACTAACAAAAACCAGGTAGTTTCTCTTACAGGTAACTAAGGAACAGGCAGCAAGACACCCGCTTAGCCTAGAGGGGAGGAGAACTACCATTCAGTGACATCTGAAATCATGAGAAACACTGACAAACTCTCCAGTTCTCCTATGTTATTTATACTGGCTGACAGAATGAGTCACATTATGCTACTTTTTAATAGCTTTCTCACCTTCCTGAAATGAATTACATGCTTGCAGAGCAGTGATGGTAAACGAGGATTCATAGCTATCATTATTAGCTTTGCAACATCCTTAACATCAGCGGAGCTATTTGTATTCGGTACCCATGAATCAGCTGTAATATATTGTGATAAATAATCTGTCCAGAGGGACATCAGCATTGCATCTAAAGAATAGCACAGACTAATCCTCTGAAATCTGCTTTGATGCAGTCTGTGAAGTTAGGTCTTGTTACATCTCTCTGAATCAGGGAGGTAGCTATTATTGGTTGATTCATTCTGATGAAGGAATTATTGAGCAGCTTTTTCAGAAGTACTTAAATGTCTTGGTGTGCATAATTTAAAGCTGATGTTTCCAGCAAGTGTGTGACCCTGCTTTCTCTATTAGCTACGTATGCATCGTTACATTAAAACCTCACCTAAAGCAACAGGAACGTATCTGGCTATGATAGAAGGTGTTTTTATTGAGCACTATACTCCAAGATATCCCTGCAGCTTTGAAGTTTTCAGCTGAATCAATTTTTCTGTCATCAGGTTATGCATTAGATTCTGTTTCCATTAAAAAAGAAAAAAAAAAAAAAACAAAAACTTGTGACATTAAAAGAAGCATGTGAAGATATGAAAGCTTGTGGCTGCACAAAGCTGAATCTGTAAGGCAAGAGCCTGAAACAGTCAAAGGCTGCAGAAAATAGGTCCAGAAGGGGCTCTGAGATGTCATCTACATAGTCTGTGTGCTGAGGCTTGAATTATTTTGAGGCAGTGGGGAGGGATGTGAATTCACTCCTTTCACCTACCAGTGATGGCCAGAAATGGTAAAGGCCAGAAATCCTGGCTTCATTGGTGCTGGCCAAAAGCAGATGCTTTTAGCTTTTCTTTCCTGTTAGATGCACCTTCAGCTTTGTGTGGAAGGGAGCCACATTTAAGGTACATAAGAATCATAGAATCCTAGAATGGCTTGGGTTGGAAGGCACCTTAAAGATCATCTGGTTCCAACTCCCCTGTCGTAGGCAGGGATGCCACCCACTAGATCAGGAATCCTTACCTTTCATTTACGAAAATTTCTACTTTTCAATGGCAGAGCAGTTGTGCTTCAAGAACACAAAGATCTGGTGGCACTCTAAAATCATCATATGGTGGCATAAAGTAAATGAGATTAATATCCGTGTATGGAACAAGAAATGTTCTGGTGGCAGGTAGTTTACCAGTTTGGGTGATGCGCACTAGTGGGTAGCTGTCCTGACTCTCTCTTCATGGCTTAGGGGTCTGTTGCTGACTGCTAGTGATCTTCAGCCCCTTCCTTCCCAAGTGTTGCTGGTTCCTCTGCCCTTCCCTTGCCTATGTGGATACTGAGAGTGTACTCCCTGCAGGCATTAAAACAGCAGAAGAAAGTGATGCAGAAGGTCCTGAATGGCCCAGGTGATGACCCATCTGACTTAAAGGCTGGAAGCTGCACAGCTTAGTAGATCTGTGTGTAAGCACACAGTCCACCCCAGAGCCAGAGGTGATACATTTCTCCTTTCAGTAAGACTAATTTAGTTCGAGCCCATCAAGGTGTTGCTGGGGCTGTAATGTGCACAGATCCTCATGTTTCCTACAACACTGCAGTGCAGATGGTTCCTGCTTAGGATAGTTCAGGGGTCTGAAAGACCCATTGGCTTGGCACGTGGAGCTGCCGTGCTCCGTGCATGGTAGCTGGGGAGCGAGAATCCTCTTTGCTCCAAATGGTAAATCTACCTTTAACCAGGTGCCACGCACCATTGTTCCCTGTACGAGCATTCCTACTATCGCATGCTAAGGCCTCGTATCTTGCCTGAATAATATATGCTGCCAGTTTATTAAGAAATAAGATCACATTGTTAACGCCACCTTTTTCAACCAGACCTCTAGGCCCAACCTATCAATGAAGAAAGACCTATGAAAAAGCAAGCGTGTAGCCATCAGATACAAACTCTACAAAACAGCTTTTATATTTAAGGTACATTTATGCAGTAGTACCAATGATGCTGATGGGATTTAATGGGCTGTTAGCACAATAATGCTCCATATGTTAAAAGTGACACAAATTTCAGTCCTAGTTTGGATGTCAATGATTCTGAATGCAATAGGAAGTTTTCTTCCATTATCTATCTATTTCCATATTGTCTGATGATGAATTTAGGGTTTTATGGATTTCAGATATGTTTTTCTGAGTTTAACAGCTTTAGATGTTGACTTCCTTTTACCAGCACCTGATATGTCAATACATTTGGTTGATACAGGCAAGTGATACTATTGAAAATTACATTTGGCAGTTTGTGTCAAATACATGTGCTCAGTATTTAAATGCAGATTCACTCTATAGAAAAGGTATTCCAGAGTGTGTGTTATGAAGCCTAAAAACAATTTGTAAGCTTATTTTAAAATAAAATGTTTATAGACAGGTTTCTTTCTTTTATTCTTTTCTAGATGTTAGGAAATGACCTTGGCAGTCAATGTCATAGTGTATATTTACTGAATTAATGCATTTTAGACCATAGGAAATACTACATACTACTTCCAGTACCTCTCTAATGAGCCGTATCATGCAGATACAACTGTGTATGCCTTCCACAAATGGGCCATTAATTGGGAAAAGGGTCAATGTACAAAAATAAAAGCATTATGTAGTGGAACTAAAGGGGGGAAGTTTAAGGTATGGGAACACCTAGTTGAATACAGATGTGGTGCTATCTCAGTGAAATCTACACAGACATTTTGCAGTAGTTTAAAACAAAACATTGCAGCTTTCTTTCCAGGAGAAAACAGAACTCCTAACACACAGGGAAGAGTTTGCCTACTTCTGTAATAATAAGTACAGCTGGTTTTCTTCCACCTATGTTCTGTTTCAGAGTCGGATGTGTATCCAAATGCACTTACTGCCCTACATCTGTCACATTTCTTCCCTTGGAGGTCAGGTGGAGCCTGGGGAGAATCAAGAGGGAGCTGTTTCTGCCTGTCCTGAGGGCTGCAGCTCCAACGGGACTTTGGGTGTGTGTGCTGGGCCCAAGGAGAGGGCCACAGAAATCCATTTCTCCTGTCCCAGAGAAGGGCCAGCTATGCAGCCTGACCAGGAAGCACTGCTGAAACGACCAAAACCTGTAATGGCAGTCTACCATGGTTGAGGTATTACTCAGGAGAGGTGGAAGAATGGGATCAAGCCACCTTGTGGCAGTGGATTTGAAGTAAGATGAGCAGACATAGGTTTCTATCTGGCAGACGCCGTGTGAACCCCTTTTTGCATGTTTGGGTGCAGGAATAGCGAGTTCATTTGCTGTGGGATGGTTCGATGAAGCTTTCTTTCAGCCTAGACAGTACTTTCCAGTGCCAGGATGTGGCATTAGTGATGTGCACTATTCTGCCAGGGAACAGCCTGAAGCTATCTAAATATTTATTACAAGGCATTAACCACAGGTTTAGGAGCACTGTTAATAGCGTTTTTACTTTCAGAAGATAAAGGTAGGATTATTTATAGCATTCATAGGCAGCTAGCTAAACTCACTCTCATGGGAATTTCGCAATCAAATTCCCATTAAATTCAGCAGAAGTCATGCTGAGGTGTCCTGCAACCAACCTATGGAAAACCCCATGAAAGAGACAGCTTGTATAGTCAACCTGTCAGGAACAACTACTTCACATAACTTAAATGAAAAGCCTGATTTTCATTTCACATATCAGGAGTCAATTATTTAAATAACATCCTAATTTACTTAGTAGTAATGTAAGGATTTGTTATTTTGGCTGCCTTTTATAAATTTTTTAGAGAGACTGACATAAGATTCACATTTCTGTGCCTTACCTAGTTCCCAAAGAGTGTTGCTAGTAGGCAGCGTGGTGGGGTAAGGAAACGTGATCGCTCACAGCAGCCAAGCAGGTATGCTTAATTTGTAAGCCTGCCAGCCTTGACACAATTTCTTTCATTTTTCTAAAATAACGTTGTACATCCTAATTATCCTCTGTAATCTCATAGGATAGATTTGATATGGACAAACACAAGCTATTAATCTTCAACTTCAGGGTGTTAAAATTACTGATGAAGCTTGTACTAAGAGAAAAAAGATAGGCATCTTCAGTGTCAGAATACAATGCTCTATGTCTGATGAGCATTCAGCTTACATACTGTACCCTCTAGCAACCTTAATATTTCCAAACTAATAGGAAACTGACCTTTACAGGAATATAGGGTATATGAAAATGCCTGGGATAACTGACCTCCCTATCAGCAGTTTGTTATCAGCTTTTGCAAGGTATGTTTCAGATGTGATATCTATCTGTAAGATTATGTAATTTCATATATTTAGAGATAAACACACAATGTGGTACATGAGAAGCACTGCAGCTGATTAACCAAAGGGATTTGAGGCTAGTTAGTAGACTGGAAAACACACTAGTCTTTCAAATACAATACTTTTGAGATGTAGCACAAGCAAAAGTTATATAGTTAGAAGTCCATTTTCTTCCAAGTGCTTATTGCAAAAAGATAAAAGCAACAACAAAACACTAAAGAAATCATGCCAGTTATGATTGCCTCCTTAGGTCTGGCAGTCAGATAAGCCTCCAGCTGGGACAAGATCTGTTAATTTAAGCTTGAAATGCTCTAAGTCATAGCAGTTAATCATTGATAATTTACATCAAGTTAAGACCTAAATGATAAAAGAAGTTTAATCATAATAATAGTTCAAAGTATTAAAAAATGTTCAGTCGTGTTGCTAAGATGCTGACTTCCTTGTTCTGGTCAAATATATTCTGAGTCTTCCAATTACCCAATCTGCTGACCTAGTGAGGAACATAACCTGATTTTCTTATACAACCACCACGTAGATGGCACAGGTGCAATCAGTCCCAGTGGTAAAACCAACAATATCATAGAAATTAGACTTGATTATGTGAAAAAAATGTGCTGTGAATAGCTTTTCCATTCTGTAACAATAAGATTGTTAGACTGCTTTATTAAAATCTGGGGTTTGTGTTTTCTTATTTTTCTTTTCCTATTTTATCATGAATTATAAAATAGACATGAATTCTAATAATGTCAGTCATTTCAGAGGTAAGAAGAGTGGATGCTGAAAGAAAGCAATAAATTCCAGGGAATTAGTGGAGAAACAAGCAGAAAATAAAGATGAAAAAGAATGGGAGGTGGAGAGAGAAAGTACTGACTGTGGTTATTAGGTAGAGGAAAGTGGGATTGGTCACGACAGCATGATGACAGAAACTAGTGATTTATGAATTAGTAGTAAGAGAAATTCTGTGAGATTGCCAATATCAGGAAATGAAAAAAGTGTGAAATTTAAATGAGGGATATCTGTGGGATGTCTGGTCTTCCCTGAGTTAGAAGATCCATCACGTAGTGCAGCCAGTGTTTTGTCAAGCATTCTCTCCACAGAAGCAGCTGAGGGTAACAACTGGCAAGAATTTTTGTTGGGAAATGTGGGAGATTTACTCATGTTACTGATTTGGTGACCTGGGGATTTTGCTGCCATGTTACCCAGGTAAATAAAAAAAGAAGTTTAAATTTACCTGATGATAAAAGACAATTTTGTATCATCACTCTCTTGTTATTCAGCCTTCCTTGAGGATTTAACTGTAACTTTATTGTGAGAATTTTTGAACATGTTGAATACTGTCCTCAGGACATATTCATACTGTGGGGACTTGTAAAATCTTTGTTCCAGAGGAAAGCTGACTGATGCAGTTGGGTTGCTAATAGGTTACCTGGACCTACTTCTTCCTTCATTCTTTGGCACTAGACAGTTTCTTGCGTGGACAGAGATCATATGTAAAAACAATGCTTTGGATCCATTTTTATTTTTTTATAAGTTAAAATAAATTTCAAATCAGAATTTTCTCATGGGAAAATAAATCTAAGCTAGAGGAACGTGTATTTGCAGGAGTTAGTTATAGATATATAATGTTTTAATTAGAAGTTCAGAAATACTGGTTGCATTGCAATGCTGGACAAAGTTGCATTGATCTAGCAGTTATGTAGCTCTCCAGAATATTCTTGGAGTAGTTTACCCAGATACATCACTTTGAGCATCCCTTATGTGGCTTTTTCCAAACTAGCATATCAATATAATGCAGAAGTACGGATGAGTCCTCTTTATCTCTATTTCATAAGTTGCAATTCAAGCAGGCCCATCAATATGAAATGAATATTTAATATGAAAAATATTAAATGTAGTTGTTCAGAGTTTCAGCAAAAAAGTCCCATTCTTATGGTTTTTTTTTTTTTTTTTTAATCAATTATCTGGCTTAGGGAATAAAACCCTTACTTAAAGGCTTTGTTGTTTGGATTTTGTATGTAAACCTGTGTGCTGCTATTTCTAAAAGAAAAAGCTAGTTTGAGCTGAACAAAGCAAAGCAATTTTATATTTAGGCTTTCTTTTCTCTAAACTAAAGTGTACTTCCTCCAGGAGCCTGAAATCAGCATTGCTCACTCTCACAAACTGGAGCCAAAACACAGCAACCCCCAAATCTCTGAGCAACACAGATTGACAACTCTTAAATAGCTGTGGAACGCGCTATTTGTAACCAGCAGGAATGTAAAGGGAGATAGTGGGTGTTTGTGTAGTCCAGTGTTGGAAACTTTGCACAGTCAGTATGGAATGTATTTGCATATACTTTAGAATTTAGAAATGTAGTAAACCACTAAAATGTACATAAATTAAATAGATTCTTCATATTCATAGGCTCCCTGTACAATATGAGATTGTTTAGCTTTCATGGTTTGTTTTGTAACTTTCAATGGTGCTATTAATCATACTTTCTCATTTTCATTCACTGCTACAATTTGACAAGGATTTTCTTTCACCTTGAAAAACTGCATATTCTGAAGAGTTTCTTTGCAATGCTCCCATGCACTTAGCACACCCTGCTGAGTGAAGGCAGCTTGTTTTCTACACTGCACTTTTTTTCTGAAAGACAGTTTCAAAAACATGGGTTTCATCTCTCTCTTGGTAGTGCAAGATCATAAACAAATATGTCTTTCAAATTATTTTCCTACTGAAAGCCTTTATGATTCCATCGAAGAGGAAACTGAACTAACTCAATAAGCAATGGACCATAAGGCAGTAAACTGATACATTGTTAATTTTTATTGCTAAAGTTTCTTTCTACTACCCTGGTTCAAAATGCTATTCATATTTTATTATGCTGATTTTTATGATTGCAGTGGCAAATCCTTCTAGTATTCTACTCAATATTTTTTTGTTGAAGCAGACACATTACAGATGGACCTGTAAGTTGTTGGTCAGGGCTAACAGAGCACCTGGCTGGCTGCTCCAGGAGCCTGCTCTGGAAAGGCCTTGGAAGAAGAACATTAAATGCCTGATGAAGAGGGAAGCAAGGGATATGAAAGTAGTACTAAAATTGTCTGGGGTAGGTGCTCAGGAGCCAGCTAAGCACATATATGATCTTTGCTAGTCCCTTGTGTCCCTTAGCATTTTTATCTATTGTAATAGTGGACAGAGAGCACAGGGGAGCTGGGCCCTTAGGGCTTAGAGGTCTGTAGGCACCGTGCCACCCTGGAAGCCACAAGTTCTCATTAGGTTGCAGAGGTGGCTGCTCTGGTTCAAGTTGTGGGAATAATTCCTCTCTGCTTGTTCAGATGCTTCCGCACTGTGTTTAATAGCACACTCAAAGTGACATGTTTGTTTTCCCTCCCACCCATTATTTCTCATGTTTATTGATTACATAGCAGAATGAGACCCCAGTCTTGACTAGGCTCTGCTGTCATCCATCTGGCCAATATAAAATCCCGTGTAAAGGTTATCAAGGTACTGATTTTGCAGACTCGGTTCACAATTTGGTTTGTTAAATAGCTCTGAATGCAAAACCACAATCTGCTCCACCAGATTGGGTTTTGGGTTCTACAGGTCCATTATTCTCCTTCCAACAGTTGCTTTGTGTAATGCTTCAGTGACAGAGAGAGGACAGACATAATATAGCTTGCCAAAAGTATGAAAGTTTCCATAAAGACAAAATTCCATTTTTACTCCTATGGCATCAGCTCCTGCCCAAAAGCATGAAGTTACATTACCCTCAGTTGTCCCATCAGAAATGAAATTTAAATTTTTTTTTCTGAAAATGATCACTGCCTTTCAAAGTCCAATATAAGACACTGTAATCCCTGCAGAAACAAATTTCACAGTCTATCAGCAAACTGCCTGGAGAAATGTTCTCTTTTCCTTCAAAATTACTTATTACAGTGTTCTACTTCTTATGGTTAATGTGCATATGAGGGTAACACAGATATTCTGGAAATCTAATTCTCCTTTGAGGCTACTGATGTAAATCGGAGAAAACTCATTTTATCCCTAGGGTTAGCTTAGATCAATTTAGTACCTTGTACTGCTCTCTGATATGGTCCCTGATTTGCAGACTTTGTTGTAGATTGGATAATCATCCTCAATAAAATGACTGTATGAAGAAAAAGATGTGCATCTGTGCTGCATTCATTTGAGAATGTGGAAGGTTATTTTCAAACACTTTCTTCAAGGTAGCCATCACTACAGTTTTGTAGTAATTGCAATATATCAGTCCATAAATGTCCCATTTGGCCCACCACCAGTGACACATCTAAACAGGGATACAGGTAGGGATTTAGTGGCTGAGTGTTACGCTGGTCATTGTAGTCTCAAAGCTAGACCTTCAAAAGCCTTGTTCAGTCATTTCCTAATCCTCAGAGCATCCAGAGACCCTGGCTGCATTTCTGCCAGCACTATTCCCCAGCAGCTGAAATCTTAACAGTGTTGAGAATTTCATGTTTGTACCATGGCTGCTTTGTATTGGAGTTCACTAACTGCATCTGCTTTCCTGTCTTGTCGGTGTGACCTGAGAAGTTCACAGTTTGAAGTATGTTTTTTGTGCTGAAAGAAGGAGAAAATGGTGCTTCCTTTCTCCCACCCCATAGCCTAGCACTCTGAGAGACTGCACAAGATGCATTGCCCAGATAAAATGCTAAATGGTCTGTGGAGACTTGGATCTTCCAGCACCTGGGCTCCTTTAATGTGAGCTGATCTGTCACATCTCTGGATTAGGGTTGATCATTGGTCATCAACCTTTCTTTCCCTGTCCTGTAGGCCTCTGCATTGAACAGGCCGCTTGGATGCGCTACATGGGACTGTATGTGCCCAGGTGCCTTAGCTGGGTATATTACAAAGCTGAGTTTGTGGCACTCAGGTTCCTGTGCGCATCTTGTCATAGAAAAGAAACATTTAGTGTGGTCACATGAATTCACACTGAGTGGCTCTCCTATGAGTTTTAAATGGACTAAGATCATAAGGTAGTAATGTGGTAGTACTGGGTCTCAGGACAGCACTTACCCTTGCCTGGATGTAAAACCGAGACTGGAAGGCAATTCAATTTAAGTTCCATTTTCTGTGGGACTCAGTGGCTTATTAGATTTCATTTGGTCCTTGCTTTATTGAGAGCTGCAGCAGCAAATACGTGATTGGTATGATCAGGCTGGACATAACACCTCTGTTTCCAGTTTTTGGTAGGGGAGTGACACTCCTGTTATTCACTGAATCTCAGCATACTGGTTTGCCAAATTCATAATGGAAAGTTTGCAAGGCTGGTGATGTTTTCTCAGTCTATGCTGGGATTCTAATGTTGCTCTTATATCTTCCTCATTGCATAGAGTTTCAAACAGTGGTGTAAATTGATACAACACCACATAGGCTCAAAAATGATTAAAGCTACGTGATTCAAATAATAAAATTGCAAAGATGTTTCTGCAGTGTCTAGAATTTCATTTTTATTTGCTTGCTGTATACATGCAGTGAAGCTTGCTGTCGGTCCATTAAAATCTTTAACATATTGCTTAAAGTTTTTAAGTTTACAATATATTTCTTATAATTTATGACACTTTACTGAACTTGTATAGCCTTAAGAACCCATCTTCAGAATATTTAAAGTTTCAGTGAGCCAGAATAATAGATACTTAATAGATAGAAATTGTCTTCTGTTAAAACAGCTGTTTTTAAAAAGGCAAACTTGCACTGATTGCTCTTCCAGTCAGCTTATCATTAGGAATGTGCAAAGAACAAGTATTGCATGAAGTCAGTTTAAATGTTCTTGGCAGTGAGAACCTAAATATTCTTGTTCTATTATGATCATAAATCTCTGAAAATATAAAAAAAATTAGAGTCAGTTATCAAATCAAAAACTCTTGAAATAATACCAGAAAAGCTGGAATTCAGGTGAGGGAGTATTCATACTTATGAAACGTTTCTATTCACTACTGATGTTCACGGAAGGAAGTCCACTTGTAAAAGATGGAGACTGTCGGATTAATCTGTAGCTGTGAGGGTTAAAGGCTAACCCATGCCAATTTTGATCTGATGACCTTAAAAAGAGATGGCTCAATATTCCATTACCGTTTCCCTGAAGCACCTAAATGCATTTAAAAATTTTCTGACATAATTTTTAATGAAAATATGAATAAAGTCAATGCAATAACAAGGGTAAATAATATTGGGACCTATTCTGCATCTGACAGGCCAAGCTGAGCAACTCATATTGTCTTCAGTACTTAACTAACTAGGCCTACTGTTCAGCTTTCATACAGCAGGAGACAGTATTCAAAATCTAAAAGCTCTAGTTTCGAGACTTATCAAAATTCAATTTCAGAAGTAGTGAAAGCATCATAAACCACATCAATAAATCTACATATACGTGCTAAACCCAGCCACCTATCAATTTATATGGAATTCAGCCATTCCTCTCTCCCACAGAGAGTTAAATCTGTTTTTAAATTTTGTCCATGTCCACTTCCGAACACAAATAGAATAATTATTTAGTCTCTTTATAAAATATTATACAAAATAAATTTAAAGCTCTCCCCAAGACTGAATCCATTTTTCCTGATCCTCTCACTGGTGCAATTTTGCTGTCTCTTCCTGTGTTTATTTACTGCCTGCATTTCTTGGGAGGAAGAAGCAGGCTGGCAATGGTATTACCCATACTCTCTGCCCCTGGTATTACACTGCAGTGAAAGGGGAGTTGTCTGTGATACCTTTGGGAGGCACTCAAAGAATGAGGGAGCTGATCACCTTTCTCTTAAGGATTTGTTGGAATAGCACTTGAGCAGCTGAGACTTTGAAATAATACCTTGAGTTCATATATTTCTGTCTGCTTATCTCCCCATCAAAAAGGGCAAGAGACCACGTCCTTAGAAAACGAAGCTGCAGTTTGGTTTTGCTCAGTGTGTGTGATGTTTAACTATCAAACAAAACGTATTTTCTTGAATCTTCAAAAGGTCTGAACTCACACAGATTCATTTGCCCTTGAACTTAAAGCTACTTAATAATTTCAGGGTACTCCCAACACTCAGGTAACAACAGAAGAGCACATACAAACAAAATGAGCTTGGTAATGATAGCTGGTGTAAAATGAGTTATACTGTGTCTCCAGATTTATAAACATTAATGGCTTAATATATATTCTAACTCCAACCAGTTAAATTAATCCTCTCAGCAGAAGCAACATAAATTTAGACTATATTTTCCAGATGATTTTGCTTACTTCTGATCCCCTTCTAGTACATAATGTACTGTAGCTCTAAGAAAATTAATGCTTACAAGTGTAGATGTTTATATGAGTCAGCAAAGCTGGCATAAAGTTGATGACACCTTGTATGCCCAAAGGAGCTGACATTCACTGCTTAATGGAAAAAAAAAATCTGATCTTCAGGCCGATTATAGTGCTATAGATAAATGCACCAATGAGTCTATTTGAAAACATTACTTCATGCTTGCATAGCAATTTATGTAACTCAGATTGCAAGAAAAAACAAACATGAACATAAACCATTAAAGGCATAAGTCAAGAATAACACAACTGAATTCAAAATACTGCAGTTTCAGCTAATATTAGCTGATCTGCTTTAATCTTCAGTAGCTGTCTTAGTCAGCAGTTTCTTCATGCTGAACTAGGTCTTCATTTGAATAAGATGCTGGTTGCAACTTCTGCAATGAATCTATAAGGGTGCTCTCATTGTCCCCATCATTTTACTTTGTCATCTTGAAAATTTCCTGTTATAAAACAAGCACACTCTACAACTTCATACCATGCTGATGTATTGCACTTCTCTCTGTTATTTTGCTTTTCTTTCACCTGAGAAGCTGCAGATCCCAAAGCAGAAATTAAGGAATAGTAATGAACAAAGACAAAAAAAATCTCCTCATTTTAGAGAGTATCATTAGATGTGTTTCTTCCACGGTTGTCAGTGGGAGTTCTTCATTTTACCCTTGGTGCAAATGTTGAAACATGAAAATTTCAAATTAAAGGTATTTATCAAATTAAGCCATTATTTTTGGAATGAGTGTAATTAAGGAATAACTCTGGAAACTGCTGTGTTCTGAGTAACTAGCTCAGCCTTGTAAAGAAAAAAATTGAATCTTCTAAATGTTTCTAAGGTAGAAACAGCAGTAATCAGCCTGATTGCAAGTATGATGGAGAAATGAAAAAATGAACCAGAGACTCAGGGGTGGGGGGATGGATTATATCTAAAAACACTGCAGACTGCTGTGTATGGGGGCACCCATATTTTCATAAAATTTTAGCAACAAAGAATTGTGTATTTTTAATTGAAGGAAATTTTTCAGGGGAAAAATCATGTTTGGTAATGTCATGTTTAGTAAAACAAGCAAAGAAATCTCATCAAGTTAAAAAATGCAAAAGTGATTTGCTTTTACAGAAGATGTATTCCATCTAAAAGAAATTCAGATAAAATTGTTTTGATATTTCAAAAATAAAAGACATTTTTTGAATTCCCAAGTAGATTATTTCCTTTTGGTTTGTCTCAGTATTTAAATAGTCCTCTAATGGTTCTATTAAACTCTCACACAACCTCCTACTCAGTCACCTCTTGAGGAGAAACTAGCTCAGACTTCATGTTGGATGAGATGCTGTGAGAAGACAGTGAAGGTCAGTGCTATGCTCCTGCAGGGAAGATGGTTTGCCAGGCTGCTTGAATGGCAGAGAATTCTGGGAACTTCAAATTCCCTTGAGACATCATAGTAAAAAAAGTGGAACTATGAGCTGTCTCATAACTAAACGTTTAGGTTCTGCCAAGTGTTATAAGAAAGTTCAGTTTGGCTTGACTGAAAACTTCTGTATTTAACTTTTCAAATGAAAAAATTCTCATTTTGGAGGAAAAATTCATAGGCTTTGGGGTATTTTTTTTTTTTAATTTTGTTTCAGAGGTGCTGTTTTTCTACTGTGATCTGCTTAGAATGCAGTATTTGTTACAAGTCCAAGAGAGTTCCTGAGCAAAGGCTTAATTTTAGCTGGACTTGACATTTTGCTCTAGCTGCGATAGTCTATGGACATAAGCCAGAGACAGAATGTAGATGGAGATAGTTTAATTTATTACTAGCTGGTATATCTGGAAAAAATTAAAAAGCTTTGGGTACACATATGCTTCCTCGGATCTTAAAAGGAAAGCAGACAAAGGGTGAGTAAGTACATGAAGTTTATGGCATAAAAGAGGGTGCTGGTGACAATGAAGATGGTGATGGAATAATTTAAAAGAAAGAAGCAGTTAAAACCCAAGCCTTGTCAACATGTGGATAGCAGGCTGTCTGCCCCTCTTGTGGCTGCTGTGGATGGGGAGTAGGAGAAGGCTTTTGTGCTCGCTTTTTCTGCAAAAGCCAGGGAGCTTTTGTATTCTCAGCCTATTTTTGTACTGCTGAATAAAACAGAGGCAGGGAGTTATTTCAAACACTGGTTTACTGACCATTCACACACGCACTGCATGCCCCCAGCATGCCTTGTCCTGTGCTGACTGGCACTTTCTCAGGTGTTTCTTGGGTATGGCTCAGAGGACAGGAGACACCATGGCCAAGAGCAGTGTAAGTTAGATTGTGCTGGGTTTGGCTCCCACCATGTACACCACCAGCACTCTGTTAGCCGGCTCTGCCTTCCCGAGCTGCTTACATCTCCGCGGCACACTGCCAGGCATGCCACATAGCTTCATGCTATGAAGCACATCTTTGGTGGGCTGTAACACAGGCGTTATTTCAGACACTTTGGAATGAGAAAGCTCCTCTGCCCCTATATCAGGTGTACCTTATGGCCATAAGGGTACAAAGTACCCAGTTTTATTTAGCGCTATACTGTGCCTTTAATGTCAACTCAAAAGTAACAAACATGCTGTAGACTTATGCCCCTTGTGCTGCACGCTGGCATCTCTAGGTGGGAAAAGCTTTTATATAGCAGCATTCAAAGTTGTGGCTTTATAGCCATAAATGACTCCTGAACTTTCCCAACATACTTGTCTTTGGAAACAAATACACCATTTGAGTGAATAATTTTTATTCCGTGAGCTGTTCAGAATTGCTTGCTGAACTATTCATTCTCAGTGTTTTGTGCTCCCTATTGAAGTCACCTACAGTTGCCTTCCCCTTGCTTGAATGACAGGAATATCTGAAATAGTCTGGTTGGTTACTTCTGTGGTCAAGTTCTGAAGAATAATCTAGGAGATAATTAATTCAATTATTTTCAGTATTGTCCGCATATATGACTACATAAATTACAGTTTGAAAAAAACTTATCTTGCATATTTCAACTGTGAACATATTTAGAAGTCAGGTCTTTACTGTTCAACAGGCTCTAATAAGAGTGCCACATAAGTCAGGTAGCCTTCACATCACACATTAGATATGCAATCAAATACAAGATACATGCTTTTAAGTCTGAAAGATCACAATTACCATGTTGCTTTCGTCAACAAAAATCAATTCACCTAGCTTTAATTTAAACCTGGTCTAAAATGCAAATGGTATTTATTTTCTCCAAGGACCAGAGAAACTAGCTTTTTCTAGGGAGATGCACAGCTTTGAGACATAAACAATATATGGCTAGTCTGTCAAAGGTACAGGGAATTTTAAGCAGTTTGGCATTATCATAACTGTATTAAGCTATGTTTGGTTTTATCATGTCATGTTCTTTGGCATTCTGCTTTGCCTGTGTGTGTTACCTGTCAATCAGAGAGTCAGCATGTCACGAGGGAACTTTACTACAGAAATGGTGCTACTCAGAGAATTCAAATGAGCCTAAAGGAAGGGATCAAGGAATACTTGACAGCTGTGAGGAGAATTTTTGAGGTGAATCTCAGTTTTATTAAGTGTATGGTTAAAATCATGAACAGAAATGGGATGACAGAAAAGGCTCTGACATACTTCCAACATTCCTTGTACTGGATTTTTTTTTTTTTAATTTCTCTGCAGTTTTTCATTGCTGAGAAGCTTAGTGAAATGAGTGAGCTGCTAAGCATAACAATTTCTTTTTAATGTGAAAAAGATAGTTCCTGAATTTTTTTAAAGGACACTGGTATATCTGTGTAGATGAATTCATCTGAACTTCCTATTGTGGACAATTTATGACAAATTTATCCTATGCCATGACTTGGCTGTGGACCTGTAGGGGCCTAATTGTTCCAGACCTTGGCGGGGACTGGAACCTGATGGACCACACTGGTGACCTCTCACGTGGTCCCTGGGGTTGTTTTGCCATCTCAGCCATCTCTCAGACTTTGCTCAGGCCTTGCTTGGGAGTTAGCAAAAGGGAGGGACCAGTCATAGAATCTTAGAATCATTTAGTTTGGAAAAGACCTTCAAGATCATCAAGTCCAACTATCAACCTGACCTACCGAGTCTCATCACTAAACCATGTCCCTTACTGTCACGTCCACATCTCTTAAACACCTCCAGGGATGGGGACTCCACCACTTTCCTGGGCAACCTGTTCCAATTACCCTCTCTGATTATCCTCTCTTGAAGAAAGAGATTACCCTCGATTACCCTCTCTGTGAAGAAATTCTTCCTAATATCCAATCTAAAACTCCCCTGGTGCAACTTGAGACCGTTCCCTTGTGTCCGACACCCTCCTCATTGCAACCTCCTTTCAGGTAGTTGTAGTGAGTGAGGAGGTCTCCTCTCAGCCTCCTTTTCTCGAGACTAAACAACCCCAGTTCCCTCAGTAACTCCTTGTAAGTCTTGTTTTCTAGTCCCTTCATCAGCTTTGTGGCTCTTCTCTGCACATGCTCGAGCACCTCGATGTCCTTCTTGTTGTGAGGGGCCTAAAACTGAACACAGTACTCGAGGTGCGGCCTCACCAGAGCCGAGTACAGGGGGACAATCACCTCCCTAGTCCTGCTGGCCACACTGTTTCTGATGCAGGCCAGGCTGCCATTGGCCTTCTTGGCCATGGCCTTCTGGGCATGGTGCTGGCTGATGTTCAGCCAGCTGTCAACTAGCACCACCAGGTCCTTTGCTGCTGGGCAACTTCCCAGCCATCCTTCCCCAAGCCTATACCACTGCACTGGGTTGTTACGACCCAAGTGCAGGAGCTGGCATTTACCCTTGTTGAATGTCATTGCCAAGTAAGCAATCTGGATAAGGCCATCCTGTTTGGGAGGGGAAGGGAATTTAATAGTATGGTCATGGGCTGGTCCATAACATATGGTTTCAGTGTCGTAGAATGATACTGGCAAGTTTAAATTACTTCTCTGTAGATAATAAAACTTTTCTATACCTACTGGTAAGCTTTTGCTCTGACTCCTTCAGTTTCTCCTCCATGGCTTTGGGATCAAAGTGTGACTCCGTCATTCACATTCAGAGGAGTGGAGAAGAAAAACACAAGACGTAGGCTCTGTTTGATAATAACCTAGAGCACAAATGAATGGTAGTTTTTTCTGCACATTTACTCTCTTTCCAAATCTAGTAGATTAGGAGCAGCTAAAATTGACTGAGGTTTGAAGTGTAGCATTGGCTCAGTCCTTTCACTAACTTCACAGTCATCACAGCAATTCAGACATTGCTCTGCCTTGATGTAAAGGGTTAATGTAAGTTACTTCTCCAGTGCTTTGAAACAGAGAGAGAGCTGGAAATTGAAATGTGACTGTAAAAGCTGCACAAAAGTATTTCCAACGCTAATGCTTAAGATGCAAGGAAAAATTCTGATGTGCTTTATTTGGTCATAGCAAAATTACCATTTACCTCCAAGACGATGCTAAAGCTGGGTGGTAAATACTTTGATGGAACCTTCTTTGTGGGAAAAGAAAGCTCCAACAAATTAAAAAGCTCTGTGGAACAGACTAAAATCCTCACAAGATTTTTGGTTTTGAAGAGTTTGAACAAACTTAAATATTCATGTAGTGTTGTAACATCCAATTATTGCAACACTCAATTTCACTATTTTTGGAATGAAAAGTTTTGATTTTTCTTTTTGGACATGATTTTTATGATAAATTTTCTATGTTATGTTATTGTATAGCTAAATAGAATATTTAAAAATAAATGTCACTTTGGAATCTCATATCCCCCCAAGTCACAGAAACTTTCATTTTCAGCATAATCAAATTCCAGACAAGTAAATATTGAGATAAAGGTTTGTTTCCTAATTGCTGCAAGCTTTTTAATTTTTCTCATCTTACAGAGGCAAAAAAACAGTGAAGCGTTGGTAGGAAAAATAATGTTCTTCTTTCTCTCCTTTTAGGAACCAAGAGATACTGCAAGATTCTATGATTCTATGACTATTCCAGCTCCAGTTGACTTCCAAACGCAAATACACAGGTTTAAACTTCCAGCCTGGAGTGGGCTCAGCTCTTTTTTGTAAAGGCAAGTTGGGTGATGTAACTGGGAGCTTTCACAAAAAGTAAGATTTTTTTTGGTAGTGAGAGAGAACTGGCTGCAGAAGTTACTTCAAATAACTGAAAGCAGAATTGAACTCAAGAACTATTCATTTTAAATCAGACTAGTGTTGCTTTAACAAAGCATACTGAATCTTTGCTAGTTTTGTGATATTTAATTACATTTGGAAGGTTAGATAGAAAAGGTATGTTTTCCAATTAACCTTTACCTCATTAAAACTTCATTCTAGGTTGTAAGCATTTCTTTAGAGTACATGTTGTTAAGCACTACCTGGTCATTTTATTTCCTGTTGTACTTGCTACTTATCTTGAACCTAAACCAGGATATCTTTTAAATTCTCACCCTGAAAACATGTATTGCTCTGCATAGGTCCCCACCGATTTGCATCATATAGTATATTTAACACATTCAGAATGCAATGTAATTGACTGAGTTTTGCATGATGTAAGCCAAGATTTGTCTTTGAATCTAACCAGAACTTGCAGCAGGGATTAATATGACTCATAAAGAACTAGCGTATCAGAAAAGAAAGCTTTTGAAGAACACAACCACAAATCTAAAACCCTAGCACTGCTTTACGTCTACTTGGGAGAAATCTGGCCTCATATTTACCTCCGAGTTCTCAGGTATGGTGTGTCTGGTGTTTTCTTGAACTTTTGTTTTATGTTAAAGTAGCTAAAATTAAAGAGAGAATAGGAGTCTGTTCAAATGTAGCTTGAAACTTTTATGATTTTGCCAATACGAAGTTGAACATTTTTTAATCTCTTAGTAGAAATGATCATGAGAAAGGCAAATGTCATTTAAACAGAATGAAAGAGTTAAGTGTCACCAGAATGATTATGAACTCTGAATAACTGTTATTTTCCCAACTGTGTTAAATCTTATTGTTGACAGTAGGTTAAACATGAGTCAGCAGTGTGCCCTGGCAGCTGAGAGGGCAGATCACATTTTGGGGTGCATTAAGCACAGAATAGCCAGATGGTCAAAAGAGGTGATTCTCCTGCTATATTTAACACTCGCGTGGCCTCACCTTGAATATTGTATGCAGTTCTGGTCTCCACAATATAAAAAGGACATTAAAATAATCGAAAGTGTCCAGAGGAGGACAACAAAGCTCGTAAAAGGGCTGGAAGGCATGTCCTGTGAGGAGAGGCTGCGGACACTTGGGTTGTCTGGTCTGGAGAAGAGGAGGCTGAGAGGCAACCTCACTGATCTCTGCAACTTCCTGAGGAGGGGAGGCGGAGAGGGAGGTGCTGGTCTCTTCTGCCTGCTAACCCATGACAGAATGCGTGGGAAAGGCACAAAGCTGTGCCAGGGGAGGTTCAGACTGGACATTAGGAAAAATGTCTTTACTGTGAGGGTGGTCAAACATTGGAACAGGCTTCATGGAGAAGTGGTTGATGTCTCATGCCTGTCAGTGTTCAAGAGACATTTGGATAATGCCGTCATTAATATGCTTTAACTTTTGGTTAGCCCTGAAGTAGTCAGGCAGATCTTTGTAGGTCCCTTCCAACTGAACTATTCTATTCTATTCTATTCTATTCTATTCTATTCTATTCTATTCTATTCTATTCTAATTATGTAATTATGTGATAACAGACAAAGAGATAAGAATATAGACCAAGATACTGAAAAGCTGTTATTGAAGGTATTAATATCTGGAGAACATGCATTTTTGTGTGCTCTATAGAAGCCAACCAACCCTGTAAAAGAGTAAAAGGCCAATGGTTTCCGAAAAAGAGAAGTTTGCTAAAACTGGGGAAATCACTGATTACTTAGCCACTCTGGCCAAAATATCTTTCCAGAAGATCATCAGGCTTCTTCTAATGTCATCACAATGTAATATCCAAATCCTTTCCCATTTTCTGCTTCCCATGTTGCATTGGTTCTTCTTTTCAGTGTTTTTCTGTGAAAGCTGATACTCTTTCACCATGGGCTCAACACCAAAGACAAAAATCAAAATGTTAGGTGTTTGAATGAAAGTTCTCATTCAAACTGTCTCACGGGGGACATCAGAGGAAGGACAGAGGCCTATTTAATATAGACCTGGAGGTGATACAAAATGTGAAATGCAAGGTACTGCTTCAGACCAGTCTTGTGAGATCCCATGTGCACAAAGTCGAGCCGGCGTGGAAGAAGACCGGCCTGGCTGAACAGAGAGCTGTGGCTAGAGCTCAGAAAAAAAAAAAGAGGGTGTATGACCTTTGGAAAACGGGGCAGGCCACTCAGGAGGACTATAAAGATGTTGCGAGGCTGTGCAGGGACAAAATCAGAAAGGCCAAAGCTCAGCTGGAGCTTAATCTCGCTAATGCTGTTAAAGATAGCAAAAAATCTTTTTATAAATACATAAACACAAAAAGGAGGATTAAGGAGAATCTCCATACTTTACTGGATGCGGGGGGAAACTTAGTGACAAGAGATGAGGAAAAAGCTGAGGTGCTTAATGCCTTCTTTGCCTCAGCCTTTAGCAGCAATACCACTTGTTCTCCAAGTATGCAGCCCCCTGAGCTGGAAGGGGACGGGGAGCAGGATGTGGCCCTCATAATCCACGAGGAAATGGTTGGTGACCTGCTACACCGCTTAGATGTACGCAAGTCGATGGGGCCGGATG